>JAKSZT010054202.1:13820365-14380016 GCA_026826555.1 Tolypeutes matacus
CCCATAAGTTTTGATATATTGTGTTCTTGTTTTCATTCATCTCAAGATATTTACTAATTTCCCTTATAATTTCTTCTTTGACCCATTGATTGTTTAAGAGTGTATTATTTAACTCCCTTATATTTGTGGAATTTCCAGTTCTCTTCTGTTATTGACTAGTAGCTTCACTTTATTATGGTCAGAGAAGATGCTTTATATAACTTCAGTCTTTTTAAATTTATTGGGACTTGTTTTGTGACCTAACATGTGGTCTATCCTGGAGAATGATCTATGTGCACTTGAGAAGAATGTATATCCTGCTGTTTGGGGATGCAACATTCTGTATATGTCTGATAGGTTTAGTTCACTTATCATATTATTCATGTTCTCTGTTTCTTTATTGATCTTCTATCTAGCTGTTTTCTCTATTGGTGATAGTCATATAATGAAGTCTCCAACAATTATTATAGAGAAGTCTATTTTTCCCTTCAGTTTTGCCAATGTTTGCCTCATGTATTTCAGGGTACCAAGGTTAGGTGCATAAATATTTATGGTTGTTATTTCTTCTTGGTGGACTGTCCCTTTTATTAATATATAGTGTCCTCCTTTGTCTCTTGTAATAGCTTTTAACTTAAAATCTACTTTGTCCAATATTAGTATAGCTACCCTAGCTTTTTTTTTTTTTTTTTTTTTGTAACTGTTAGCATGGAATTTCTTTTCCCATCCTTTTACTTTCAATCTGTTTTTGTCTTTGTGTCTACAGTGAGTCTCTTGTAAACAAAATGTAGTTGGATCATGTTTTTTATCCATTCTGCCAATCTGTGTATTTGGGGAGTTTAATTCATTAACTTTCAGTGTTATTACTGTAAAGGCAGTACTTATTTCAGTCATTCTGTCCTTTGGTTTTTATACATTATATATATTTTCTCTCTTTTCCTTTATTACAACCTCCTTTTCTGTATAGTTGATCTTTTGTGATGTATCTGACTAATCCCTTTCTGAGTTTTGTTTCTTATATTTTTCAAAAATATTTTCTTTGTTGTTACCCTAGGGTTTATATTACATAACCTACATCTATAAGCTACTAATTTGAAAAATAACAACTTAGTTTCAATGGCATACCTGTTCTCTGCTACCATATCCCTCTGATTCCCCTCTTTATGTTGTCTATGTCCCACATTACCTCTTTATGTTTTGAATGTCCATTATCAGGAAATATGCCTTCTTCTTTAATTGTATTCTGACTCTTACAGGAATTAAAGTGCAGAGTTGTATATTGAGCATACAGTACTACTGGGTTTTGCACTTACCTTTTAGTTACCTTTATTGAAGGTGTTCATTTCTTCAAACCACCCCAAGCCATTCTATTCTGTCTTTTCCATTCAGCCTGCAGAACTCCCTTCAGTAATTCTTTTGTTGCAAACTCTCTCAGTTTCTGTCTATCTGTAAATATTTTAAACTCTCCCTCATTTTGAAAGATGTTTTTTTGTTTGTTTGTTTGTTTGTTGTTTTGTTTTGTTTTGTTTTTGCCAGAAAAAGAATTTTTGGCTGGCAGTTTTTCCCTTTCAGTACTTTAAGTATATCATACCTCTGCCTTACCACCTCCATGGTTTCTGATGAGAAATTGACATTTAGTCTTATTGAGGATCCCTTATATGCGACAAATCACTTTTCTATTGCTGCTTTCAGAATTCTCTCTTTATCTTTGGCATTTTGCATTCTGATTAGTATGTGTCTTGGAGTAGGTAAATTAGGATTTATTCTGCTTGACATGTTATGCTTCTTGGATATGTTTATTTCTGTCTCTCATAAGAGTTGGGAAATTTCTGTCCATTATTTCTTCAAATAGTCTTTCTGTCCCTTTTCCCTTCTCTTCTTGTGGGATACCTATTATATGTATGTTTGGATGCTTCATGCTATCACTCAAATCTCTAAGACATTGCTCAATTTTTTCTATTCTCTCATCTATCTATTCTTCTGACTGTATGATTTCAATTGTCCTGTCTACTAGTTCACTGATTCTTTCTTTTGTCTATTCAATTCTGCTGTTATATGCCTCTAGTGTATCTTTAATCTCCATTATTGTGCCTTTCATCCCCATAATTCCTAGGTATCTTTTTAAAATTTCAAATTCTTTATGCTCATACATTGCCTTCATAATACCCTTTAGCTCAATATCCATATTTTCCTTCATCTCCTTGAGTTGACTTAGATTTGTTTGAACTTCTTTGATTAGTTGTTCCAAATTTTGTTGCTTCTCTGAAGTTTTAATTTGTTCCCTTGACTGAGCCTATATCTTCCTATTTCTCAGTATGGCTTTGTAATTTTTTGCTGATGTCTGGGCATCTGATTATTTTGATGTGTTAACTCAGAATGTCAGTTTCTCCCTCTGGTCTAGGGTTTTATTTTTGATTGGCTTTTTGTTAAGGCTCTTCTTTGATGCTTAGTCCAACTTATTCTGGACCTTCAGAGTAGCCTGTGGTTAACTGTTCAGATTTTCTCAGCAATTCCTTATCTGTTTCTTGTCCTGGATATGCAGTACAGGTTTTAGATTATACTTTTCATTCAATTGTTTCACCTCCAGGAGAAAGCTTCCTTTCTTCTACTCATTCTCAGGAAATCTTGATCTGTTCCATTTGTTTTTTGTGCACAATTTTCTCCCCAGCTCCAGTAATTTGTTTAAATTCTCCCTCACTCAATGCATCCTTTTCTTATACTTTTCTGTTCTGGGAACTGTGCTGTTTTATAGCAACTCAGTTCCCTCCCCACCCCCTCACATTTTTTTTTTTTTTAATATGAGGCTTTTTCTGCCTCCAGTTTCTTCTCTGTTAGTGTATCTTCCCTGGGGACCCAGATTGGATAAATCTAGAAAAATCCATTTTGTTTTTATATGCTCCAGTGAACAGAGACTGGAATGCCCACAGTTCTGATGCGATCCCTCTCCCTCTGCCTCTCCCTCTCCCTCTCCCTCTCCCTCTCCCTCTCCCTCTCCCTCTTCCTCTCTTTCTCTTTTCCCCCTTGGAGCTGCTTTTGTATGCAGCACTCCTCAGCACCTTGTTTTCTGCCCTTGGTCTCTGTGGACTTGAGTCCCTGTGTCTGAATATGCATAGGGTTCTGACTCGCTCCTGTGAGTGGCTCTGTAGTCTGCATCTGTGTCAGGAAGGTCCCAGGCCATGCTGCTTCTGAGCGACTCCCAATCTGTGCAGGGACTGAGTGAGGGGAAGGGGTACAGAATGATAAGTCGAAGAGGGAAATCACCTACCTGATCTTGGAGATTATTTTTCCTTTTTCTTCAATTCAGAGTTTATGGAGTCCTTCTCCACCCTCTATCATTCTCAAGAGTTCTAATCAAGTCGGATTTGTCCTTTTATTTTGTTGATTCTAAGGGGAAACTTTTCCAGGGGATGTTTTATGTCATCACATTAATGATGTCACTCCAGCTATTCCATTTATTGTTCTTTTTTTAAATTAAAATGGATTGTTTTCTAACCAAGCTTTTTGAAAGACACAAATTGAATTTATTAATTGTATGTTATCCTAAGTTTTCATTTATTTTGATTGAATCTAAAAGTGGAAGTCAGCATGCATTTGGGAAACACAACATCAGAAACAAGAAATGCTTTTGGTCAGCATACTTAATATAGAAAAATAGGTTTATTAATATATGTCATCTTACATTTTGGAAGATGATATTCCCAGTTAAGACTATTTCTGTGTGGGCTGATAGGGAAAAAGAACAAACCATTTGAAATTCATAAACGTTTTAGACAGAAGGAGCCTTTTGTAGATTCAACAGTCTGTATCAGTACTCCTTGTGCAGGCAATGTGTTATTGAGCCAACCATACATCCATACAACCATTCATCAATCTACTCATTTAAAGAAGGTATTTTTTTAGCAATTGATGAAAGCATATTTTTATACATCCTTTCCTATAGTTATCAGGTTTAATTTTTTTCCAATTTAATGGGTAAAAAAAATTTTACATTTAAATTTTTTCATGACTATGAAATTGTGTATTTTTTCACATCTTCGTCTATATGTATATGTTCTATGATTTCTCTTTTAGTAATTTTTGTCCATTTTTCTAGTTGATTTTTGATCCTTCTTAAGCCCTGCTGATAGAATTTCTCAGTAATTCAGGCTTGTATTTTACAACCAACATTTAGTGTTACCTTCACTTATAAACATTTTATTGTTGATGATGATAATCCATAATAATAGAAACTTTGAAAAGTGTGAATAATATTCAACTTACTATGCAACCTTGATATTCTCCATGGAGACTATTGAGGATAAGCAAAGCACTATTTGTTATGCTTCAACCAACTGAATATACCATAAGTATTGGTTATTTCTTCTAGCATCCAAATCTGACCAATAAAATAATAATCAGAATACACTTTTATTTACTTGACATTTCCTGAAAACTTATAATAGGGTCTCTTGTTTGGCCTCAAGTTGCATAATAAATTAGTCAACTTTGAATTTATCATTTCAAAGAAAGGATAGGGAAGCGGCTGTGGCTCAATCAGTGGGGCTCCCGTTTACCATATGGGAGGCCCCGGGTTCGGTTCCTGGGGCCTCCTGGTGAAGGCAAGCCTGCCTGCACGGCATGGTTGGCTGACCCGGCGAGCACAAGCAGCAAGGGGGGGGATAAATGAATAAATAAATAAAATCTTTAAAAAAAAAAAAAGAAAGGATATATCTCTAAAGTTGCTACCTTTGCCTATCTCAAAAGCATGGATGTTATGTTTTGCTATCAAAAACCTGCATAAATGGAAGGCAAAATAGTATCTTTTCAATTTAAATTATATTAAATATTTCTGAAAAATAATTTTCTAAAGGCTGAAAATTTCAGTAAAATTATAAAGCAATGCATTCCTTTGTCTGTCAACAAGATTAAAATGTCAGTGATGTGTATATATTCATAGATCGATGGTGTTCAGTCAAATGTCAAGTAACCTAGTCTTATCTCTTTCTCCAGATATAACCATTGTCCCAAAGTAGTGTGCATCCTGCTCTCACAGATTGTTATCCTTTAATATATATTTATATATAACACGAGTCAATCAACATTTTCTTAAAAGGACAAATAGTTAATATTTTAGGCTTTTGGGCAAAATGGCTTTGTTGCAACTACTCAAATCAGTACAGATGCAGCCCTAAACAATATGTAAACAAATCAAGATGGTTGTGTTTCAATAAAACTTTATTTACATAAAAAGGTGGCAGTCCAGATTTGGCACATGGACAATAGTTTGCCAATCCCTGATATGTAGTATTAGTTGGTGATTTTTAAAAAAATTCTTAATAGCATCATAATATATTTTGGCAATCCTTTGTGTACTTAACACAATAGTTTTGAGATTGATATTTGTTGTTACATATAGATCAACTTCATTCATTAAACATGCCATACAAAATTGTTTATCTAGTCTTCTAATGATGGGCATTTAGTTTGTTTCCATTTTATCAGCATTACCAGAAATGCTCCTATGATCATCCTTCAACATCTCTCTCTGTGTATATGTGCAAAAGATTGTCTATGGTACTGAATTGATGTTCAGAAGCTATCTCAAAATCTGTGTGTTTAAGTTAGCAGCTTGGAGATGAAAATCATAGACAGCAGAGATTAGCCTAACTTTTCTGGAGAATCTTGACACACCCAAAGGATTGAAGTCACTCTGCTTTTGTCTACCCCTCTTATGTTAAATATCAAGTGAAGGAAATAGTGACTTTAAACATGGTGATTTATATATTTAATTGGCAAGTTATCAGAATGCAAAGAGCTTTACTTTTAAAGTCAAAATTTGAATCCTTCTGGTTTAAAAGCTTTGGCCTTTCCTGCGATAGGAGTTTGATCATTTTCATGTTAAATTTTCCAGTGGTTCAATCGACCACACTTAATTTTTTTCAACTGTGATTTGTTTTTCCTGTTGGGTTTAAACCAGCTAATTGAAAAAGATTGCATTTTATTTGAAATATAGCTATCTGTAAACTCAGAATACATATTTTCCCTTTCACCCTAAGACATTTTCTATCACCAATTAGATTTTGGTCCGCAAGATTGTATTATTCATGTTTCTTTGCCTAAAATTCAGATAAACTACCACTAGAAAGACAGTGGAACATGCTACAATAGTCCAAGTGTACACAGTGAAAGATAAGTTCCCCTCTTACAAATTCTCTTCCCTGGAGGCAGCCAGTGTTATCAGTTTTTTTCAGTCCTCTTCCCAAGTTGTTTGATGCTTAGAATAATGGTGTTTTATGATTGTTTCCTATGGAAGCATAAATGAGAAATGCATGCTCTTCTACTCATAGTTTTTATGCCAAAATGGAATCTATTGTCCAAATGGTTAAGTAAACATATTAACAAGGATCATCATATAGTTATTTGTGATCACTTATAGGCATTTTTAAAGTAGATTTTCATGAAATACAAGAACTTAGGCACAATTTTATTTTTCATACATCTAAACTTTTGCTTAGGTTGTGAATTTTGTTCATTTTTCTACAATTTTTGCTACTTTAACTGCCCTCCCATTTTGTATTTATCGCATTAATTCATAACCATGAACTTGATCTTGAATAAGCTCCTGAGTCTACTGGTTATTTCGATCTGTATTTCATATTTGCCTCGATATCTAGAAATGGACCACAAGGCTATTAGAAAGGAATAAGGGTTGTTTTTAAAAATCCCAGCAAAATATAGAACAGCAGTTACTCAATACCTAAATATGCCGCGCAAAGCTAGCAAACAGACTAATAAAAAAGGCAGGTAAATTTAAGCACAACTTCTGCTTCAACTAGCCCATGTTTTAGTAATCACATGATAGCAAAACTACCTGTTTTTTACATTGTCAAGCCAGAATATCAGAATGACTACCTATGGGACTATTCCTGTAGAATTGCACATATAAAATTCTGCTATTGTTCAGAGATGACTTGAAAAATAAGAACATTTTATAACTTAGAGAAGCTGAAAAGTAGACTAGCAATTAAGTCTTATTCTGAGATTTTGATATTAGAACAATGGAAAGAAAGATGTCTGGGAATATTTGCAGTTTTCAGGAAGTTTTGCCCTTGTTTTTTCTTTCTCATTGCTTCTGGCTGCATCAGATTTTGGTGGAAATTGCGTCTCTTTTTGTTGCCATTAGAAAATAGAATCCTGAAAACAAGTGAGCAGGAAAAGACTATGTCTGGCAGGATTTTCCAAAAGTCAATGAGGTGACTTGGCTCTAAGGAAACACTATTTCCCTATTACATGTTCATTCATTGAGTCATTAATTCTGACTCAAATAAATGATTGTCAATTTACAAAACACACAAATATGCTAACCCCGAAGCCACTGTTTTTAAGGCTTTCTTGTGTGTTCTTAATCAGGCTGGTAGGTTCTCTTCTCCTTTTCACATTTTCTCAGACACACTTCATTCTTCAGGACACTGTACCATTCGCCACTTCCTAAGTCTGAGTGTGTGGCTGCAAGTATTTGAGAGTTTTGTTCATCCTTCCTTGGAACCAGTGAATGCCTAATTTAAATGGACTCTTTCTGCCAGTTTCCCAGTTTAATCCCTGTTGCCATGATTAAGTAGTCCAAAACATTCTTCAATGACGTCTGAGGCTTTGGAATTTAAAAGTAAATTGCTTCTGGGAAAAACAAATCAAACTTGCATTGCAGACCTACAGAAAGTGCATTAAAACATATTACACTGCACATTCTTGGTGGAATAAATTGAGAGTCTCAGCAATGTTTCTTCTAGCAATGTCAGATTCTGAGACACTTCGATTAATTTTGGCTCTAGATTGAGTTTCTCTTCAACATTCCACTTTCTGTCTGATGTGTCCACATTTTTCAATGTATCCAATGACAATTTATGCCATAAATTATTGGCTTTGGGCCAAAACCTGGAGGAGAAAAGCAAAGCAATATACCAGGGAGAGTGCATTGAGGAGCTATGGATTTGATTTGATTTCCCATCACTGATTTGCTTTGTGACATTGGGCAAACTCTACAACCTTAGCTGGCCTTCAGTGATATCACTGTTCATATCTACCTGTGATGGTATCATGAGGTTGCCAAATTACATTTGAGACAGCTTTTCTGGTGGAAGGTAGTGAGGTTTGGGGGGAGAAATATTCTAAATACCCCCAGTGTATCATAGACATATTGCATGCCCTATTTTACAAAGTGAAAAAGGATCATTTAGTAAAGTGTGGTACCTAGAGGAATCCATTGTTTCTGGTTGGTTAATTCAGGAAATTAAATACACAACTTTTCCTAGCAGTGAGGAGAAGATGGATATTCACATTTGTATCGTGGCTTAACTTTTTGGGGGTTCTTTTTATTAAAATATAATATGCATATAGAAAAATAGGGATATTATAAATATATATTTATAGATTTTCACAAACTGGACACACCTATGTAACCAACTCTCACATCAAGAAGAAAAACATTGCCAACTCTACAAATGATACTCTCGTGTTCTCTTCCAGAATTACCCTCCTGCCCACAAGATAACAGCTATCCTAACTTTTAACTTGACACATGAGTTTTGCCTGCTTCTGTATTTCTATAAATGGGATCTTATTGTTCATATTCTTTTTCTGTCCAGCTTATTTCACTCAAAAATATGTTCATGAGATTCATCCATACTATTCTATGTGGATGTTTATTATTCATTCTCATCACTGCATGGCATACGTTTGTATGAAATACTACAACATATCCATTCTAATGGGACAGGCATTTGGTTGTTTTCCAGTTTTAGTCCATTACTAACAGCGCTGCTATGAACTTCCTAGAACTGCACAGTCCAATAGAATGTTCTACAATATTGGAAATATTCCATAGCTGCATGGTTCAAAATGGTAGCCACTAGCCACACATGGCTATTGAGCTCCTGAAATGTGGCTAGTCCTTTTAATTTTAATAAATTTAATAAATTTAAATAGTTGTATTTGGCTAGTGGCTACCATAAACTGCAGTTCTAGAACATGTCTTTAGGTAAATATATGTACTCACTTCTGTTGAGACAATTTCTCTTATATCTAGAGGAATACTTTCTGGGCCATAGCATATGTACATGTTGAGCTTTAGAAAATAGTGCTACTACTAGTGTATAGGTGTGCCAATTTACATTCCCATCAGCAAGAGAAGAGCATTCCTGTTGCTCCACATTCTTGATAATAATTGGTTACTTCAATTTTTAAAAAATGAACCATGAAGGCTTTACTTTTGTAAGTGCCTCTGTAGTCCCCTTACTTTTATCCTTCCTTCCCTTCAATCTATTCTTCATACAGGAGCCTCAGTTTTTTAAAAATACAAATTAGATCCCAATAGCTACTATTCTTAAAAATCTCTTACCAACTTCCCATTTCCTTTCCAATAAAAGCCAGAATTTCTCATGGTGAGAATGGCCCTGGCTATTTTTCCCAGATTATTACCTCTCACCTTCCCACAAGCCCATTATACTGTAGCTCAATGGATTCTCTGTTGGTCAAACATGCCAACTTCCCTTTTTTGCCTCATGAACTTTTACACTGCCTGGAAAGCTATTATCCATTTCCTTCTCCCAGCTTCCCATGACTCTACCCACTGGATCGTCCATAGGTTAGGCCATACCTCTTACTTTCATTATGTGGGAGGCAGAACAATAGCCTCATGTCCCAATCATGATAATTCATGTTCTATCTCTGGAACCTGTGACTATATTACCTTACATGGCAAAGGGGACTTAATGAATTCCCTGGATAAACCATACTTTCTATTGCCATTAAAAAAGAGAGAGGAAAAAAGTGTGAAGAAAAAATCTTATGCTAGACTCATTCTCTCATCAAGATGCCTACTGACTTTCTGATAAAGAGATTGACAGCAGTTTCTTCAGAGACAAGATTTCTATTCCTTGGGAGACATGATATTTTGAAAATTTAGCAAGTTTGAGAAGGAAACTTTTCCAGCTTCGAAGAAATATATGTGACAGGTATAATAGGTTTTAAGAGTCCTATGAACAAAAAAATATATACTAACATATGATATTTCTAACCATGTTTGAAGCAGTTGTTTAGCACACCTAAAAAGTCAGTAGTTAGGGAAGCGGCTGTGGCTCAATCATTAGGGCTCCCCTTTACCATATGGGAGGTCCCCGGTTCGGTTCCCCGAAGGCAAGCCCGCCCCCACGGCGTGGTTAGCTGACCCAGCGAGCACAAGCAGCAAGGGGGGAAGAAATGAATAAATAAATAAAATCTTTAAAAAAAAAAAAAAAGTCAGTAGTTAAGTCAATTTATTTATAACTTTAGAATGAGATATCACAAAAGGAATCAATATTAAACTAAGTATAAGTAGGCCTAGAGGAAACACATGTAGTAGCTTGTGTAGGCTTAAGTTTTACAGCATGCTTAAAACCTTATCCTTTTTCTATACCTCATACCAGTGAAGAGTCATGAAAACTGCCCTTTGAAAGCCTTAAATGAAGGGGAGTAGTCCACATAGTGTCTCTCTCTATATTTATTTTTTTTCACAACCCATCCCTAAAATTATATTTAAAAGACAGGGCTTCTACAAAAGTTTTTTATTCTTAAAATTTTTTATCACTCTACCTCTGGAATGCCATGGGCTGTTACCTTTTAATTTTTAAATTGCTGACTTCAAGAGCTAAAGGAGTAAGCCTTAAGACCATCTGACTCTGAAATATCACTAACATAAATAACTTAAAAAGAAAGTAACTAAAATATTTAGATAAAATTTTAGAACATTATGAAAAATGACTTCAATGAAAAGATGAAATGTGTTAGGATACTTCTTTACAAATATGCTTCCATTGGTTACTTTTGGCAAGGTAACTAAATTATGATTGAAATATCTATAACTAAATATATAAGTATATAAAAATAATATGTATAATATAACGTATATAAATTATATATTATATATATATATATAAAACTACTCAGTTTAACATAATATGGAGTGTCTAAAGGAGGATGATACAGACATGGAATTATTTTGAAATGGTATTGACAGGGTAAGTTTTAACAAAAATGACAAGGCTGGGAAGAAGATGTGGCTCGAGTGATTGAGCTCCCACCTACCACATGGGAGTGCTCAGGTTCAGTTCCCGGTGCTTCCAAAAGAAGATGAGGAAGACACCGAGCCGATGTGACAGGCAGGTGCAGAAAGCTTGCCCAACAAGAGGCACAATGAGGAAAACATAATGAGAGACACAACAAAGCAGGGAGCAGAGGTGGCTCAAGCGATTAGGCACCTCCCTCCCACAGCAGAGGTCCCACGTTCAGTCCCTGGTGCCCCCTAGAAAACCAAGGAAGACAAACAAACACAGCAAGTGCAATGAGGGGATGGGGATAAATAAATTTTAAAAATAAATCTTTAGAAAAAGTGGCAAGGGTAAGTAAGTAACATTGTAATATTTTTACACACAATGGTATACTTCCCATGAGTTTGAAAGGCAAGCAAGGTCCAATAAAACACAGCCAACTTCTTAGGTGAGCCTTCCTAAGAGCTTTCAATTTATTTATGTTGTCAGTATGTTCCTTGTCATTAGAATGAAATACCCAGATTTTCATGGCCTATTTCCTTTGCAAACAATAATTAAAATAAACTCTCATTCTGACCTTTCTATTTATCTCTAATTTGAATCACAATATTGGGGTGTTCTGCTAATTATATCCCTGGCAATGAGAAAGGTTCAGAATGAACAGCCATTCAAACAAAGAATGTTTAAAGATATTGCACTGATACTCTATTTGCAGAATACATTTTATAAGAATAGCAGGTACTATGGAAATGTATTAATATGAGAATGACCAGAGTGGGGAAGTGGGAAATAATGCAAGTGTATTTGATGCACCATCATAATTGAATTTCAGAAAAGCCTGAGTGATAATAAAAAAACGTTCTGTGTAAAATTAATCACACATTCTTTGATGTGAATTTTTAGTTTCTTGGTTCATCAGAAATCAGTAGCTATCTAAAAAAGCAAATGTTGCATTCTCTTCTTTAAACTAGCATGTTTTCATCCTGTTTAGTTTCTGAGCTAGGTTTCTTTGGAATTTGTAACATAGGGATACAAATTGCAAACCGATTTCCCAGTTTGCCCAGGTACCTCCTTCACCATCAGTAGATGTACTGATAACTTTAACCAAGGATAGATTTCCTGCTGCTGAAATTGGTGTGAAGTTATTATGATAAAGAAAGGGAGGAGTTGACATGTTTCTCACTTGGCACACCTCCAAGTGGCCCATTTGGCCAGTTTACAACCTTGAAACCCATCTGAGTCTGCAATCACTTTACTTCTCTGAGATTCATTTTCCGTGTCCTCTTTATGAGGCCTCTGATAAATTTGGATTAACCCACCCTCATTCAGTTGGGCCACACCTTAACTAAATACAGCATCTTCAAAAGATCCTATTTACAGTGGGTTCACACCCATAGGAATGAGGATTAAAACTAAGAACTTTTTTTTCTGAGATATATAACTCAATCTCCCACAAGAGATTTAAAGAGGGAAAAAATAAATAAATGGTAAAGCATGGTGAAACAACATGCTATTCAGGAGTACTAAGTTAGCTCACTCATCTTTACCAAATCCCATGCTTGTAACTTAGCTAAAAAAGAGAGACAAGGTGGGAACCAAGTGGTCTAAGAATCAGTTTAGAGCTAGATGAACCTGTAGTATAGCTTCCCTACATTGTTCTTTCCTGAGAGGTAAAGTGCCTGATGTGGAATGACACCTCCGTTATGTTGTCATGGGCACTAGAACCTACCTCCCATTTCTTTATCTTATTTTTTAAAGATTTATTTATTTATTTATTTATCTATCTATCTATCTATCTATTTATTTATTTATTTCTCCCCCACCTCCATTGTTTTGGGCTCGCTGTCTGCTCTCTTTGTGTTCTTCTGTGTCTGCTTGTCTTCTCTTTAGGCTGCACCAGGAACCAATCCTGCGACCTTTTGTAGTGGGAGAGAGGCGCTGAATCTTTTGCAACCCCTAGCTCCTTGCTCCGCCGCATCTCCTATTGTCTCTCTTCCGTCTCTTTTTGTTGCGTCATCTGGCTGCGCCAGCTCTCTGCGTGGGCCAGCACTCCTGCAGGCGCCAGCACTCCACATGGGCCAGCTTGCTTTTCACCAGGAGGCCCTGGGAATTGAACCCTGGGCCTCCTCTATGGTAGATGGGAGCCCAATCACTCGAGCCACATCCTCTTCCCCTCCCATTTCTTATTTGTACTTTCTGTAATGTCACAGGTATCAGAAGTCCCCTTCCCTCCCACTTGAAGATTCTTGTAGATGTACCCTAATCTGACTGCCATCAGTTAAGCAGTAACAATTTGTCATGAAAATGACAAAAAGCTAATGGAATCTGTAGATTCCTTGGTTCTTTCAAGGCCATTTGACTGTTCTGGGTGGTATGGGGCCAATGGCTTTCTTTTGACAATTATTGTCTTGCTTTCCCTAACAATATAGTTTTAATAAATATCTTGGAATCATAGAAATTTTGGATCTTCAAGGTTCTTGAGGGCTTATCTCATTCTTCCCCTCCTTTTATAAATATGCATGCTGATACCTGGAAAGTTGACTGAGGCTCCCCAGATTTCCTGCCTCCTTTGTTGCTGAATGAGCCCAGGGTGGGACTTTCGGTTCCTGACTTGCAGTGAGAGCTCTTCCCTCAATGCCATGCTGTTTTACCTCTATTAGAGTAATATGAGTAAATTTCTTAGATCCAGAACCACAGATGATACATTGACTATTATACTGCATCTTGCATATAGCGGGAACAAAATACATTACCTAAGAAAAGAATTAGCAAACCCAAACTCAGACCATTCACCTCGTAACTGACAGGATTGATGGTCAGCAAGATGGAAGGCTGGAAGAAACAAACCAAAAATATGATAGAAAAAGGCGTATGGATATGGAATACAAAGCTTGTGCCCCTGTCATAATCTTTTGGATTGGAGTCACTGCTTTGCCTGATGGTACCCTCACAGTATCCAGAAACTGTCATTTCTCTTCTTCCCCTGTGCTTTTACCCTTGCCATCTTAGAAGTAGCTCAGTTCATAAATTTTTGCTTCAGCACAAAGATAATACACTTTTTTGTCCCCCTGTGATGTAATGAAGGAGGCTTATAACACAGAACTGAAAAAAAAAAAAAAAAAAAAAAAAAAAAAAACACAGAACTGTCCAGTTCCCAGTCTAAAACTATTAGCCACACTCTCCTGGAAAGCTCTTCCCAGCCACGTGAAATTTCAATGGCCTTAGGAAAATTCCATTGGCCCTAGGAGCCCTGACTTGCCATTATCCTGTAGACCACTCTCTCTCACTGGGGACTTTTTCCCTGTATGCCTTCAACTCTAACTTTTTTGAAGTTGAGTTTGGTCTTTATAAAATGTTGTTTTATTTTGTTTTAACAAACAGATGACCTAAGAATATTCATTCAGGCCATTTATAGATGCCACTATGGTGATAAGCACATTTATTCTCCTGAAAGGAGTTTAACACTAAGTAACTTGGAACATAGAAAATAATGCATCAAACACATTGTCTTCTATCATTTCTTCTCAAATCCTAAGTAGTATGGGAGGATAAGATGAACATCTTTTCTTCAAGTAGATCACTGATATTATCCCCAACAGGAAATAGGTCCTTAAATAAGAACTATATATATATATATAGTTTTATACAAAAATTTTATACAAAATTTTATAACATTGCAAGTGTTAAATTATGCATTTCACATTTCTCTAGACAGGCCTTAAAAAGAACAGTCTCTGGCAGATCACAGACTAACAAAGGTAACAGATGTTGGATTGGAAACTGCACAGTCTAGAGAAGGGAAATTAATTTGTGAAAAAGTACTTTTTTTTTTTCTGTGTGTGTTTTTAATGGCCTTAGCAAAGTGGGATGGAAATATTTGCATCCTCTGCAATCAATTTGCATGCTTAAGCATTTGTTTTTCTTTCCACCCTAAACATTGCTGTCTCTTCAGTAATAACCCACAAAGTGGAAAGAAGGGTCAAGAGATGCTATTTGTCTTTGGCATCCAGCCTGCTGTTACCAAGTGAGTTCTATAGTCTAAAATACTTACTTGGAGTTTCTTTTCTCATTTCTTGATGCACAACTTGATGAACATCCTGCTAAGATAAGCGATGTTTCCCATCTCTTTGATGTAATTTCTTCTCTCTCTGCCATCTGACTTAAATTTTCCATCTCACTTTTCCAAAACTGCCAACACCACAGTCTTCTTTTTATCTTCAATATAGTATGGAGTATTGGGAAAATAGCCAAAGCGGAGTGGGGATAGAGATAGCAGGGAATGAAAAGAAACTTTTATCCCAGCATTGAGTATGTTACATGGATTTTCTTTTTAAACAATTATCATCTGCTTAGAGTTGATGCTGACGAAACCTTGTAGTTTGGCAAAGAAGTTGCATTTAAGGCTGTTGCAACATATTTCATAAAAGTCCCCATTGCCTCCCCTTTTACAGTATTAGACATGAAGATGGAATGCAGATATGAAATGGTCTCCAATGGTCTTCACAGCTAAGGAAAGACTGGAAAAGGAACATCAAGAGGGAATGCCTCTGCTAAGAGGCATTGCCTCACTCTGCTTCTTTCCAGTCCCATTCTTGTGCTCAGAGCTCTAGTCTATGTATTTAGAACTTGCATAATTAATATGAGGCTTCCTGTCCCTCTGTCCCTCATCATTACTTTCATCAAGGGAATTTTTTAAAAACTTGCATTCTCTGGGACCTGCCTGTGAAAGTCTCCTTGTTTCAGTTTAAATAGAAATCTGCCTTGTCAGCATGCTGTGTTATTTCTTCAGGCTACATTTATACATGTGTATCAACTATTTATACATCGCAGATACTCTTAGTGGATGAACATCTTTTCTCTCCACTTCTTTCTTCTCTTGGGGGCAACTAGAAAAGGATTGTTTTTCTCTATTAAAGACTTTTTAAGCAATTTGACTAAACGCAGTGGTACCCATAAGAAACTAAGGTCAAGGGTTCAATTCATGAATATTTTCGCTTCTGCACAGTAAAACTTTGTTCTGGAGCAGATACCAAGTAGGCAAAACACTTAATACCATTTTCTAGCTCTTCCATGCATTCTATGCTTTTAATCCGAACATTTATCTCACAAATAAACTCAATTGATAGCAAGTCTTGATGGTAGTGAAGATGCAAGGCAGCATATTACAAGCGCTGACAGAAAAAAAAAAAAAGAAATTTCAAAACACAGGTTCTTCTGCTCGTAGCCAATGAACCACCTTGTTTATAAAGCTTTGGCAAACTGTAATACATGGAGTTGCTATATATGTAAGATAAAGGCCCGAAAGTCCTCTGGAGAATTTTCTTTGACAAGCATTTTAGACCTTGACCGAAAATTATAGCTTTTGAACTCTTTTATTTTTATTTCTGGTGAATGCTTCAAATACAAAACCCATTTGTTTATCTCACAAATTGCAGTTCAGACCCTTGGCCCTTGTGTATTTATTTCCAGCAAAGCCATTTGATCTTAAACACCTAACAAAAACTGAAGGCACTGGGAAATAGAATATTCCTTGATAAGTGTAGACAAAAAAAGAATTAAATTGACCTTCATCTTTAGATGTGTCTGTCCTTCCTTAAAGAAGAGATATACAAAAGTTCTAAGTTGATTTATGGTAAGTTGAAGCCATTTCAGTAAAGCAATGACCTTGTACCAATAAATGTTTAAGTATCTATTTCTTCAGGGACCCGTGAAAAAAATACCATTCTTAAAGTAACAGAAATCTTCTGTGAAAGCTTTTGATTGCCTGAGAATTTACTCAGAGTGGATTTTAATTTACCTTCTCATATGAAAGAACTAAAACATGGTTACATATGTTTTTACATTAACTTATTTACAGGTTGAATAGTGCTTAAGATACGTGAAAAAAGGAAATTGTGTACAGTAAGATGTATTTGTTTGCTCATCTAATGTGGATCAAATCATCCTTTTGAGGACTGAGTGCTTCAGCTTTCTTGGCTACAAAAATGATGTGGAAGGTCTTCTCAAGCTCTGAAAGTTCTGGATATATATCTCAAAAGAATTTTTAAATAGTCCATGATTCAAGATGCGCATGCAATAACTATCCTTCTCCCTATACAACATTCTCTCTAGCTGTCCTTAAGTCATTTTTCACATTGCAATGAGACTAATCTGTTTAGAAAGCAAACATGATGATGACTGCCCATACTCAAAAATCTTCAAAGTCTTTTTTAGTATTTATTTTCAAGTTCAAAATTCTTACTAGACTCTAGAAGGTCCTATACAATCTAGCTTTTGCCTACTTCACCAACTCTTGCTCTCTCACAACTCTCCCTTTCACTTCCTCTCATTCAATCATATTGATCATTTTTCTGTTCTTTGAAAGTTCAACCCTACCACTGTTTTTGTTCCCTTATTTTTTTATAATGGGAACTCAACAAATATATTTTTAATGGAATGAGTGGCTTGGTACCTAAAGCTTTGAACTTAATTAATATTACTTTTTTAATACTCTTTAGTTAGAGTGTAAGATATTGTGATAGAAAAAAATGTTCCATTTTTCAGTTAAAACTTTGATGTGTGATCACAAGTTTAATAGGGCTCAGATGACTTATTTAATTATAGTATATTCCATCGTGGTGTCTTACAAATATTTACCAAGCAAGCTAGATTTATAGATCAAATTGTGCTGTCTCTCCATCCAATCCTATATTAAATACCTAAAATGATGTTATTTCATTTTTTCCTTATATACTCGCAGACTCATTATTTAATCTTGATTTTGTGGAGTAGAACAAGCACTACTAGATTTAAAGTAAGCTTAGAACCCTGACTTCTGCATTTACCAATAACTTTAGGCAGGTTAATTGCACCCATCCTCAGTTTCCACGTCTTTACTGCGGGCTAATACAAATGCTGATGATTAGAAAAAGGAAATAAGTGCCCTCAAACATCTTCCACCCTCACCTCTCATCCACTATTTTCTTTTCATCTACCAATGTTCATACTAATAATCTTGTGAGCCCATATTTCTAAAAATAATGCAATGAATACATTTCATCAAAATGGTGAAGCAGAGACTAATTGGAAAAATGAGGAATATGATAAGAAATATTTGTCTTTACTTATCTTGAATAACTTTGAAACTGAGGCAGATGGCGATAACCAAAGTATATCTGTTTGATATGCTTCACTGCAAAGAAAGCTAGCAGACTGATGAAAAGCTCAGGCTGTGGAGGCAGACAATTCCAGATTATAATCACGACTCTGCCCCTTATTAGTCACAGACCCTATGTATCAACCTCTCAAAGTTTCAGTCTTCTTAGCCCTAAAATGGAGATCACGATAAAATATACCTCATACAATGTTTATAAAGCTAAAATGAGATAACGCACATAACACATTTAGCACTCTGCTTGGCATATGGAAATATGCCATAAAAAGAGAGAAAGAGCAAAAACTTGTAATACATTTCTGTCTGATCTAAGTTCTTCCTTTTACACCAAGCTGATGGCCAGGCTATTGAATTTATTAAGCTCTAATGATTAGCTTGCATATAAAACAAAGGACTGGGGAAGTGGCTGTGGCTCAATCAGTAGGGGCCCATTTGCCATATGGGAGGCCCCAGGTTCGGTTCCGGGGCCTCCTGGTGAAGGCAAGCCCGCCCGCAGGGCGTGGTTAGCTGACCCAGCGAGCACAAGCAGCAAGGGGGGGATCAATGAATAAATAAATAAAATCTTTAAAAATAAATAAGTAAATAAAATAAAATAAAACAAAGGACTGGCATGTATATTTATATTTTTATCTTAACAAGTCATCTCGACTTTGTTCTCCAGCTACCTCCAGATGATGATGACTTTGCCATTGAGTAGGTGTAGAAACAGTGACCTTACAAGTATAGTCTTTGGCTTGATGCCTAACTCTTGAACAACAGGGAAGCCCTTAAATAATGGCTGTGATTACAATGGAAGATTGAGCCAATCCCCATTAATGCAAAAGACTTTAGTAAATTTTGCCTTGACACTATAAGATGGTTCCTACACAGGTGTCTTTCCTCCAAAACCATAGTGACTATGAGTATGTTGGACAGATGGGTATATTCTAGTAAGCATTTTAATCATAATACTATTTAGAAAAAAATATTTTGTTAACTCTTTATAACACTGTTGCTTATTAATATTTCCTAAACCAATATAGTGACTGCGGTCTTATTGTGGATTGTATGCATTATATCTTGGTTTTCTGGTTTAATTTTCTTGCTTTTCTTCTTCACACTTTAATTATTATCGGTATATATTTGGAATGTTTAAATCTGATTGCTGTCTTATTCCATAAAATTTTTCCAAGTTTCCCAAGCTTCAGCCCTGTCTCCTTCTTGCATATAACTGTGAATCAATATCACAATCAAAGTGGAATGAAAATATTGTACCCTCTCCCTGGGTCTGGTATGAGCTGTTCATGCATTTAACAGATTCCACCGATGAATGCTCTCTTTGTTCCGAGAAATAAAGTAAATTAGCTAGGGCGAATATTTCTCTTTCCATATTTTATGAAGTCAGAATAAAATAGTTGTTGAAATTCTTGGGCATAAGAATTGTTCTTGCACTTTTGACAACAATGCAGTGAACGCTGAGTTTCAATGAAATATGAAATGTGAAACTCCAAAGCTACAGTGATAGCAGGGCTTCTTATCCAGGGGTCCACGGACCAGGGGGTCCGTGAGCTTGAATTGAAAAAAATCAACTTATTATCTTTATTTTCTCTGACCTTTAGCTGAAATCTAGCATTTCCTTCATTCATGAACATATGCAGTAAATTACAGTACTAGTCATGTCATATCACATTACAGGTGTTGCATATCTTGAAAAATCACTTACGCTCTACCACGCTTCAAAATTACGGTCGTTGTTAGACCCAGCGCTAGTTGAGTGTCATCAAGCTATCTGCCACTATATTCTGCAAAGCGGTCCGTGGTTTTCACCTGACTAGAAAAGGGGTCCGTGGAACAAAAAAGGGTAAGAACCCCTGAGTGATAGTGACTTTAGACATCAAAGATCAATTTAGCATTTTGGTGACCCTGTTGAGGAATTTCATGCGGTTTTGCATTCTGATAATCATATGTTCCCGCTGGCTATATTTCTCTTCAATGGTGTCTTCTTGCCTTACTTCATATTGCTGGAGGTCTTTCAAGTTAGAATCACAAGACAATACTACAGAACTCTGATGGAGGCAATGTTTCCCACAGGTATTCCAATGATGTGTAAAAGGTGCCAAGTTTTCATTTTCTCAGGGTATGTCACAGAGTAGGCATTTGAGAACCCTCCATCTAATCCTTCCTTCTGAATGCATGCATCCTCAAATAGCCTGCATTTTAAAAACAGAATAGTTTATGTACCTATTATTCATTAATAGCACTTCGGTTATGGGGAGACCACTTGAGAAATGAAATCCTTTCCAGTATTATAGTGATTCCCCGCTTGAATAGTATATTTGAAACTAAAGAATTAAAATGGAAAAGAAGTCCAATTGATGATGCCAAAAAAAAACAAAAAAACAAAAAACATTACATTGTGAATGTCCCACTTTTTGAAAATGTATTTTGATTTATCTTATTCCATAAACCCATTTTTTTAATCTAACTAAGCCATTTTGTTATTAGAAGGTTCTCATAATTTGAACTATGTTTTAGTTCAAATTGGCAATTTATTAGTTTTGGTTATATGGAGTAGTTAAAATCAATCAGAAGGACTGAATACAAGTACTTATATTTATTCGTCTCAAGTTTATATTTCCATTGTCCATTAGAATTTTCTGTCAGTATAACTACCTAGAAAACAGTCTCATCAACTCTGTGAAATTGGGTTCCCTTTAGGTAGCTCTCAGAATATAGGTATAATCAAGAAGAGATGAGTTTTGGAATTCACCAGTTTATGTTAATGATCCTTCTTGTAACAACTACCCAGGGGGACAGCTTTTACTGACACTGTCTTTTGTTAGTGTTCCTAATTAAGGGGTAAGGTCTTACTAAAGTGAATGATTACCCTTCATTCCAGACCTATGATGTCAACCCTGAGGAGCCGGAACTGTTAATATCTTCTTCCAGGTAGCTCAAATCTTTCCACGGTAGACATTAGTTCCGTGACAGCCAGTCATGGTTTCACTGGTCCTGGATGGTGAAAGGCACAGATGGCTTCTTCCTATGTGGTGCAAGGTGGACTTTTAAATTTCTGAGAGGTTTCTGTCAGTCTCCAAAGACTTTCCTGACAGCAATGACATCTGGCCCAATCATTTATTCTCTCAGTTACTAGGGCCTCCCTGTAGTGCGCCTCTTAGTCAGAAAAACTTCTATTGTCTTACAGCCAGAACTACCAACATCTGCTGCTATCTTGTTTGAACTTATCTTATAAATTAAGACCCCCTTCATTTTATGCTTTTAGGTTATTTTTAATTATTTTATTTATTTATTTTTTTACCAGGAGGTCTCAGGGATCGAACCTGGGTCCCTCCATATGGGAGACGGATGCCCAACCCTTTGAGCCACATCCGTCCCTAGGTTATTTTTAAAGATTGTCAAAGTACTATGAAGTTTGATAGGGCTACCCTCTCCAAAAATTTTAATAGGGGAAACTTTTTAGAAACATAATTGGCAATGATATTGAAAATGCAATAAATATGAACTCATTTTTAGTTCATAAATCATTCAATTATAATAGAAAAATACTCAGAGTGAATATACCAAATGATAACAATCATTTGGCTCAGCAGTGGAGTTAGATTTCTTCTTTGTGTTCTGTATTTTGCAAATATTCTAAAATAATTCATAATTGGGAAAAGTGTAAAAAATCCTAGAGTAATGGTTATATAAACATTAAACACAAAGAAAAATATTACAAAAAAGACTATGTTTCAAGATTTTTACTGTATAATCTTACTGTTATACTCATGTCTATGACATTTGTATCAGTTACTTCTTACTATTCAATATTCTTGAAAATTATAGAGGAATATTTTTTACTTCATACTTTTTTTCATACTTATATTCTCTCCCTTTCTTTTTCTCTTATATCTCCACACTTTTATTATGCAGCTGTGCAGTTGTAAGGGAAATAAGATTAGATTAGAGATATCTCCTGGGAAACAGATCATTGGCCTAGGCCAGAGGTTCTCAAGCTTTTTGATCTCAATATCCCTTTACATTCTTAAAAGGTATCAGATTAAAAAACAAAACAAAACCAAAAAAAAACCCTAGTTTTGTTTAGTTGGTTGTATGTATAAATATTTTCCATGTTAGAAATTAAAACAGACAACTAAAATATGTATTAATTCATTTAAAATCATAATAAAATGATTAATCATAAAAATATGAAATAATTTAGATCTTGTGGACCATTTGAAAGGGTCTGAGACATCCCAGAGGTTCGCAGACCATACTTGGACAACTGCTGGTCTAGGAGAGACATCTTTTATGTTTATAGTTTGTTTGTGTCTTCATAGTATTCCATTTTAATGAATATGCCATGTTCACATAAACTGCCCTGCCGATGAACTTTCATATTGCTTTGAGTTGTGTTTGTTGCCTTACAGTGTGGCAACAGATATCCTTATGAAGATAGAATTGTTCACATACACAGTATATGTGAAGGATACATATTTAAAAGTACATTCCTGAGTTGGAAGTTATGCACATTTTTAAGTATAGTGTACTGTTCCCCTAAAGAAAAGGTTCTATAAATATTAAATACTTACATCAACCAAAACTATGGAAGTTCCACTTTCCTAGTTCTTGAGATTACTGGGAACGAAAATTTTAATGTCTTTGCCAATCTGATAAGTTTTAAATGTTTTCTTCTTGTTTTACGTTCCTATTTACCTGTGAATTTGAGCATCTTTTTATGTGTCATTGTTCAATTATATATCTTTTACCAAGGACCTATATTTAAGTCCTTTGCCCATTTTTCTGTTGGGTTGTTTATTTCTGAATATTGATTTGTTACGGTTTTTTGCATTTTAACCAAATTAATCATCTATTTGTTGTATGCCTAACAAATATTTTTTCCAATAAGTACATTCACTATTTTTGATAGACCTTCCTTAATTTGGAGTTTTGGGATCTTCTAGAAGTGATGGTAATTAAATAGCTTTTTTCTCCACGTCCGTATTCTGGAAACCCCCAATATAATGCATTTTGAGATAGAAATCTTTTGAGATTGCTCTGTAGTTTTGAAAAGTTCATCAGGAAATTATGGTTTCTATAATTGGAGTAATATATCAAAATAAATGAATTCCAAAATTATAATAATCCCTGAAACTGTCCTCAGGCAAAATTTGTTCTGCTCTCTTAAGTGTTTCCATTTTCCTGCTGGGAAGAAATGACACAATCTGAAATCCAAGTTTAACTTTCCCCTAGGCATAAAAGAGAAAACCTTAGTAATTACTCATCTTTTTCATCCAACCTCTTAGTGTCTTCTTTTCCTATTTGCCAATGATTAAAAAAAAAAAAAAAAATGAAGACCCCATAAGGAGAAAATGTTATCCTTTTAGAATGTCTTTTCTTAAACTTTTGGCTATACTTTTACCTTCAACCGATTATTCGCAGAATTTCACATCTTTTCACAGTAAAAGAATGTTTCTCAGATAACACTTTTTGAGAGCATATTATTTTGAATTTACTTTTTTCTGTGCATTATCCATGTTATGTCATTAAATGCATCCTGGGACCAAACCTGCTTTTTTTTTTTTTTTTTCCCCAAAGCTACTTTTTAATACTTTTTCTTGCATTTTGAAGGGACTCTATAAATAAAGGTACTTCTAAGGCTATCCACTGAAGCTTAAATTAACACTGGATATCAACATATAACATTTGAATACATGACCAGTGTAGCTAATTTAGGCTTACTTTTTTCACAATGTGTCTACCATGTACCAGACCTTACTTGAGATGATTTAATGGCTCAATTGATATTTGTTGAATGAAATAATAATAGTTGTCGTTGATGGTGGTGTTATACCAATACTTGCAAGCCTTCCTTTTTTTTGCCTTTGCTTTCACTTCTTTTCCCCCTGTAGTAGGCAGAATAATGGTCCCCCCAAAATGTTCATGACCTAAACCCAAGAAGCTGTGAATATGTTACCTTACATGGTAAAAGGGACTTTGCAGATGTGATTCAGTTAAGGGTCTTGAGTTGGGAAGATTATACTGAAATTTTTGGATGGGCCCAATATAATCACAAGGGTCCTTATAAGAGGGAAACAGGTAGATCAGAGTTAGGAGTTGATGTAATAACAGAAGCAAGAGTGATGGGGGGAAGGGGCCGAAAGCCAAGCATGGATGTAGATGGCCTCTAGAAGCTGAAAAGGGCAAGGAAATAGATTTTCCCCTGAAGCCTCCAGAAGGAATACTGTCCTGCTGACACCTTGATTTGAGAGTTCTGACTTCCAGAACTGTAAGATAATCAATTTATTTTGTTTTGTCATTACATTTGTGGTAATTTCATACAGCAACAATAGGAAACTAATATATCCTATTACTCCCATTTATTTCTATAAACCATGCGATTAAATGTTGCCTTTAGAACCAAACATCTATGGTCAAGTGCTTAGCAATTAGACTGGATAACATGGGGGGTTCATGTTTTAAGTTCAACCCCACGGCCATAGTGAATTCGCTTCTACAGATTGTGCAGTGAGTGGACATGTGTAGCTCAGACACCTTTCCCATCTTAATCATATGATTGCAAATACATTTAAATGAAAATCGTTACTCTTTTTCAGAAGCAACAGTCTGTACTTGAAATGTCTCCTTGCAGAAGTGAACCCTGCTTCTTTATTGGAAGATGATCTTAAATTTAGATTAAAATGTAGGAATTTGAGACTATTATTGGTAAACAAGGCAGGACTCCAGTGATTTTTATGTCACTGGTATAGGTTTGATCATAAAATGATTAAAATTATATTCAATATCATGCATAACAATTCCAATGTCCCCAAAATGCCCCATGTTACACCTCTTCTTTCCTCTCCCTCCCCTCAGAAACTCTGGTGACTGCTGTCATTATATAAATGTTACAAATTCTTCCATTACTAGAATAATCTTAAGTCTACTTTAGTCCATAGTTGCATTCCCCCCTTATGTTTTTCCATTCCTCAATATTGAGGATTTGGGGATGGTGAAGCCCACTCTGCTTCCATTTGAGGGGGCCTTAGATCCCATGGAGCAGATGGATGGAAAAGTCTTGCTTAGAGTTGTAGATAGTCTCTGTTTTGGGGGATGGGTGTTGTCCATCATCATCTTTTTGTTAGTTGTCCTGGGTGAGTCAAACAAACTGGTGAATAGATATTGGCTGCAACTCTGCTGAGATTCTTGGCTCAACTCGCATATGAACAGCTAGAAAATTTAAGTCTCTGGGGCATATATTTAATGCTTGGTAATAATCCCTTGGTGCCAGGGAGGCTCATCCCCGGGAGTCATGTCTTATACCAGGGGAAGGTAATGAGTTTATATGAGTTTATATGCTGAGTTTGGCTAATTACAGGTTCAAGTAAAAGAGGCAGAAGAACCATGTGTGGGAAAATTATAAATGAGTCTATCTCTCATACATTGGGGGGATAGGTTTTTATATATTCCAAGGTAAGACCCACCAATGGGGTGCCGATTTCCTGGGGTTGTCTGCCCTGCCTATAGTGTCTAGATGCTCTAGAGCCATCAGGAGCCCCTCTGTTTGAGATACTATTTACTGTGGCAGTCAGTGAAATCCTCCTGAGACATGTACACATGTAACCTCTGGAATGACCTCGTGACTCACTTTGAAATCTCTTAGCCATAAAAACTCATTTGTATTTAATATTTCTCCCCTTTGGTCAAGGACTTTTTCCAAATGCATTGCTAGTTGGTGCTTGGTAATAAACCCTTGGTGCCAGGGAGGTTCATCCCCAGGAGTCATGTCTTATACCAGGGGAAGGTAATGAGATTATATGCTGAGTTTGGCTTAGAGAAAGCCACATTTGAGCAACAAGGAGGCCTTCAGGAGGTAACTCTTAGGCAATATATGTTACGAGGCTAAGTTTCAATTTCACAAGAACAAGGTTCTTAAGTACAACCATCAATATCAAGGGCCTGGTGTATTGGTCTTTCCTCCTTAGCTAGGCCCTGCCCATGTACTCTTGAGATTCTTGTTACTCTATTAGAGAATATAGCAAGACTCCCTAGGATGTGAATTCAGTATTCTTTGTGTTTTTGTGTGGGGCTCCATCCACTGAAACAATACCCCTTGAACGCATGAACACCTTCATATTCTACAGAGGCATGCCCCAGGCACACTCCTTTCCCTGCATCCCCCACCACTGACAACTCACACCAATGAACCTCCCCTGCCACAGTTGCAACCCTTCTGCAATCCAAATCCTCCCCAAAAACAAAGCACAAAAAAATAATAAAACAGAATAAATGAAATTTAAATTTAAAAAAAATTGCATGTGCCTTTCATCACCTTTATGTATGATAATTTTTTCCGTATATTCCCCCAGTGTCTTTTTTTTTTTTTTCACTTTATTTTCCAAGAATCTTTAGGTTACAGAAAAGTCACATAGAAAATATAAAGAATTCCCTTATACCCCCTTCCTTCTCCCTCCCATCATATTCTCCCCTGACAATAGCATCCTAAATAAGTATGGCACATTTGTTGCAATTGATGAACAAATATTGAAGCATTGCTACTAACCATGGTCAGTGGTTTACATTATGGTTTACATTTTGCACCACACACTTTTACAAGTTCTGCCAAAATGTATAATGGTTTGTATCCATCATTATAAGATCATGCAGAACAATTTGCAATATCCCAAAAAATGCCCTATGTTTCACCTGTTCTTCCCTCTCCCTCCCCTCAGAACCTACCACTGAGTTTCCATTTTTAAAGAATAAAGTTCATAGTTCCATGCATTAATATTGAGGGCTTAAGATACTGGTCTCTTTCCTTTTATTAGGCACTGACTATGTACTTAAGAGATTCTTGCCCCTCTATCTGAGAATGTAGCAGGGCTCCCCAGGATGGTAATTTAATATTTTCTTGTTTATTGTGTGGTTCTCCACTCACTGAGATGATATTCTATGACAAGATGAACACTTTCATATTCCACAGAATCATGCCCCGTGCACACTATCCCAAATATCCCCTCACCACCAATGCCCTGCACCAGTGACCCTCCCCTGCCATATTTGCCTAAAGACATTCCCACCATTGTAGTTTCCATCACAGACCTATAAGTCCCACAGAGTTCACCTGTTCCTTCCTCCTCCCTCCCCCCAGTCATGGATCATCCAAACCAACCCCCTCAACCTGCTCACTCTCACATTCCAACACCATCAACCCCACTCACATCCCTGCATCATCATCACCCCCATCCACTGCCAAACCACCCCCTTCCACCTTATCACGGGTTTTGCCATACTGAGCATCGGCTCGCCACACTCTACTCCCTTTCTGTCTCCTAATAATCTATCTTCCAGACTCTAGCTCTGTGAATCTGCTCAATAGGCTTAGGTCTTATCAGTGAGGTCATGCAATATTTGTCCTTTAGTGACTGGCTTACGTCACACAACATAAGGTCTTCAAGATTTTTCCATGTTGTCACGTGTCGATCTTCATTCCTTCTCACAGCTGAGTAATATTCCATTGTATGTATATACCACATTTTGCTTATCCATTTATTTGTTGATGAACACTTGCAATGATGAGTACAAGCCAGTATACATTTTGTCAAAACCTACAAAATTGTGCAGTGCAAAGTGTAAATAATAATGTAAACTATAGACCATGGTTAGGAGAAATGCTTCAATATAAGTTCATCAACTGTAACAAATGTACCACACTAATGAAAGATGTTGCTAATGGGGGAAAGTGTGGGAGGGGGAAGAGGTGGGGTATTGGGGAATCCCCTATATTTTTTATGTAACATTTTTGTAATCTAAAGCCTCTTTAAAATTAAAGGAAAAGAAAACTATGCTCATAGGTATATATTTAACTTACATTTGTTTATTCAATAGCCATTGAGGTATATATATATATATTTTTTACAATCTATAGCCAAAGCACTGTAGCTATAACGTACAAAGAATCGATCAAAGCCAAGAACACTAACTAGGGTTTTGTTTCCTTCCTTCATTAATGGAAAAATAATTATATCTGCTATTGTTTACCTTACACAAGTTGGAGTATAAGAAACCAAATGTCAAGAATCAGTCTCAATTAGTCTGTTAATTAGTCTGTATAATTTATACCTGCAAAAGCATGGGGAAAACTATTAACTAAAATACTTGGCTCTGTTCTTCCTTTGGCACATATTAAAAATATGTAATTTTATATTTTCTGTTCTTGGTGATAGTTCTGTCTATATCAGGAAGAATGCAAATAAATGTGGTACAAATTCCTTGGTTATATAAAGATTATTCTAGCTGTAAAATAACTGGCCATTTGTACTGAGATGGAGTGAGAAGGCTCTTTGCATTGTTTTACTTATAATTGGTTCCCATGGGGACCTGCACATCCATGATTTTTTATAAAATGGGGACCAATGTAGGAGTTATAAGTTATAAAGCAATTATGACTGGGCTAGTCAATAAAATCTCACAATCAGTTATTAGAGTATTGCAATTAAATTTTTTTAGAGAGCACAGAGTACAGAAAGGTTAGCATTAACTACTGTGCAATTTTTTGTTGTGTTTCTTTGAAAGATAGTAAGACTATCAATTATCTTTTAATCCTGATGCTATATAACATCAGGCTATGTGGTTAATATCACAATTCAATAATTTTGAATTGTTTCCTCTAGATAAATGAGTCAGACTATTGTTTTCAATGGAAAGTCCATATTCTGGATTCAGATAGCCTGGCATTTCCATCCATTTTACTAATAGATTACTATGGCTTTTTAGTAAACTATTTAATATCACTGACTTATTTATATAATCCATAAAATAGAAGTAATAATGTATCACTGGATGATTGTAGGAATTAAATGAGATACTGTATCTGAATTGGTCAAAATAGGGTATATAATATGGTAACAAATAAATTCTCAAATCTCAGTGGCTTAACTTCCCAAAAGTGCTATTCCTTGTTCATGTTGCAAAGTTAACGTGTTGGGAGCTCTGCTGTACTTGTCCCTCGGAGACTCGCATTGAAGGAGGCTCTGCCATCTTGTAGCTTCATCACCTAGAACACGTGGTCTCCAAGGACAAGAAGCCAGGGGATCAGAGATGGAAGAGGTATAACAGCTCTTGAGGCTTGGCTCAGAAGTGATGCATGTCATTTTGGTTAATTTACAAGCCAGAGAGGCTTGAAAACATAAGGAAACACATGAGCACATGAATACTTGGTACATACAGTCTTTGTCAAATCATCTAAAATGCTTAGCAAGATGGCTGGCACATAGAGGAGTTCAATCAGCATCTCTCGCAGCTGCCATCACCTTCGTCATCATCATCATCATCGCTATGTTTATTTTAGATGCTGGGTAGTTTATAGTTAAAAATCTGCCACAATTAGCTGTATGACTTTGGGCAAGTTTTAGAACTCTGAATCTCTATTTCTTCCATTGTAAAATAGGTTTCACCTCAGCAGCTTGTTATAGGGGCTAAATAAAATAAAGTTCTCCCATATAGTATACCTCCTAAGTGATAGAGTGGTTTTTGCTGTTACTACATATTTTTTACTCATTATTTCAGTTATCAATTGTTTAAAACCAACTAAATGCCTATATATGTGTGCTTTTAATCTCATGGGATTAAGATTTGGCGGTTATATCAGCATTTATAATTTATTTTTTAAAATATTGATGTTTCAATTTGTGAGAGATATAGACAACTATTAATCATTCATTCAAGAGGTATTTATTAAGTACTTACTGTGTTCCAGAGGCTGGAGATAAACAATAAATAAGATAAGCAAGGTCTCTGCTCTCAAGAATTAGTATTCTAGGGCAGTTAAAAGGAAAACAGGTAATAAATAAACAAAAAATAAATGATAAGTAGGGACCTTTTGGTCTCTGAGAGTTTGCATATTTTTCCCCCTAAATTTGATGAGAAACTATTGAAGGATTTTCAAGCAAGAGAGGGCTGTGACAAGAATTTTGCTTTAAAAAGATTACTCTGACTAGTTTTTAAAATTGATAATAGTATTGTTGCAGAATTCCAGAAGGAGATTGTGGTAAGTTTAAACAAATTTGTAGGGTGGAGAGATGAAGAGCAATGGAGAGATTTGGGATGTGTTTTGAAGGAAGACTCAAAAGGTAGATGTGGAAATGAAGGAAGCAAGACTCCTAGATTTGGGCTTGTCAACTGGGTGGATGGGACACAGATCAAGATGACTGAGGAAAGTAAGGATTATATGAAGGATATTGAACTTATACTTTGGACCTGTAATATTTGCAATGCCTCTTAGACATCTAACTTGATGTCATTCATATGCAAATATTTTGGCCTTTCAAATAGTATAACAAATGCTAGTTTAAGATTGTGCTTATATGTAGATGACTGCTTGTTATGAATTCAATTCAGTAATGTGATGAATGCACATGTTTCTTTTTAGGTGTTCTGTTGCAAGAAAGTTTAGAACTTAGTTTAGAAGTTCAAAAATGCCCTCTAAGAAAACACTTGCGAGAATTGACAAAGATGGGCTTATATATCCAGGCAACTAAATTCTACTGGGGTATCAAAAAACGAAAATTTGGTTTCAGATGAAGACTCATCCAGGCCCAAATGAATTGATTAGCCGGGAAAAAAAGAGTAGTTTTTACTCATAGTAGTTTTGTATGACTTCCTTGTTTTATAAGAAGAGTGCTAGGTTTTGTGTTGTTTGCTTTTGTTGTTGTTTGTAATGAAATAATATATTAGATTGGAATATTGAGCCAAATAAGTAGTTTGTTATAAACTACCATGTGCATACCCATCTGATGTAGTACACAGAAGTGAAAGATACAAGAGGCCGTGCTGCATAACACACATGATAACAAGGGGGCATAGGGTAAATATATTTGCCATTTGAGGGATGCTCTGTTTTAGAGGGAATGCTGTTTTAGAGAGTTAAATGGGTAAAACCATTTAGAATTATGAATTAAACCTTCCTTTTATCTTTACAATCGTGTCCAATAAAATAGCAGGGAGTCCTACCTTCCCTGATCTAAGATATGAGGTTGTACACAATGCCCACTTTGTAGATAAATTACCTGATCCGCATTTATTTGTATGTAGCTCCTGCAAGTAGATATCATCTCCCAAGTTCTGGAATCTTTCTCTGTGCTTATGAGTTATAACGTTGTGTCTCAGGATCAGAGCTGCACTTTGAGCACACAAAGCCCTTGCCTTTGGCACCTAAAAGTCTGTCATTATGGGCAGAGATTAAAATTACCCTGGGTCAAGATCTATAATTTTCTATATTAAGTCTTGGGTCGATGCCATAATGTGAGTAAAATGAGGAATCAGTGACTCATTTAAAATTCTTTTTCTCATGGAACAGTCAGACAAGTAACTCTGTTACATCTAGTAAAGGAGAGAGAAGTCGGTCACATTTGTTTTTAAACAAAACACTGTGCATCCACTCAGTCGGATAGCTTTTCCCCTTCATACTTTGTGGAGTGCCAGGATACCCAGTCTCAATACAGTAAGAGCCAAGGTTTTGTTCATTTTTTTTTTTTTGCCTAGATTCCTACCCTGCCCCAAATCTCTGAATGAAGAATCTGAGTTATTGATCCTCAGCTGCTGGTGGACAGTTAAGGAGGAGGGGAGAATAGCTCATGGAAGCCCTTCCCTCCAAAGACAGCCTCTGCGAGGCTTTACACAGCAGACAGCCAGTGCATATTGGACAGCCCAGAGTGCAGGTGGTTATAGGTCCTTTATCCAGTACATCATAAGTCACTTTTCTTCATATGCATGTATTCTATGAACAACAACTTTTGGCATTTTTCGAGTGCTATCTTACTGTGTTATAATTCATATTTAATAGTAGCCTGAGCATTTCTACTTTGTCTTTTCTTTCCCTTGCATTTTATTCTTACAGTTATAATATCCTTTGGATTTTGCTCAGGGATTACTGTACCAGAGCAACTATTGATTTCACAAGGAGAGTCCAGGGGATTAAACAGTAATAATCTGGGGGCAAGGATAATGGCATAAGATGCTCCACAGCACTGTTCTCCCATAGGATCTTTGAAAAACTGGCAGAGCCATCTTCCTCAAAACTCCAGAAAACAGTTGAAGGGGTACAGGAAATGGGTGAGTACCAAAACAAGAAAATACAGCTGTAAAAACAGTAGGAGAAGCTCATGGCACTGTAGCTGGCCCTCCCACACCCCCTTTTCAGGGAGGTGTGCAGCCAGCCTATGCCCTCATTGTGGGTCTCTGCCCCTCTTCCAGAGGAGCAGAGTAACCTCCATGTGTATACTGGGGTGTATGTATGTCAGTGCCAATCTATCAGGTGGCACCTAAAAGACTGAACCAGGAAAATCATCTCTGGATACCCCACTCTTCCAAATTTGCTCTATAGGCAAAAGCAGCTTGCAGACAGCTAAAGCAATCTAAGAAAAATTAAGACAAACTGATGTAGAGCAAAGGATTACCTGCTTTATGTTATACAATAGAGCAAATAGGAGTGGGAGAAAGTCTATTTAATAAAGAGTAGAGATGGCATTCAAATTCCTGTAAATGGGGGGAATTCCTAAAACTACAAGCAAGCACAACCCCAGGATATGATCAGGCTCAAAAAAGATGGAGAGAACCCTGTACTTCACATTTTCCTTGAGATGATATTCTTTATAGGTGGACTAAACACTGAATGAGAGCAACAGCCAATGCAGAGCCAATTTTCAAAGACTGTGAATGTGTGTGTGTGGTGGGGGGAGGCTTGTTTATTTTTGTGAGCTTCTGGCATTCAAGGAAAATTTATCATATCACTTACTGAATGCAAATTTAAGGAACAAACATCCCAAGAACTAAATCCCAGAGTTCACAAGTTAAAATATTAAAATGAACAGTATGCCAGAAAAGATTAAAAGATACAAAAAGAAACAGGAGAGGATAGCCGATCTAAAGGAATGATATAAAAAATCAGAAGACATCAATGAAGAACAGACTTTGGATATATTAGACAGACTTTTAAAAAATGATCCTCAATATACTCAAGGATATAAAGGAAAACACAAAGAAGGAACCAAAGGATATCAGAAAAACAATGAATAAACAGTATAAGAATCTCAATAAAGAGATGGAAATTTTAATAAAGAACCAGAGAAATACTGGAATTAAAGACTACAGTAACTAAAATGAAAATTCCCTCAACGTTTTCAACATTAAAATGGAGCTGGCAGAAGAAAGAATCAGTGATATTGAAGACAAGAAAATTGAAATGATTCTGGCTGAGGAGCAAAAAGAAAAACGAATGAAGAAAAGTGAATAGAATCTAAGAGAGCTGTGGGACACCACCAAGCATATCAATATATGCATTGTGGGAGCCTCAGAAGAAGAAAAAAAGAGAAAGGAGTACAAGGAATGTTCAAAGAAATAATAGCAGAAATGTCTCCAATTTAATGAAAAAGATCAATATGCACATTCAAGAAGCCCAAAGAACCACAACAGGACAAATTCAAACAGAACCATTCCAGACACATAGTATTCAAACTGTCAAATGGCAAGAGAGAGTTCTGAAAGCTGCAAGAAAAAGCAACACATTAGGTACAAGGGAATCCAAATAAGCTTAAATACTGATTTCTAATCAGAAACCATTGAGGCATGAAGGCAATGGTATGAAATAATTAAAATGCTGAAGAAAGCAATTGCCAACCAAGAATTTTATATCAAGTGAGGCTGCTTTCAACAATGAGGGAAAGGTTAAGACATTCACAGATAAACAAAAGCTGAGGGAATTTGTTACCACTAGACCTATCCCACAAGCAACAATAAAAGGAGTACTTCAGACTGAAAGGAAAGGACACTTAAACAGTGGATCAAATCAGTATAAAGAAATATAAAGACTTCAGTGGATAAGGGTAACCATATGGGTAATTATAAACACCACACTATTATATTGTAAGTTTTGACATGTGTTTTAGTTTCCTGGGATGCTCAAGCAAATACTTGAAATCGGCCAGATTAGAAAATGGGAATTTATTCACTCACAGTATCGAAGCTGGGAAAATGTCCAAATCAAGGCATCATCAAAACCATGCTTTCTCCCTAAAGACTGTGGCATTCAGGGCTGGCTGCCAGTGATCCCTGGTTCCTCTGTCACATGGCAAGGAATATGGTGATGTCCCTGGTCACTTCCTTCTCTTCGAGGTTCTGTTTCAGCTTCCTGTGGCCCTTTCTGTATATATCTGAATTCCATTCCACTTATATAGGACTCCAGTAAAAGGATTAAAACCCACTCTGATTGAAATGGGTCACACATTAACTAAAGTAGCCTCATAAAAAGGTCCTACTTAAAATGGTTTCACACCCACAGGAATCAAATAAGTTTAAGAACATGTTTTTCTGGGGTACAAACAGCTTCAAACAACCACAGTATGTAACTCCACTTTTTACTTCTTATAGGTTCTAAAATACAAATGCATAAAAAGTAATGACAAATCTATGGTTTAGGAAATTCAGTGTGTAAAGATATAATTCTTTTTTTTTTTTTCATCATTTGGAAAACTTTATTAACATTGAACAAAATTTAAAAACATATTTGAAATGATATTTAATATTCAAAGGCCAAGGTAATAGTTTCCATAATAGTTGCCTTTAGTGACTTCCAGGGACCAAAATGTCTCTTCTCAGGATAGGGATGCTTTAAAAAGTGTAGATCCCATAAGTGGTCCATCACACAAAGTTTTGCAAAATTCAGTCAACTGCTCACCAAAAACAGATGAATTTCTTATCTTCCAAGGATATATAATTCTTAAGTGCAACATAAAGGTGGTGGAGTGTAGGAATTATGTATATGTATGCTACTGAAGTTAAGTTGGTATCAAGTCAAACATGATTGTTATAGATTTAGGATGTTAAATTTAAGCCCCATGGTAACCATAAAGAAAACACACTACATTAATACAACAAAGGAAAAAAGATACATAATCAACTCAATTGATACAGAAAAGGCATTTCACAAAATCTAGTACCTCTTCTTGATCAAAACATGTAGAAAGCTAGGAATAGAAGGAGACTACCTCAACATGATAAAGTTCATATATGAAAAACCCACAGCTAACATCATACCTAATGGTGAAAGTCTGAAAGCTTTCCCACTAAGATCTAGAACAAGACAAGAATTCTCCCAGTTCCCGTTATTCAACATGGTACTGGAAGTTATATCCAGAGCAATAAAGCAAGAAAAATAAATAAAAGTCATCCAAATTGGAAAGAAAAAATAAAATTTTCCTTTTTGAAGATGGCATGATCCTATATAAAGAAAATTCTGAAAAATCCAAAACAAAGCTAGTAGAGCTAATAAACAAATTCAGCAAAGTGTCAGGGTACAAGATCAATATGTGAAAATTAGTAACATTTCTATACACTAGTAATGAACAATCTGAAGTGGAAATTCAGAAAAAACATTTCCATTTACAATAGCAACTAAAAGAATCAAATAAATAAATTTAACCAAAAATGTAAAGGACTTAAACATGGAAAAACTACAATACATTGCTGAAAATCAAAGAAGAACTAAATAAATGTAAGGATATTCTGTGTTCATGGATTGGAAGACCAAATATTGTTGACATGTCAATTCTACCCAGAGCGATTTACAGATTCAGTGTAATCCCAATCAAAATTCCAGTAGCCTCCTAGGCAGAAAAGCCAATTTTCAAATGTATAGAGAGAGGTAAGGGGCCTGAGAGCCAAAGACCATCTTGAAAAAGAAGTAAGTTGGAGGAGTCACACTTCCTAACTATAAAATTTATTAAAAGTCATAGTAATTAAGGCAGCATAGTACTGGTACAAGAACAGACATATAGAATAATGGAATAAAATTGACTGTTCAGAAAAAAAGCCTTACATCTATAGCTAATTGATTTTGGACAAGGGTGTCAAGTTCACTCAATGGGGAAAGAACAATCTCTTCAACAACTGGTGCTGGGAAAACGATGTCCATATGCAAAAGAATGAAGGTAGACCTCACACCATCTACAGAAGTTAACTCAAAATGGATGAAAGATCTAAATATAACAATAAAAAATATAACAATTCCTAGATTAAAAACATAAGGAAGCATCCTCACAACCTTGTGCTAGGCAATGGTTTCTTAGACATTACACCAAAATCATGAGCGGCAAAAGAAAAAAAAAATCGATAAGTAGACTTCATCCAGATTGACAATATTTGTGCATCAAAGGACTTCATCATGAAAATAAAAAGACAACCTTCAGAATGGGAGAAAATATTGAAAAAAACATATTCAATAAGGGATTAGTGTACAGCATATGTAAAGAAATCCTCCAGCTCAACAGCAAAAGTCAAACAACCAATTGAAAAATGGGGGACCCAGACAGCTTGGCGCAGCCTGAGGTTCCTTGTCCTCTTGTGTCATCTGGAGGCAACAAGGCAGAACGACACAAAAGTGATGCCAATTCTGCGCTGCTTAGTAACTACGAGGTGCTCCAGTTACCAACTGATCTTCAAGAACAGCGAACGGGGAGTGGAAAGAATAAGGTGTGGGCAGCAGAACTTGAATACATCACCTAGGAGACATTCAAGTACATATCAAAAACACCATGCAGGTACCAGAGCCCTGAGATTGTCAGAGAATTTCTCACAGCAATAAAGAGCCACAAGTTGACCAAAGCTGAAAAGCTTCAGCTGCTCAACCACAGGCTCTTGAGCCCCAGCTGATGGAGAGAGCGAGGAGCAGCTCAAGGAGCAGCAGATGGAGGCTCTCCTCCACCAGTAACCAGCAGAAATAAAATACCAGTGACGTGGCAGCGGACGAGGAGGACGAGCACAGCTGACCCGGGTTATCTCACGAAGCAGCCATTTCCCCGACCTCCAGCAGATTGTTTACTTGGATGTGCCCTGAGTTCCTGGTTAGTTGGGTAAATCACAAAAATAAGCTTTTTTCAAAAAATAAACTGAAAAGGAAGACTTGTGCTTCAGGGAAAAGAAACATGGTGAAGACAGGTTAAAATTGTCCGGGCAGAGAGCTAAAAAGGGGAGGACAGAGCAAAAGGATGATAATGTCTAGAACCTTCTGTGGTAAAAATAAAAGAATAAAAAAGTTTCTCCTGTGGCCTTTCCTGTGTCCTAATTAGTTTCATCTGCTCCTCTAGGCACTTCCCAAGCAGGGGCTCAGGGCATTGTCGGGAGCAGAGCTAGAGCGCGAAAATCCCATTAGACGGCCCAAAACTCCCAGAGCAGCAAATAGTTGCTCCAGGTTGAAAAGGCCCACTGGACTTGGCTCAACGAGAGGAATCTTTTCCTAGAGAGCAGCAGAGGTAAGAGCAGAATAGTCCTGGCCAGCCTCTCCTCAGCTCTGAAGACCCCCTTCCTCTGCCGGCACAGGCCCTGTTTACTGGCTTACTGTTTACCCTTAGACGTTAGGGGCCCAGCTCATTCCAGTTGAAAAGACTCACTTCACACTGAATGAAGGTGGCAGCAGAAAATACTTGGCTCAGCGGTGGCTGCCCTCTGACAACCCTCAATTCTTCTGCGGCAGGAGCCCTGGGCAGGGCCCTACTGAGGCCAGGTGAGATTTATTTGTACGTTGAGCAAGTCATTTGCACGTTAAACAAAGGGCAAAATTACGTAGCCCTTATTATGAGCAGAATATGTCAGAACTAGAGGTTGAATAATAAGAGTTGGAGTTGGCCCGCTGTTGCAAGTTTGCCTCAGTCTTTGAATTTGAAATATTAGGATAATTACCATGTGAAGAGCTTGTTAATAACCCGACTTTGGAAAGTTTAATAGCTCAAGGCATTTGGTTGACTTAGTTCCTGGAAATACTGCTAAAAATCTGATTTCCCATGTTCATTCTTTTCCTTATTTGGGGAAGAAAATGCACACAGGCATTAATTTTCCAAAGTAGTTCTCATTTTGTTGTAACGTTACATATTTTCAATGCTACTGTTAATTGTATCTCCTCCTCCGCCCCCACAGTTCTCAGGTTATTTTAAGTTCAGCGCCTTAAAAACAATTGCACTTAACAGCAAATCTCATGGTCTAGGCATCGACTTACAGGCAATATGGAAATTAATGGGGTGGAGGGTATTAGGAGATTTAGCCTGTTGATTTATCTGTGAAGGCTTATATGTGCCTATGCCAGTGTCGTCTCATTTTAACCTGAAGGTGTTAGATGCTTTCTCTGAATGTATTCAGGACTCAATCCAGTTAATAATAGTTACCAGCTTGAGAAGTTTTATAAATCTTTGAAGAGTTTATTTTGCCATGGATAATGAGAAATAAAATGAAATCTGACGGAAAATAAATGGGCAAACACCTTGAATAGACATTTCTCCAAGAAGATATACAGATGACCAAAAAGTACATGAAAAGATGCTCAATATCATTGGCTGTTATGAAATGTAAATCAAAACCGCTGTGAGATACGATTTCACACTCACTACAATGGCTACAATTTAAAAAACAAAAAAAAGAAACATAGCAAGTGTTGGAAAGGATGTGGAGAAACAGGAACACTCATTCGTTTTTGGGAATGTAAGATGGTGCAGCTGCTATGGAAGACAGTTTGGCAGGTCTTCAGAAAGTAAGTATAGAATTTCTGTGTGACCTGGCAATCCCATTTCAGGTGTATACCCCAAAAGAACTGAAAACAGGGACTCAGATATTTGCACACTGATATTCATAGTGGCGTTGCTCACAATTGCCAAAAGATAGAAGCAACCCAAGTGTCCATCAATAGATGGATAGATAAACAAAATGTGATATAGCCATGCAATGGACTTTTGGTCAGCCATACAAAAGGATGCCATTTGGATACATACAAAAAATGGATGAAACTTGAAGACCTCATGTTGAGTGAAATAAAACCAGACACTAAAGTACAAATATGGTATGACCTCACTGATATAAAATAATTAGAATAAGCAAATTCAGAGTTGTAAATGATAATGCAGCTTACCAGAAGCCAGGGTGAGGTAGCAAATGGGGGATTAATGCTTAATCTGTGCAGGATTTCTGTTTGGGGTGATGGAAAAGTTTTGGTAATGGAGGGTGCTGATTTTGGCACAGCATGGTAAATGTAATTAATACCACTGAATTATATATTCAGAGTGTAAAAGGGGACATTTTAGGTTGTCTATATGTTACTAGAAAAAAAATGAAAAAAAAAAAAAAATCATAGGACTGTACAACACAAAAAGTAAACCCTAATGTAAACTATGGGCTATTGTTAACAGCACAATTATAACAACATTTTTCATTAGTTGTAACAAAGATACGACACTATTGCAAAATGTTAATAATAAGGAAAACTGTGGTAGGGAGTTAGTATAGAAACTATTTTCTGCATGATTTTTCTGTAAGCAAATTACTTCTCTAATAAAACAAAAATAATAATCTAGAGCTTTTATTTAAAAGCCTTCATCTATTCTGTGAATTGCTTTAAAATACATAGCAACAACAAAAAAAGCAAGTTTAGATAAAACAAGATAAACTATAAATAATTGCTGAAACTGTCTGATGGGAATATGGGTATCCAATATACTATTCTCTCTACCTCTGTGTGTTTTATCATTTGCATAGAGAGATGTTATTTTAATAAATAAATGAAAGTAAGCATACAAGGAAAATGAGAAGGGTCTATTTTTGTTTTGTTTCATTTTGTTTTTAGGAGGCACTGGGAACCGAACCTGGGACCTCCTGGGTGGGAGGCAGGCGCTCAACCACTTGAGCCACATCTGCTCTCTGAGCAGGGTCTTTTGTTGTACTTATTTGTTATGTGTTTTCCCTTTAACAAACCTCTGAGGAGTTTCACATTAAAAAATGTAAGCGGGTAAACTATAACCTAAGTGGAGAGTGAAGAAAAATTGCTACAATTCTAAAACTGTTCAATTTCACAGTTGTGAATGATGGAATTTTCTACTTTGGGTGCAGTTGGAGTTATTTTTATTTGATCAGATTATCATGAAAGATATTTTTGTGTTTGTTAATATATTTGCATCCTGGTAGAGACCATTTGATATTCTTTTCCCTTAATATTATAGAGGTGAATAGATAAAATGAGAAAGATCTATTCCTCTTTTGAATATTCTGTTCCACACACAAACATGCATACACATGTACCTCCTAGAATTCCTTCCATCACTGCCACCAAAAGAATGTGTGTTGTGTGTGTGCACATGTGTGTGTATCTGTGTGTGTGTGTGCCTATTTCACATTTAAAAGCAGATTGAGGGAAGTGGATGTGGCTCAAGTGACTGGGCATCCGTCTACCATATGCGAGGACACAGGTTCGATCCCCGGGACCTCCTGGTAAAAAGGCGAGCAGGCGAGACAGACCCACGCGGTGAGCTACGCAGCAAGGTGATGACGCAACAAAAGAGAGACCCAAGGGAGAGTCAAGGTGAGATGCTCCAGAAACCAGGAACTGAGGTGACGCAAGTGACAGGGTGCCTCTCTCCCACATCGGAAGTCCCTAGGAGCAAATCCCGGTGTAGCCTGGAGGAGAGAAATGAGAAGGCAAGGAACAGACACAGAAGATCACCCAGAGAATGGACACAGCAAGTGGCCGGGCGGGGGGGAATAAAAGCAGATTGAGTCGATTTTTTTTTTTTTTTTTTTTTAATCAAACCATAACATTTGGATTAATGAAGTGATGCTACAAATCTCCATTCAAACCCAGATTGTATATATGTAGCCACTCTATGATAAAAGAAGTTGGGAAGGTACATTAATACTAAAAGAACAAATCAGGGGCTTCTTTGGGAGTTGGAGGTTGTCCTGGGTACTGTTGTGGCAATGGATGTAGGCCATTTTAAATCAGCACACACCACTCAGAACTGAGTGGGAGAGAGTGTGGTCTACAGTGTGAACTGTGGTCTATGGTTGGTGGCAAGGCTCCAGGATGTGTAAGTTCATTGAGGGTGGTGGGCCACACTATGGGAGATGTTTGTGTGGGATGTGATGGGAGGTGTGGGAGGTGGGCGGCGTGGGAATCCCAGTGGGTTCCGTGTAGTATTTTGGGTAATCTGAGCACCTCTTAAAATATATGTGTATATATATATATATATAAAAATAGCATTTTTGTAAGCAAATACACATATATGCATATATATTTATATATCATTTTACAAATGTTTGTATGTATTGTGAGAATTTTGATTTTTACCCATAATAATAAAAAAAAAAAGAACAAATCAGCAAACACCATCAAAGAACGTGCATTCATAGAAACATGTTAAAAACCAGAAGCAATCTATATAGCATTTCCCATTTTAATGACCATTAAAATAATGATGCTGAATTATTGTGAACCCCACCTATGTAAAAAAAAATTCCTTGATTTCACTTCATTTAAAGATTTAGTTAGCTGAGACACTTAAATAATCAGTGAACATAGCAATTTTATTAGGGAGAAAAATTATGGAAGCCTGAGTGTTTGCAGCCTTTAACCCTCCTCTTTTTTATAAAGAATATTCTATTACTGCTTGTATTTTTATTTTTTTCTAGTAAAGATACTGGTAGGCAGAGCTGCAAATGTGGAAGGAACTGGGGCATGCTCGCAACATTCTCTTTTGGAAAACTACTAGCAAGAGATAAGACTAGATCCTGGATGATAAGGCAAGGAGGTACAAAGACAGGTCTGTGAAGTCTAAGATAGTAAGAATCTGGGGCAGGAGGGATGTGTAGAAAAAGTGACACAGAAAGGGGAGAAAGGGGCTTATAATGGGATCTCCTTGCTGTTTTCTTTTCTTTTTTTTAAGAAACAAATGTAGATTTGAATTGCTTTTCATTTTTCTTAATTGCTTTTCTTTGCACCGGTCGACATTCTGAGACTGGGCCATGAAGGAAGTCAGCTTTCCTCAGGTTATATAATCATTTGGAAAAAAAAAAAAAAAAAAGCTCTACTTTCTTGGTCATGGAAGGTACTGGAATGAATGCCCATAACTATTTTCTTATTTTTTCACTTCCATCCTCTTTTCCACCGAAACTCTGGTTCTTTTAAAATTAGCATTTGCTATTTTTAAAACCCTTTTAGGCCTTAATGATGGAAATTCTTATTCTGCTCTTCCTTCTTACTGGGAAATTGGAATAGGGATGATTTTCATTGATTTTTAGATTGAAGGACCTTAGACATTCATTCCTTAAGACCTTCATTTACATATGAAAAGACTCATGCCCTAGTGGGATTTGTTATCTTTACAAACAAATAAAACTCGTGTCTTTAGGTTTGACCATGAAAGAATCCCCACTTAATTTGAGACAACTAGATATGAAACCTGACACTCATCCCCTGACACTCATCCCCTGAGAGGCACCTTCCTCTTGAGGCTCCCTGGCCTGCTAGCCTCACAAGGTACCAAACACCCTTTAATTCTGGCACAAAGGGAATCAAGCTCTGACCCCTACCAGTTCTCTGATCTCCTCTCCCATCACCCTCCCCTTTCTTACTCAAGTCCCACACAAAGGGTCAAACACACACTAGCCTCAGGTCATTTGAACTTTGGGTTTTTTGCCTGGAACACTTTCCTTCCAAATATCTCCAATGCTTGCTCCTTCCTCTCCTTCAGGTCTGTGTTGAGATCTTTCCTGATTATTGTATCTAAAATATCATCCCTACCCTGTCACTCTCTGTCCCTTACCTTGCCTTGCCTATTTTTCTTTTCAGCAACCATCACTGTTAAAATAATATTTATATATTTACTTGTTTGTTGACTGTCTCCCTTTACTACAGTATAAACTCCATGACAGCAGGGACTTTGTTTTGTTTACTAGTTCCACAGGACTATAAAAATGCCTGGCACATAATAAATACTCAATAAATCATTGCTGAACAAGTGACTGTCCTTCCTTCACTGTTGAGAAAAGGCTGGAATTGTTCAAGATTGTGATAAAGAGTAAGAAGGAAGGAATAAATGAATTATTATTATTATTCTAGTATAGACTTATTATTATTCTAGCAGTGGAAGAACTTGTATCATTGATATAAAGTCAGTGGTCACCAGAGGTTCTGAGGGGAGGGAGAGGGAAGAGTAGGTATAGTATGGGGGCATTTTTAGGACATTGGGATTGTCCTGCATGACATTGCAATGATGGATACAGGCCATTAAATATTTGTCATAACCTACAAAAGCGTGTGGGAAAGAGAGTAAACTATAATGTAAACTATAGTCCATGGTTAGCAGCAGTGCTGTAATATGTGTTCCTCAATTTTAACAAACGTACCACACTAATAAAGGATGTTGTTAATGTGGGAAAGTGTGGGAGGGGGAGAGTGGGGCATATGGGAATCCCCTATATTTTTTATAAAACATTTATGTAATTTAAAGCTTCTTTAAAAATAAAAAAAAAATTAATTTAAAAAAATAATAATATGGGAAACAATATGGAATGAACTACAGAAACTGAAAGACCTGGGAATGAATCCTGATTCTGACACTTCGTAGCTGGGAACACTTTCTTGATTCACTTAAACTCTCTGATCTTTAATTTTTCATCGCAGAATGGATTTCAACTCAAAAATGGATGGTTGTGTGGAAATAAATGTGATAATGCACTAAAGCACATAGCACAGAGCTTGACACGTAAGAAGCTTCATTGCAAAAGTGTTAACTCTGTATTTGGCCTTACCCAAATTTATCTGTTCTTTAGATCTGACAAGCTATCTCAAAGCTTAAATTCCAATTTAGTTTCTTACCATTTTGACAACTAACAGCAACCAGATGCAAATTCTGATGCATCTGTTCTCATTTTTTTTTAAAGATTTATTTATTTATTTACTCCCCCCTCCCTCTTATTGTTTTGTGCTCAGTGTCTGCTGTCTGTGCTCTATGTGTTCTTCTGTGTCTTTTCGTCTTCTCTTTAGGTGGCACCGGGAACCGATCCTGGGACCTTCCGGAGTGGGAGAGAGGTGCTCTATCTCTTGCACCACCTCAGCTCCCTGGTCTGCTTCATCTCTTATTGTCTCTCTTCTGTGTCTGTTCTTATTGCGTCATCTTGCTGCGCCAGCTCTCCATGCAGGCTAGCACTCCTATGCTGGGGACAGCTCACTGCACGGGCTTTTCACCAGGAGGCCCCGGGAATCAAACCCTGGACCTCCTATATGGTAGACGGGAGCCCAATCACTGGAGCCACATCTGCTACCCCTCATTATATTTTGAAAAAGTCAGGAAGTTCTCCCTCCAGACCATGTAAAACCACCCTTGTCAGAACCATTGTCCCCGGTGAGCAATGAGGTGACTGATCTGGGTATAAGTCCCCTTCAGCACACCTCCTATCTACTCCTGGAAAGCTCAAGGCCTCAGGGGAGTAGCCAAATAAGATTGCAACTGGACATGCCCAATACCCAAACAAGAGCAGTCCACCAACACTGGTAGGAGATTTGTTTCACTTAAGTCTCATAAAGAAGGGAAGCTAGATGTTGCTTCAGTGTTAACTTTCTTTAAGACCATCCAAGATGGAAAAAGTCAAAAGTACTTTGTCGTTTATATTATCTGGAAAATTTGGCAGGGTCTTACTAGGGCTATGTCTATAAGAGTGAAACAAAGCAGAGATTTTTTTTTCCTTTTTTTTTTTTAGTAATATGTCATATTTTGGCCCTTTCACAAAGCCAACCCCAGTATATCAGATCATAGATCACAATCCATATGAAAAAGCTCTCCTTCTTACCACTTTAACTTTTATGCTCCCAAATAAAACCTTTGAATTCTCATCACTTCTGAAATCCATCACTAAGATGCCTGCAGAGTTTTAGGTCCACTTTCAATTGACTTTACTACTCCTATAGTGGGTATGAAATGAGAAGCTCTTGGAAAATGGTCCTAAAAAGAATAATTTTTATAGAAGCTCCAACAAAATTAATAATGCTCAATATTTTTTGTGTGTACTTCCTAGTTCGTGAATGTTATTCCCCTCCCTGTCTTACATAATGTTCACACAATTACTACCAGGAGGTTATTCATTCAACAGATATTTTCCTCCATGCTACTATGTACCAGGATTGGGGTTAAGTGCCCTATGTAAAGTCATATAATCCTATGAGTTAGGGGGCAGTCCCATTTTATAAATAAGTTCCAAAAATTTTAAGTGGGTGGGCCAAGGTTTTGTAAAGAAGAAGTGCTAAAAACTGGGATGTGAAAATAGAATCCATTACCAGCAAAAGTATCATATATATCAAACCCTCAACTCCCCTCAGTTTGTGATAACTACTTCAAACAGGATTTTTTTTTTTCATTTGAGACAAATATTTATAGATTCCTGGATGGTTAAATGGGACTGCTTCTACATATTTTGCATCTAATTTCATGCCTCATGTTTTACCATACAAAATAAATATATGCCCAGGAAAATTGTTTGCTGAGTTCAATTCAAAATATTTACTTTGATTTTGATTATTTTTTAAGTAAAATCAAACATATCTCCAAACTTCAGTTTCTTAGAGTATACTCAACAAGTGACTACTCTAATTTGCAATGGTCTTTAGGAAAAAGGGAAAAGGTTTCCAGTGCCTGCTTTCGATGGGAAAACCTTCTTGACAGTCTTATTAACCATTGTACATCATGGAGAAATTTAGAGACCCTGTCTATGCAGAGACATTTTTAAATCCTGTTAAGACATACCCACTGTCCCACTAGGTTATGTTTAATCTTTGCTTATTGAGCTGGGTTTTGTAAAGAAGGAACAATCAAAGTGTGCTTTGCTGGTGTCAAGACACAGGGCAATTTTCAGGCTGGTTTCTGCCCCCGAAAAAAAAGGTGAGCCCGTTGTGTATATCTAAGCCACTGTGTTCCAGAAACTGCATTATACATTGGAAAAATGAATAAAGCAGAGATCCTACCCTCAAAGGTCTTTTGAAACGGTAGAGGCAGACACGTGAACAAATGAGCAAGCCGAGATGTTTTACAGATGCTGAGTTAGAAGTCTGTATGGTGGACATGTAAAGGAGGAAATCGAGTTGACTATGTGATTGTTTTAGTACTTGTTTAATGTGTGCTGTGCTAGCACAATGAAAGTTCTTTAAGGACTAGGACTGTGTTTTATTCACTGTCTTCCCTCATGGCAAGCTCACTGCCTAATCTATAGTACCACGTTCTGAATGAATTTATTTTAAACGAACAATTAATGGTAAGTATTTTCTAGGAGAATTTGGGGAATTGACAAGTGGTCAGGAAAAATTCTATGAAAGTGATTTGGTGGCTAAGGGAAACCCAACCCAGAAGTAAGGAGCAGGATAAGTAAATCTAGGAAGATGTGAATCACCTCAACCCTTTTTGAGTAGTTCTGTGAGGTGGACATGGATGTGCATATATTTTGATCAGCTGATTCATGATGTTTGTGGTCTTTTGTGCTAAGAAGCTTGAACTTTACCTTTTAGGTGGATATGCTAAGGACATTTGGAATCCATATAAGATATCTTTAAGGCTTAGTTCCGATGGAAGCATTAACAACTAGTTAAGAAATTATGGATTTCTGGACAGTCACTAAACTTTCCCTTCCCTTGGGGTAAACTAGCCCAGGCTATTTTATCCTTTGGCTTCTAGAATAAGACCAAATGGATACTCTCTTATAGAGCCATTTGTATGCATTGTTTTTACACTAAATTCCGCCAATAGAAGAGGCCATCAAGTTTTGTTTTGTTTGGGTTTTTAAATGACTACTCAAATTGATTTATTCATGTATGTTTACAGCACATATAGTCTTTTACACCTCTGGGATGGGAGAGGGCAATTTCTTGGCTCTCAGTTAAATTTATATTTTATCGATTAGTAAGTGATTCCAGCTACATGAAAACTCTCATCAAATTGTCACAATTTCAGCATCATGACTCTTGAATTGGAAAAGGCTCAGTCTCAAGTCATTGCCCCTGTAAATCCTTCACCCACTGAAAGTGAGTTTCTCTTCCCAGCTAATGTCCCTAGCCTTGTTAAACTGATACCTACAGTGTAAAATGCAGCTTTCCACTTTGAAACAGGAATTAAATTTATTTCTACCAACTCAGTTCACTGCATTTTTTGATTTCTTTCAGCCTCCAGCATGTGGGAAATTGAGATATGTTTTCTTGACCTAAGTTTGAGCCCAGTTTGGGATGCATATGTTTGCTTCCTTGGTGAAGGATCTTAAGTGGAGAGTAGAAAGAATGCTGATGTTTTTCATTACAAGTCCTCCGTACAATTCCCCCTCCATTTGCTTTTTCCCTAGGGCAGTTAGTATAAATTGCATGTGAAATTGGAGTTACACCTGGGGTTATTACTTGGAATTTTCTTTTTTTTTTCCAAGTGAGCTGGCTAGTCATATTTAAATGTGGAAATTATGACACTATATGCTCTATTAAAGAGAAAAAGATTCCACCCCACTCTCCAACCCCTTAAAATTTCATTAGTAGAGGTAATTTTAACAAGTTATTTCATTTATTCATCAGTACTTATTTAATAATGTGATCAATGAAATATATACTACCCTCAGCCACTTTGCAAGGCCTTGGGGTGGATGCTTGGCAAAGGTGGATAGGGTACAGCCCCTGAGCACAATCAGATAAAATCCTCATAATAAAACAGGAAATGCATTACAGAAATTTAATGAGATCTAGCTGGTCTTCTATTGAAGGGCATTTACAAATTAGGGTATATCAAAATTATGCTACAACACTATGCAGCCTTTCAAAAGGGTGATACGTGCTAATATGGAAACTCTTCCAGATTGGTTATGATTAAGGTAAACAAACAAAATCAACACGTTGAGCATTATTGCCCCTCTGGAGTTTAAAAAAACACAAAACAGCTAGGTGGATTAGTAGATGATAGATAGATAGATAGACAAGCATTTTCCTAGAAGGAATCATAAGAAAGGGGGAATGGATTGGGGAGAGATCTTTACTTTTTTAATATATATATTTTGGACCTTTGTGTAGATTGAATCTATTAGTCTTATGCATGTCCTACTTACATTTATTTATTTATTTATTTTTAATATCAAAAAGGTATCTGTGATATGGAGTTATAGCTCTGCTTTTTCTTCTTTGTACCTCTTTCTAATAAAAGGGCTATAATTGTATAGAGCACATATCTATAAATATTACCTAGTACCAGGGGCAAATGCACAGCCATGGACATACAGAGGAGGGGCTAGCAAAGCAATGCCACATATACTCCATCTTGAACAATAAATAAATTCTCTGAATTTAAAGACTTTTCATCTTAGAAACCTCTTCCTTGATGTTTTGCCTTCCAGCCAATAGAAATTTCCCAATCTGTCAGCTGGGTGGTTAGGTAAGTCTGCTGATGTCTTCTTAGAGCTGCTGGTACTTTCCATTTACTTAGTGTCCAAGTATTGTCTTCATCCAGCACTGAGGTTTCAGTTATTTTCCCCATAAAATCTTTAGTGATTACTTTGTCTCATCTATTTGATTGACTTTCTCTGCCAGGCTAGTCCCCTTATGGGGCTGGATTTTTCCACTCAAAACCGCCTTTTTTCCACTATGAAAAGAACTACCAAAGAATTGTAACAAAAAAAAAAAAAAATAAGATGGTATTTTATCCCTAAAATAAAGAAGTGTTTAAAAAAGAGTGATTTGCTCCTTCTTGTTCCTAGATAAACAGCTCCTCTCTGCTTTTTTTCTCATTTGGGGGGCATTGTCCTTTACTGTAGGCCATTCCCCACAGTGGAGAATTACATATGAGAGCTGAAACTGAGCATATGGATGCAAATTACACTTTCTTTGTGTGTGCTATTAGCTTTTTCTTTAGTTTCACTTTTTTGTTGTTGTTTTGGTTTATTTTTCTTTGTGATTTGGGCCAAAATGGTAAGAGTAAACATGTTTCTGATACTCTGATACTTGTTAAATAAGCTCATGTAATCTGTGTATTCTGTTCTTAGAATGGTGCTGTAAATCCTTTTAGGATATCTCATTGATGGCTTAGTTTCCAATTCTAATTTTAACCCGTGGCCAGAAAACCACTGTAAAAATATATATATTTTTAAATTGACTTTATTTTTTCTTTTTGGTGCAGTTCTATGAGTGCCCCCCCATGCCCCTCCCTTCCCTCCCCCCACACTGCTTGCTGTTTGTGTCCATTCGCTGGGTGATCTTGTGTGTCTGTTTCTTGCCTTCTCTTCTCAATTTTCTCCTCCAAGCTTCACCAGATTCGATCCTAGGGACCTCCGATGTGGGAGAGAGGCACCCTGTCATTTGCGCCACCTCAGTTTCTGGTTTCTGGCACATCTCGCCTTGACTCTTCCCTGTGTCCCTCTTTCGTTGGGTCATCATTTTGCTGCGTGGCTCGCCGTGCAGACTCCGCTCGCCTTCTTGCCTTTTTTTTTTTCTCTTTTTACCAGGAGGTCCCGGGGATCGAACCTACATGGTAGACGGATGCCCAACCACTTGAGCCACATCTACTTCCCCACTGTAATCATATTTTAATGAATATTCAACCTTTTTGTCCCATCCAAAAATTATGAAGTCAAGCACAAGAACTACTTAAAATTCATTTCCTTTTAACTCTCTTCACAAAAGAGGTACAAAGTAACAACTAGAAAGAGTGTTGACTTAGATATCAAGGGAGTATAGTTCTTGGGTGTGACTTTGCCAACAGATACCACACATTAGCTGGCAATTCTTTAAATTTTATTTTCCACATTGACAAAATAAAAGGCTTGAATTAGATAAATTTTGGGATCCTGTAATAGACAGAGGCTGTATGCCTTCCTAGATGGAATGTTATTACAATTAAGACTACACAGATAACTGCTCACTTATTATAACATACACAACATAATTAAATGGCACACAGGAGTCTAGGAGTCAAAGGAAATGTACCCAAGTAGTCCCATTTGCCTTATGTAAAAGCCTTTCTAACCCTAAAATATAATAATTCTGTGTACTAATCTTCAAGTAATTTCTGTCACGTAAATTGTGGTTTAAATTTGGGGCTTGCTCTCTCACTTGGAGTTGGAGTGGACATCACCATCCCAGTCCCCTCAGGATTGGGGGAAGAACTATGGACTAGAGTGGACTTGATGGTATTCTCTTGTTCACATATGGTGATTCTAGCAATGGAAGAAATTATAACAATGAGGTGGAGCCAGTGGCCACTTGACACTTTTGGGGTAGGGAGGGGATGAGCGGTTGAAATACAGGGGCTTCTTTGGGAGTTGGAGGTTGTCCTGAGTACTGTTGTGGCAACGGATGTAGGCCATTTTAAATCAGCACACACTACTCAGAACTGAGTGGGAGAGAGTGTGGTCTACAGTGTGAACTGTGGTCTATGGTTGATGGCAAGGCTCCAGGATGTGTAAGTTCATTGAGGTTGGTGGGCCACACTTGTGGGAGATGTTTGTGTGGGATGTGGTGGGAGGTGTGGGAGGTGGGCAACATGGGAATCCCAGTGGGTTCCGTGTAATATTTTGGGTAATCTAAGCACCTCTTAAAATATATGTATATATATATATAGATAACATTTTTGTAAGAAAATACACATATATGCATATATATTTATATATCATTTTGCAAATGTTTGTATGTATTGTGAGAATTTTGATTTTTTACCCACAATAAAAATAAATTAAAAATAAATAAATAAATAAAATTGGGGCTTGCTATCTCTATATTCACCTATATTTTATTTCCTTTTATCTAGTATTTTTGCATAATTATTCTTTATTACCCAAATCAATATAGACTGTTTACTAATGGAAGGAAGAGAGTGAAGCTGATTCAGTATAAGACAATAGACTGCTTAGGGACTGGGTGGGGTGAGGAGGGGGTGATTGGAGCATACATTCCAAAAGGAGCTCAGATTCATTGTTTTAAGCCTGAAGGTTTTCAACCCTACAGCTATATGGCTCCATGCATTCTAGAAGTATTTAGGCTTTGTTGTTGTTGTTTTGTGTGTGTGTGTGTGTGTGTGTGTGTTTTGAGGTACCAGGGGCCAGGGATTGCACCTAGGACATTGGATGTGGGAAGCCAGCGCTCAACCACTGAGCCACATTGGCTTCCCTTCTAGAAGTATTTAAACTAAATCATATCAATGCATCAATCTCATCCGTTCATATATTCACCCAACAAACATGCGCTGAAAGCATGCTTTATGCTAGAATGTGTCTCATCATGGTCTGACAGTTGGGGTGATTGGAACCATCCTATTTCAAAACTCTGCATAATATTGGAAATACCAAGCTAGAGGATATTCTATGACTAAGGTGCTAGAGGTTGACATTTGTTCCATACACCCAAAATACCTATGTTTCTATTTTAGCATCTGTTGCCATCTATTGGAGTTTTCCTTTCACTTGCCTATCTGCCCTTCTAACTGTGACCACTTTACCTGATACTACCTCCAGGTCAGGGTAGTACCAGCACATATTGCTTACTAACTAGATCTTTGAATTTTAAATAAAAGGATTGAATGTGTTGAAAACGTGGCTAAGTTTGATTAACATCATTAAATTAGTATCATTTTAAATCCATTTTTCTGGATAACTTTTAGTGTTTAAGTAACCTGGGACATCACAGGAATAGTTTGGGTTTTATTTAATTGAAAACTGATTTAAGTCCACACATTAAAAAATGTAGTTATTGACATTCTTGAGTTTGCTTTTATATCTTCCAACCCCATCCCTCCACCCTACTCCAAGATTTTATAAGTTCACATCCAATAAACTGCTTCTATTGTCAATAGCTCATTTTCTCTATCAAGCTCCTCCTATTCTTTCTTTTCTTTTAGCTGAAAGAAGAGTTATAATCTATCTCAGGTGAGGAATTTTTTCAATTTAATATTTCTGCTGTAAGTGATGGTAAAACCGCTTTAATGAAGAGATATCCAAAAACCATCACCACAATCCAATATAATTACTAGATCAATTTTAAAAAATAGAATGATATAAATCAAAATTATTCAGCTTCTCTAAAGGACAGTGGGAATTCTGCTATTGATAAAGATGAGCTAAAATCTATGTCAAGGTTTACTTATAGAATATAATGTTGAAGAATATACTTAGTGCCTTATAAAACTGATGAGTTAATTTTGCTAGGCACATTTGTTGTTGTTTTGTATGCTGGTTTGCTTAAGACAGCAAATCCTATAAACCAATAGATCATCAGTTTGTTCATTGGATGTTTCAATTTTAGTACAAAGTTTGGAAGGCTAGAAATACTCCACGAAGCAAGCAATCAGTAATTACTCCTTTATAATTACTGTGCAACTTTATTGTCATGCATTGTTATAATTACATTTTAAATACTCCCCATTTACAATATAGACCATAATGTCTTCTAGCACATTATAATCTGTGACTTATAACAACATCTTAGTTTCACAAAGGCCTCTTCATTTACTCTCCATGTTAACTACTATTAAACAAAACTAAAGCAAAATTAACTGGCACCATAATCCTTCAATACGGAAATTATGGGCAATGTAATATTTCTGTGCTACTGAAATCATCTCATTATTCAGAGGAGTTTATATTCAACATATAAGATGTATTCTTCCTTTAGTAAGAAGTTAGTCATAATCAGATTAGTACTTCTCAAACTTTACTGTGTACACAGATCACAGGGGACCTTGTTGAAGTGCAGATTTTGATTCCATCAGCCTAAGGAGAGGCCCAAGATTCTGCATTTCTGACAAGCCCCCAGGTCATGTTATTGCTGCTAGTCCATGGACCGTACTTTGAGTAGCATGACTTTCAAGTATTATATATGCCTATGTGCAAAATACTGTTAACATGCACACACGTACACAAAGACATCTAATTCACCCTGACCTCTGCTATAATCACTTTCTCCCCTCAAGCCTGGAAACTAATTACTACTCCCAAAGGACTCAATTAAAGCAAACAGAAAGAGCATTCAACCTATGAAAATCTAGAGAGTAAGCAGTAGGTAATTTGATGCTGAGCTGAGCTGGGGAAGAGTCAAAGCTTCCCAAAGAACTTGACATTTGAGCCACAGTCTAATGGATGTTTGAAGTTTTCCAGGTGGGGGCAGGTTCTGTGCCAGAAAGTTAGGAAAGGAAATTCTGGGCAGGAGGGAAAGCATTTAGAGATAAGGGTCCTATAAGCCACTCTTGGGTGGGAGGAGACTGATGAAAGATAAGATTAAGAAAGATCCTTAATCTTCTAATCAAGGAGTTTGTATTTTATCTTGCCAGGTATTTGAGAGTCACCTAAGAACTAGAAAATATACTTATAAATCTTAAATCTCAAATTTAAGTTACTAATTAGTAATTTAGTTTACTAATCACAGGCCTGGAATTCAAGAGTTTTATATATCTTTTTTGGAGGTACTAGAGATCAAACCTGGGACCTCATATATGGGAAGCAGGTGTCCAATCACTTGAGCTACCTCCCCTTCCTACGCATTTGAAAATTTTTTTTCATGCGTTTAGTGAAACTCTGTGGCCTTATCTACTTTGCCATCATAGTATTCTTCAAATTAATAAAATATTAATCTCCACAACCTAACAACTTGTGAAGATCCTCAAATATCAGGTGAGCTATCATTAGAGGCCTCTAAGATGTTGTAAAACACAATTCACAAAGACATGTCTGTTTAAACCTAGGAAAGTCTGGCTCAATGACTTTTTCTTTTTTTAAGGAGGTACTGGATTTGAACTCAGGACCTCGTACATGGGAAGCAAGGGCTCAACCACTGAGCTACACTGACTCCCCTCCATGACTTTTAAAGATTTTTTTTTTTTTTTAATTTATTTATTCATTTATCCCCCCCCCTTGCTGCTTGTGCTCGCTGGGTCAGCTAACCACGCCATGCAGGCGGGCTTGCCTTCACCAGGAGGCCCTGGGAACCGAACCCGGGGCCTCCCATATGGTAAACCGGAGCCCTACTGATTGAGCCACAGTCGCTTCCCCCTCCATGACTTTTAAAACTTCCTTTATTGTTAAAAATAATTCTTTGAAAGTTCTCTTTTCAATAATGGAAAACTTCAAGGCATATTTTAAATCTGAAATCCCAAGGTCTGCATATTTAATCCCTGGTAAATTAAGAGTATTGTAATTTGGTCATAATTGTTTCAAGGATGCTTCTGCAATTATTTTTAAGTCAGTGGGTTGAAGAAATTCTAAGATTAATAACCATTTCAGGGCCTTTACTTTTTTTTTTTTTCCCTCAGTGCTGGCCTCTTAATTCTATAGCTTCCAAATCCCCCCCCCCCAAAAAAAGTTTTTAAGTAAATGTAAGTGTATATGTCCCAATTCCCTTGTTAAATAACTATATATTGCAGTATATATGCATATACATATATTTAATACATATATATTTAGTACGTATATTTAAACAAGAGAATTGGGAAAGCCCTCCCCTTATACCGAAGTAATTGTTTCGGAGAGACCAAACAAAGAATAGAGATAGTCTCTTTCAACAAAGAAAAATTCAAAGTGTGGGATTTCCAGGAACTTGGCCCTAGAACAATTATCATTTAACATTTTAATATGGGATCTGGCGAAGGGAAACCCAAGGAAATCTATTGCTGTGTAGATGTCACAATACATCTAGTAATAAAATACTGCTTTGATGGGTTTACACTGTCAATAGATCTCTTGCAATTGAGTGACAAAAAGTAGTAATGATAATAACAATAATTAAAAAAAAAAAAAAAAAAGAGGAATGGAACATTCACTGTGGGCAATCACAGGTAAACAGACATAAGAGTAACACGAGCTCCATCATACTCAGGAGCCAAAGGAAGTCAAGTGGTGGCGATGGCTCAGGAGGCACTCTAGTGCTCTAGAGTGCAGAGGATCCGTGACAATCCACGAGTCAGCAAGAACCATTTTGAAAACACATGTTCTCTCCATGAACAAGCCTTCTCTACTCTGTTCTTGGAGTATGATGTAAGCTCTGGCAGCCAAACCTTCATGGGCTCAAAGTGGAACAGATCTGATGAAAATAAACCCAGTTGATTAAACACTGTGAAATCTCTGACACTGACAAGTAATCAGGTTTCCCAGCTGATTACTGGGCAGTGGCTAATAAAGATGCTAATCATTAATGATAGTTGTAGCTAACATGCATTTAGTGTTTCTTTGTGCATCTTCCATTGTTGTATGCCTTTTACATGCTCTAATTTATTTAATCCTCACAACAACTCTAGGATGTTGTTAGCAGTATTACCATCTTACACAAGAAGAAAATGAATCACGGATACGTTAAAAACAAAACAAAAAAAAACCTTGCTGTGTGTCTTGTAGCTAATAAGTCAGGGGGGCAGACCTCAAACCTAGATAGCAGGAGATAAATCTGGCTTACCAGACAATTAAGTACACCCCAAGTACATGTTAAAGCCTATAGAAATAGGAACTACAAAAATACTTGCCATTTTTATATTCTAGACTATTAGAACCAGAGATTATACCATGTATTTTAAAAGAGGCATTTTAGGGGACAATAAAGAGAATCCTGCTTCATACAGTGGAAGGTACATTCATGAAAGTCATTACCCAAAGAAGTATGAAAGACAGAACTTAAAGAATTTTAAAAGGAATTGCCATTTACAATTTGAAGGAGAAACCCAGTACTTTCTTTAAACACTGGTCAGTGTTGTTGCAACCAAAGAGCAGAATAAAATTTTGGAAATTAATATCAGGAAATATTTTAGAAACAAAATAAAGCAAGTTGGTCTGTTTTTATACAAATATTATATATGCTTATTAATAGAAGGCTTGTGTTATTACGGGTAGGGGCAAAGGAAGGAAAGGAATGGCAGCATGATCCTCATCTATGGATTGGAAATCAGAGTGTACAATCAAATGCTTTTCCATAATGTGTCATCCACTGATGACATCAGACTTGCACTACAAGACATGAAAAGATAGATCTGCACATAAATATCAGTTCTTACATATAGGCCAATTCTAGTTTACCTGAGCATGTTCCACATAGCTATGCCAAGGCATTCTCCTCTTCCAGAATGATATTTAGCAGATAAAGCATGACTGAGTATTGAGTATTGGAGCCACTGCTACCTGGGCTTAAATCCCAGATCTGTGACCTGGGATGAAACTCTTAACCATTCTAAACCTCAGTTCCCACCCTTGTAAAAAGGAGGAAAAAAAAGAGTAATTACCTCACAAAGTTGTGGGGAGGAGAAAGTACAATGATGGATGAAGAATGGAAATGCTTGGTAAACTAGCTGATTATTAGCACTGAATGTTAAAACAAAAGACCTTTCCTTAGATAAAGATCCTTGATTTAAAAAAAAAAAAAAAAAGACTGTATTTGCATAGCAAGAAGCTTCTTACTATTAAGGGTGATGAACCTTTTCGTTGTGTTTGTTAGCTTGATTGTGATGGTGGTTACATAGGTATCTATCGATCGATCGATCCATCTCTATCAGTGTCAAAACTTAATTTATATACTTTGAATACGTGCAGTTTACAGTATATCAGTTATACCTCACCAGAGCTATTAAAACATGAAATAAAGCAAAAGCTTATATGTATGTGCCTGTGAATTTAGTACCTGGAAAAATCATTTATCTAAGAGTTACACAAGGCTGACAACCCTCCTTACAAGAAATTGGAACCTATTTCTTTATAGCAGGGAATGTAAGGTATTTCTTGGTTTGTTGGCCTTTTGTGGGAAATTTGTACTACTGCCAGTGATAAATCCACATTAGCATGACCATTCCATTTTAACAGATAGGCATACCTTGAATCTCTATAATGGCAGGAGAGAAAATACCCTCTAGTGAGGAATGATTAGTGTGTGTGTGTGTATATTTTTAATAACTCAGAAAATTTTCTCATGCAGAGTATTGGGTACAGTGATTGTATTTAGCCTTCAGGTTTTCCATCTGGAGTAAGAATTAGAGTACTTGTAATGTGATGACACCAACTATATACAGACATTCCATGGTGAGGCTTTTCCTCGTGTGATTTCTGAGTCTTCATGAAAGTCACCCAATTCAGAGGCAGATTAGGGCGACAGTTGAAAATCACTTGTGCTTGGGGAAGCAATGATATTTGTTGAGTGCTCTCTACATACATGTACCAGGATGATTTATACATTCCTATGTGTTGTCTTTATAGGGCAGAAAAGACATTTTAATTTTCATATCTGTTGGCCAATGGTGACTCCTTATCCCTTGAGCCATTTCCTACATAGTTCTGATTAACAGATATGCCACTAATAAAAGAGTAAACTAAAAGGATTGGGTAATAAGTTATTGCCCCTTCTAACCAAATGATTTTCAATTATTGGTAAATCTCTATTTGCCTGTATTCTTTTTCCACTCTTGATTTTGAAAACTATTGGAAGTCCCCTGAGTTCTATTGTAATATTTGGGGAGGAATAGATATCTATTAAGATAATAATGCCACATAAATTACAATACCTTAGTGGCATAAAACTCTAAAGATTTATTTAGCTCCTTTGTTTGCATGGTGGACTTGGCTAATATTACCTGGGCTTGCACATTTTCTGTGGTCAACTGCAGGTTAGCTAGGCACCCCTGCCAGTCTTGGGTAAGCTCAGTCACATGTTTGGTTGGTGACTAACTGCTGGATGTCTAGTATAGCCTTGCCTGGGGTGATAGAAATAACTCACTTCTATTCACATCTCATCCTGGGCATACTGACATGGTCATGGTAGAGGAGCAAAAGGAAAAAGACCCAATGCCTAAGCACTTTTCAAGATTCAAAATTCTCCTTGTGCCACATTTGATAAAAGCTCATTGGCCAAAAAAAGTCACATGGGGCCAGGCTGGAGTCACAGTGAAAGAGCTGGACAAAATTACATAGCAATGGATACCAGGAAGGGGAGAGGATTTTGGACCATTAACACAATAAATCTATAGCAGAACACATTTTCTTGCGGGGGAGGGTGTAGAGAGGAAGGTGTCATTTTGGTTTTTGGTTTGTAAAATTACAAATTAATATCTGGGTTATTCAAGCAAATAAACTGGCAACAACAAAAACCCTCCCAGCCATCTTAATTTATTGATCAAGTTTGATGCGCCAATATGAGTCTCCTTCTATTCATTCATTATAAAATATATTTGAAGAAGCTGATGTGGCTCAAGCGGTTGAGCTCCTGCCTACCACACAGGAGGTCCCGGGTTCAGTTCCCAGTGCCTCCTGGAGAAGACGAGCAAGACAGCAAGCTGGTGCGAAGGGCTGGCCCGGTGAGCTGACACAACAAGGAGACACAAAGAGGAAACACAATGAGAGACCCAACAAAGCAGAGAGTGGAGTTGGCTCAAGTGATTGAGTGCCTCTTTCCCAAATGGGAGGTCCCAGGATCAGTTCCAGGTGCCTTCTAAAAAGAAGATAAGCAGGCACAGAGAGCACACAGTGACTGGACACAGAGAGCAGACAGTGAGCACAAACAACGAGAGGGGGGCAAATAAATAAATCTTAAAAAAAATAAAATCTATTTGTGACAATGACAAAATAACAACAGTTTTTCTAAACAAAGAGGGATAAGGAGAGGGTATTAATTCTCAAAGAATGCATGTTTGCCTTATTGTGTTTTAAAAGATAGTCATTTTGTAATGTCACTGTTGGAAGAAGAATTCTGATATACTTTACTTTTGGTCACTTTCTCTTGGGAAATAAGTTTGCATAAGTCATCCGAGACCACCATGTTTCCCCCTGTACTTGATTCACGAATTAGAGCCATATTTTTTTGACTCTATTTTATCATGTTGGTTTACTTAACATTCTAATTAGTAACTGCTGTATCTGGCATTCTCACTAGATTTTACTTCTAGCATTTTTGAAATTGTGGAGGATTAATCAGAAAACAAAGAATTTGGTTGCACTTAGCCAAATACCTCTTCTTTTAGAAAAAAAAACTCCAAAGGATTTTTTTCCATAATAGAACCCTACAGTTTATATAGTCAAAGCAGTTTCTTTGAGAGGAAAAAATTTATTCACACACAGATACCAGTTATGAATATGTTTCTAAAATAACCGGAAAGGGGATGAGACTTGCTGCTTCACTCTACTTCTAAGGCAAGTTCACATTGTGCTTCAGTTGATTATTTTTTTCAACAATATGTTTTATATTCTTTAATGCTCTGCCATACTTTTATGAAGCCCAGTTAGAACATTGGCCAATAGAGTTGAGAATAAAATGAGGCCAAATATCTTTCCAGAAACAAGTGTGACTTCAAAAGATATGCATTACAAGGCACTACTGTGACTCAAACAATCACTTCCTCTTAAGTGGGGGCTGCTAATATAGGATTGGTTTCTTCTCTTCACAGCCCCTAGTGAGCCGTTACTGTGCAAATTTGCTGATGGAGGACAAAAGAAAAGACAGAATCAAAACAAATACACCCAGAACGGGAGGCCTTGGCCCAGGGAAGGAGAGGTGAGTCCTGACAGACAACTCTTGCTCAGAAATTTGGTAGCAGACACCCCTTGGAGGGGCAGCAAGGCTGATTTGGGGGGCCATGATGAAATCATGCCCCGTGGGAAATGAAACAGCCATAGAGGGTAAACGAGCGTTCCCATATTAATGTCTTCAGGATAAAATTAGTTTAGGAGCATTACAGGGCTTCAAAATTGACCTTAGTTCTGCACCATAGTAAGTCTTCTATCTTTAACCTAACTTGAACTCAAAAGTCACTCACTGAAAGATTTAGTCACAAAAAATTGATCGGTAATTGTAGAATAGTTCTAAAATGAGAGTATAATAACTTGAGAAAACATTCTCAGTGAAATCAGCAATGCGATTTGAATGTTTTGTGTTTTGAAAAATGCTAACTAAAATGACATTTATCTCATTCTACCATGAAGATGATCTTCTTCCACATATCTGTGCATTTATGCACATGCCCATGCATTCGTAAGCATGTTGATATGTGAGATATGTTTTCTGTTGGTCAAGAAGAAGAAAGAAAAGTTGATACACACAGGGTTTTGCTTTTCACATCAAGGAGAAGGGAAAATATTTAACAGTTGTTTATCCATTTATCCTCAAAACACTGAACAGTAGAAAACCAACATTATGAGCCCAGTGTCATTTGGGAATGGATTCCTTTTGGTTACTTTTTACTGTGAGAAGACAAGCAAAAAGTACCTGGGCTTCTGTGGAGGCTTTTCATTCTTTGTGATATAGAATGAAATTGTTTGAATAAATGCCTTTTTTTTTTTTTTTTTTTTTTTTTTTTACCAAGGCCAATAATTTCAACAGAAAAGCTTTATTTAGTATTTCTATTCAAAGCGCCTACTTCATCCATTTATCCTGAAAGAGGCATCCTACTTGGTGCAACGTTTTACACTCTCAAAACGGAAACGCAGTTCTAAGAAAAGAAAAGAGGCTAGAATTTTTCTCAGCAAAACCGTTAGCCATTTTTCGGTTTCTAAGACTTCTGTTTTGACTGTTTACAGGCAGGTCTCAAAGTCCCTGCTAAAAGTGCATAGCTTTATTCAAGTTCTATTACTCATTACTTTAAGACATGACAAAGAGGATCACCATTGAGCATCTAAAGCTACTGAAAAAGGCAAGAGTTTCAATATTCTCAACTGTGAAAAGTCAGTTTATATGGTGTATAGAAAAAGAGTGGGAGAGGGTGACCCACGTATTTTCAGCATCAGTGGGCAGTTCCATTGTTCCCAGAAGACCCCTGATGCCTGATAGTGCTCATGGCCACATCCATCCCATACCTAGCTTCCATGTTCTAGAAAGACTCATCTGACCTTTTAAATTACAGCTGGGTCCAAAACTGCTGATTAGAGAGATCTGCAGATGAGAGCATAATCAAAAGACCCAGAACTCAAGGATGCAACTGGCCCTAATGACTGGAACTTCAGTTCCTGTCTCCTTGAGAGCCTGCATTAGTATATCTACCCTATAGATGACAATCCCAGCAAGACACCCCATCTGTGCAAATATTTCTTGGAAGAAACCAAGTCAATAAACCAAAAAAAAAAGTCTTGTCCCTGTGTACAGATCTAGGACTTTTGTTTCAGAGCGTGAGAAACTTCATGTGTACTATGGCATGGAAACTTTTTGGAGTCAGGTTTAGGATCCAGAGCACCTTATAATTTAAATGTAGGTTTTGAAAGTATATTTCAAATCTTAGCTGACCAAAGTTGCTTTGCAAGAGCTGTAAATTAGCCTCTTCAACTGTGAAAATCAGGGTGCCATCATAAATTTATCTGTGACCAATCAAAACATATTCCATTTGTGTAGACATACTCAGAGGAAAGAAATCAGAAATTGAAATGGCATGCACCATAAATACATTATCATATATCTTGATTTTGGGATGAAATTGTTAATTTGTATACCTCGATTTTGGTCTCAGAAAGAAAGAAAGCAAGAATCTTCAATAACTTTGCATGCTCATGATATATGTTTTGCTTCTATTTCGCCTTGCATTGCACTCATTATAGTAATTTAAACGTATATTAGCATCATTTATAAAGCAAGATAGAATACAAATTAATCAAATATGGACAATATTTACTTCCTTTCTATGTAGCAGTAAATTCTAATTACTATATTTCATTGAAGTAAAGCATGTTTTTTTATTGTTTGCTTCTTTCCCCCTTACCTTTTGACACTTCTGAAATTGGTTTTCCACTTACAATCAATGGCATCTTTCAAGACATTTTGCATTTTCTCCTGCTAGTCATCGGGGGAGACTACCCACCTCAAGCCATTTGGCAATTTCTGCTTAATGTCTTCGCCCACACTGAATTGAGACACTAACCAAAGTGAGGCTTATGGGTCAAATTCTGAGGCTTTGTTTTTCCCTTGGGAAATGCTTAAACTACAAAACCAATATATTGCAAGTATTTTAGAAGTACCAGAAACATGACAATTATAGGCTATTGCTAATTTTAAAATAAAAACAATTTATCATTTAAAGCTGTTTTCTTCTGGGTGGTGTTTTGAAAGTTTGATTTGCATAGTTTTGGTAAAATGCATTTTTTAACTTGACAACTTAATACTTGAAACTTTATACATATAAATTAGTTAAATTAATGAGGTTTTGAAATATAAAATATATGGTAGTGGACAGATTTACATAAGTGCAAAACAGGCATATATTGAAGTTATTAATCATTCAAGGGGCAAACAGAACTCTCTGAGTAGAATGTTCAAGGGATTTAGGCTTTTAGGCCCCTCGTCCCTGCTGCTCTATACTTTTTATTATTTTATTTCTTAAAGCATCAGTTCTCAAACTCTTTGGTCTCCATTATACTTTTAAAAATCATTACTTATTAGTTCATGAAAGATAATAAACACATCACATGTTAACAAAAATACCATATTTATGGAAAAATAACTATTTTTCAAAGCAAGGGCAACGTTTTTGAGAAAAGTGGCACTCTTTTACCATTTTGAAAATCGCTTTCACATCTGATTTAATAATAATAATAAAAAAGATGACCAGATTTGCATATCTGCTTCTGCATCCAACCTGCTGACTAACGTTGCTTTGGTTGAATGATTTGGAAAAAATCTGGCTTCACTCAGAAATCTAGTTGGAAAAGGAAGGACCTAGGAATCCCTCAAGTGTCCAATGGCCATGCTTTGAGAACTGATGTCCTAGAGAAACTAGAGCCAAAGTCAGGGTTAGTATTTAGCTTCCATAAACCAGAAGAGCCATGCTGGGGGCTAAACTACTACAATATATCGGCATCATTTGATAAATAGCCACTGCTCCTAGTCCAGTCGTATGACCCTATATAGCTGCTTCTGCCCTGGACCTCCCAGTACCACCCCATTCAGCGAGTATGAGGTGCTGGCCAGCACAGCAGGAGTTCCCCAGAATCCTCCACCGAGCATTTATGTTCTTACTTGCCACTGCCTATTCCATGTTTGTGGTGAAATATTTTTACTGTCTCCCCAGCTCAGAGGTGGCCTCACTTTGTCATTACTATGACCCTTTTGACATCGCATTGGCCAGATGCTCCACTACATCTGAGGCAAAATTTTTCAGCGCTTCAGGCAAAACACTGCCTAAATTGACCTTGTTAGTTCTATCCCAAAAGACTGGTCTGGAGCCAGGTCTGCTTCAAGCCCACTCAAAAATATGTCAGGAATGAGAGGAGAGAGAGACTCCTGTGGTTTCCTCCTATGTTCCCAGAGGATGTACTTACAGTGACTACAAAGAAGCTCCCCACTTAATTTGGACTCTGGGTCCCCAAATAATAAGAACAGCTGATCAAAAACCAAACTGGTGGAGAAATTTTCCTGGATGATCTGATTTTAATCATCTCAATGCTCCAGTAAAAATAATATGATATAATGTGAATTAAAATAGACAAATAGATATTCATTCATTCTTTCATTCAGCAACAGTACCGACACACAGACACACACTACTACCTTATGGTAAGCATATTTTTACAGTCTTTTTTCAATTATGTTGTAAAGAAAATTGGGTCGGAAGAAAATGGATGGGTAAGCTTCCACTCCAAATCACGAGAGATTAACCAAGTTGACTTTTGTTGTGACTGGTCTTTGGATTTCCTTTAGACTTGTTCAAATACGTGTCCATTCTATGTTTCCAATCACAGAAGATGGTGTGTTTTTTTTTGCCCAATTTTCATGCTGGGCTTTTATCCATAAATGTTGCAAATATTAACGAGTCAGGTCTCACTGGCTTCAAAACTGATCTAGCTTCATAAAATCTTCCCAAGCTCTATACTAATTGAGTCAGTAAATGTCATCAATAACAATGGCTTTGGGAATTGTACTTCTAAGAAATAATTTTTGGCCATGGATACAAACAAGAGATATGGCAAATGAGCAAGAAGCAACTCAGAAATGTACTCTGATGTCTAGTGAAAAAATGCCAAGATTTTATTATAAAAACAAAAATCAATAAAATGACATTTCTTACCTTTATCTTATTTACAGTTCTCCGCTAGAGTGAATTTAAAAGCAATGAATAATAACAACTATATTCTCTCTACTTGATGCTCTGAAAGATAATTTTCCATACGATGGAAACATTTAACAAGATTGTTTTCACAGTCTGGATATGAAAATGAACTAATGGAACTAATACAATATTGTTAACAATCAACACTCAGGTTCCCAGGAATAGTTAACAGGTTATACTGGAGAGAAAATCAAGTAAGATTTTCTGCTATGCAATCTGGGAATATTAAGGTTTGAGATTCTTTACCTTTTCATAAAGAACAATTTTTAGGTGAAGCATGATGATATATTATTTCTTGAAGACATTTCATTTAAATGTATTTTTATTTGTCCAAGGCAAATATAGGAATGAATACAGGATATATTCAAACTAGAAATGAATGGAACCCCTGAGATATTACAATGCTATGGCCCGGCCTGGATATGTTAGTTTGAAAACTTTTAAGGGATGTAATATACTGATATAGTGTACCTAAGTTTCCTTAAATTAGTAGGTCCTATTAATATACTCACAAAATTCAGTAATAGCTGAAATCTCCATCAGCAGTTGCTAAGGTTATCAGTTTTATCTCAGGCAACTTAAGCTAAGTCATTTGTTATGACCTATAACCCAGATCATATGTTGTCTATTTTCAGACCTGAAATCAGCTTGTTTTCAGTGATGGATGAAAACTTCCTCTGTGCTGTAAAGTTTTGTAACTCTTGTCCATTCAGAGCTACTATTAATAAAAATTTTCTTCAGTGCCAGTAAGTGGATGAAGGAAACATTTTCTTCAGTGCCAAGGTCATGTGGGAGAATGGGCTTTCCCATGCTTTTATGAAATCCAGAGCCAAATGCAGGCAAAGTTGATAAACCTGATTTCAAGCATGCTGACTCCTCCCTGTTGTGTCCGAAAGCATAAGGAGTAATTATTTATTCTGTTTAAATCCATTTATGATGGAGACAAAGATGCCTGTTTAGACTTCTGGGTAGGCGAATAGCCACACTCCATAAGAGAGTAGTTACATTCTATATTCAGGTTCTAGATGAATAGGCATTTTCTTGGAAAGATATATTCTAGTTTGTTTTCATGTTTATATTCTTGCACAAAGGTGAACACACACAGATTTGCATCATATTTATCAGTTTCAACCGTGTCTTCATCATCAGTACTATTATCATCATAAAGCTTTTTTTCCTTCTATGGCTAATACTTTTTGCTATGCCCTGAGGATGCAGTGAGGTATAAGGTTTGACCTCTGCCTTGAAAAGATTCATGACATACACATTGTGATAATCCCCTTGATTTCCTTGTGTTTCCTACTTGCACTCTTACTTTCTCAGATGTCTGACTACTTTTTGTACCGATGTCTTTTTTGGAGAACTCTGATGGAAAGAGATTTTAAAACGTCAATATTGAAGAAAGAGCAGCTTAAACAAAAAGCATTCAGTCATTCCGTACGCATTTACTGATTGCCCACAGAACTGGGTACTGTGGACATGATATAAACACATAGACAGAATCCCTCTCCACTAGGAGCCAACAATTGCACCCAACCTCTCTACCTGTAAAGTAGAAGCTTAGAAATACAATAGAAGAGAATCTAGTCTTGTAAAGTAAAACCATAAACTGTAATTGGCCTCATAGCTATACAACAGAGAAAGAAAAGCCAAGCCAAAATGATGATGATACAAATAACAACACAACACACAGCCGCAAAAACATTAGTTCCCATTTTTCTTGTCACCAAGCATTCATTGTTTGTTTTTCGGGCTGGGTAACTTAAAAATTGATTTATATGACTTTTCAAACCAGAGTAGAGAATAGAAATTCTCCCCAAAGTTGGAAAGCTCCACCTTGTCGCTTGGGTGGTCGAGGCCCTGCTTTTGCGGTGCTGAGTAGCACAGACAGTGAGAATAATATTTAGAGAATCATCTTGAGCTTTAGGGTGTGACTATTTAATAAAATCTTAAGCCCTTCTCTGACGTATCCATCGAGAATAGTAATTGTTCCTGAGTCTTAAGGAACCACATGTGTTACCATCTGTGATGTGCTTGATATTGTTTTCTTTTCTTTATATTTTCCCAGGCACTCTATATTAGTAGCTAAGCGTACAAACAGTAGAGCTTAAATCACAAATTCCACAGCTTTCCAGCTGAGTGACACTGGACAAGTTTTTCAAGCTCCTTAAGTTTCATTTTCCTCGTCAGTAAAATGAGAATGATAAAAACACACACGTAGTAATAGCAAGGATTAAATAAGGTGGTGAAGGTAAAGTACTGAGCACAGTGTTTGGAAAACTACAATTACTCAAGAAGTATCAGCTATTATTATAATTATCATAATGATTTCATCAACATGACTCAGGGCCTTTAAACCTGAAAGCCAGTTTTAATTCCTTGGTTCTAATTTTATGTCCATGACAATTTATTTTCCAAATTGAAATTATTTTTAACAATGTGGCATTTGAAAGAAAAATTGCCGCCAGTATAATTATCCTGCTGAATTATTTTTTTTTTTAATAAAGCATATGATAAAACAAGTAGAAATTTATATATTTTAAGTTTGGCCCACATATTATAAATGGTTTTATAAGATCACATTCCTAATAATAAAGTATTATTTAGCACTAAAACATTAGCTGCTTTTCAAGTTTTTAGTCAATTTTCCTTTGAAGGCCATGTAATCATAAAAAAACAAGGCCATGGCAAGAGGAATGGGAATTGGATGGCAAAGATGAAAAGAAAAGGAAAAAAGAAAAGTAAAAGAAAAACCTGAGCTATTGCTAGAATTCAAGAAAAAGATTGATCTGCTGTCAGGAACCATTAAATTGCATGGTTGGTGTTTTTAAAGGGAAAGAAGATGAATTACTAACTTATTTATTTTGGCAAATAATGGCAATTAATTTTGGATACCAAAGGTGCTTATGCAACCTTGCCTATGAGAAACCTGTAAAACCTACTGTATAAAGTACTTTACAATAGATGTCAAAGCAATTATCTTTGACAAAAGGAGCATCCTAATGGCACAGCTGGTGACTTATTAGATATAACAAAAAACTGGAAAACAGGAATTTTCTTGTATATACTATGGCTAGTACCAAATGGGAATGATCTTTAAGCTTCCACATCCTAATCTATTTATCAAGAGTGATGTTTCCAAATTCTTCTATGTAAAGGAATTTTTAAAATAATGATATTAATGCCATTTATAAAATTTCCTTTTATCTACTGAAAGAATCATGAAATTATCAGTTCAAAAAAAGACATCTTGTCACTTACAGCTTTAAAGCTGTTTCTGGAAGGGTGAAAGAGAAGGTTAATGAAACCCATTAACAAGGTTTTGTTTCTAAGCTGTTAAGGAAGCCCCTACCACTGGAATTGTATCCATAGTAATAGGAGAACTCCTTGGAAGCTAAGAGCTCTTTTGAGAAAGGGTACAGAATTAGAACATAGCAAAAATTAGGCTGATTACATGCAGTAACAAGAATTAAAGGTTTCAGGGTGAATGCTCGGTTGTTCCTAAATTATAAATCTATTATTTAAAAAGTGTATTTAAAAAGACATCTTGTTTTTGGCTTTTATTATTGCATGGGATCCAGTCTATTGGTTAAACTTGTGCCCCTCCTTATAATATAAAAAGATAATCTGCTTAAGTATCAAAAGTTACAGCATACCAATGCATGAATCAGTTACCTTTATTTGAAGAGCTATTTCGGAGTCAATTATCAATTGTTATGGATTTAAAAGAATGCTAGTTTATACTATTGTCAATCAACAAGTGCCAAACTTTCTAAGGAATTTGGAAAGAGCCCTTATCCAATTCTCACTAATTTCATGAGTCTTTGAATTACCAGTTAGCTTGTAATCATATTCCAAAGACGTTAAAAATTTGACCCAATGAAAAGATTCACATGCCTTCCTTAGCAAGACAAAGTCCTTAACCTAATACATTGAATCATAGCTGGTATCATTGATAAAATATGCATTTACTCACCTGTCTGATAAGAGGTAAAGGCTGTTGAACTTTTAGGAACCAAAATGGGTCCCATTGATATGTAAAATATTGAAGTTATCATATATTCCATCTGGTTTGAAGAAGTCTGGCAAAAAAGCAATATCTATAATTTATAAATTTTTTTGTTCCAAAGAAAGCAGTTATGGTCCATCAATTATGTCAATAAGTTATTTTATGCCCGAAAAAATTGATGTTAAAGGGCACACAGGTGGCTGTAGAAAGAAGGACAAACATGCTACAAACATGCTATATAAAATCTGGAGAGAAAGAGGCTATCCCTATAGCCATCTGTATTAGTCAGCCAAAGGGGTGCTGATGCAAAGTACGAGAACTCTGTTGGCTTTTATAAAGGGTATTTTTTGGGGGTAGAAGCTTACAGTCCAAGACCCTAAAGAGTCCAACTCAGGGTACCATAAGCAGTACTTTCTCACCCAAAGTCATTTGCCACATGTTGAAGCAAGATGGCAGGCAATGTGTGTGAGGGTTCAGCCTTCCTACTTCCTCTTAAGGCTCCGTGGTCCCAGCTTCTTCCAATCTCTGCTGTAGCCTGGCATGAGGCTAGTTTCTTTCCGGGCTCAGCTGCTGTGTTCGCTTTACAAGGTCAGCTGTAGACTCTCAGGCTCATCTCTCTTTCCGGGGTCTCTGCTCTGTCTAATGAGCTGTCTCTCTTCCTCTGCCATGTCTTTTTCTATGTGAGTGTCCACCCACCAAGGGGATAGGGACTGAACACTGAGTTGTACTCTAATGACATGGTTGAATCAAAGCCCTAATCTTAACATAATTGAATCAGTCATCTCAGCTGGATCTAATACAATCAAAGGGTTATCATGCCCACAGGAACAGAGCAGTTTACAAACATAATCAATATCTCTTTTTGGAATTCATAAATAACTGCCACATCATCATTCATAGGGAACCCTCTCAGCATAGAACATTTAGTTGAATTTCTTCAAAGTCTTTGACAATCACTAGCTCTTCCCATTGCTACTATAACACTCATACTTTGGGACAGTCTTAGTAGTGTGGGAGGAAAGGCAGCCCAACCAAATGGTCCTCTTACCTTCAGCTGGACCTGGTCTGAATGGTACATATAACTGATGTTCTGTTTGATTGGACACCAGTCAACATCTTCTTATGTATGAGAAGCACATGAGAAGGTTCAGAAATACCCAAATCCTAATCGTTTTGAAGCCATGTTGGGTGCAATTTAACTTTATGATATTGAACACTAGAAAACTTATCTTCAGGAGACAAGGATTTGAAGTACTGCCTTAAAATGCCACTAGAAACAAAAATTCTTGAGAAATTAAAGCTCAATTCCCTATGAAATGGTCTATCTACAGAATTGTTTGGAAAACTTCGTAACAGCGTGTGTGTGGATGCAGGATTCCTTAGACCATATTCCAGGACAGTGTCCATGTAGTTCACCATTATTTCCTTCATGCATATCACAGTGCTTGGCAGTTAGTTGCCTAATTCTCTTCTTTAACAAGACTTTGGACAAAAGAATTAAGTCATATTTGCCAATATTGCCAGGTTCTGCAAATAGCCCTTTTTACCTCGAACTGAAGGGTAATTCTACACATATGTGATCTTGAAAAGAGTAGTTGGCAGTTACAGAACATGCCAGCACTTGCAAGTTTGGGTATGTTAGCTAGATCAATAGATGTGGTTTTATTTATTATTGTATATTTCACCTACAATTTAGAGAGCAGGCTCAAGTTGAACGAAATGTTTTAAAAAAAACTTCCCATTGACACAAGCACTCGAATTCTCAGTAATCAGCTTGATAACTTTTTTACTCAGTTAAGTCTTCTCTTATTTTAAAGCAGCTGGGCACACTATTTATTAACCTATGTTCATTAAAGATAAAAAGTAACTCCGGTAAATCCCTGCAATAATATACTTTTAGATAGAATGTGACTTGTGATGAGCTCCAGCTGTCTACCTAGCCTGTACCCATGGAAAAGGATGAGCTAACTTACTCGTGTCCTTGGGGAAGGGATAGGGGTTGAGAGGCTTAGGAGGGAGTTGAGGTTGAAGAGATTATAGCAAGCAATCACAGAGGTAGAGGCTGACAGTTGATCTCCATGTCCACAGCCAAATTTCCATGGATGAAGACAAAGAAACTGAGCACCAACCAATGGGGAGCTTTCTGGAATTATTAACATTGTCCTGGCAGTCCCAGCTGACATCCCATCTCAGAATCACCCCCACTGATATTTAAACCACAGTTTACAACCTCCAGGTAGCATCAAACTATAGCTGGGATCTGGAAAAATATGGACCAATTAGCCAGACATCTGGAAATTTTACCTGTCTAGCTACCCAGACTTACTCCTGTAGCCATCCCAGCATATTATATTTTCAAACCCTGTTTACCATGTTATGGTGAGTTTTAACAATACATACTCTATCATTGACTCTATGACACCATCAATTAAGGATAAAATATTTTAAATACCACTAAAAAAAAAATCCAGAAACATGCCAAATTGTCAAATGCCATCAATTATCATGTGAATCTCAGTTTCAGAAATACTAAAATGTGGGGAAAAAAAAACTGTTGTCTTGGAATCTATGAAGCTCTGTCATTTAGATTGAGATAAAAACAAAAGTACCTATATAAAATATGGTAACATTCTCATGTCTCTTATCATTATCAGTCAAGGCTTAATTTAACTTTGGTTTTAAAGATAAACTCAGGCTGAACCGTTTTTTTTCTAATTTTTCAAAGCTGATCTTTTACCATCCACATCATTTAAAACTCTTCTACCTTTTCTTTTGTTTCCCTTTTAGCCAAGCTTTTTCTATGCGATCATGGGTTTTAAAGCCTTCTAGTCTTAGTTCTGTCTGCATCTTTCTATCTTGTCCCTCCCTCTTGCTATAAAAGAGTGAAATTTTCTGTCTGACAAGAATGTTTTAGCAAAAGCCAAAAAGGGAAATTATCCTGACCACAGAGTGCATGAGTGACAGCGTGACTGCCTCGTAATATTCTTTCCCCAAATGTAAAAAGGTGAATTTTCTCTGTTCTGTTTCTATTTGTTAATTTTTAAAGTAATAAATCCCTTCCATCTCATTTGCTTGATTCCTGACAAATTCCTGAAGATGCCAAGGTGGCTTTTACCCCTCCCTGTCTTATTCCCAGTCTGGGTTAGAGAAGAGGTGCCTCTAGCTTTCAGAGAATCCTCTAATTTTTCCTGCCTATGATTTGGTCCAGGTATATTGGCTTCCCTCTCTTTGCCATCAGCAAGATCTCATGGCAATTTTCATAATCATCTTGCTTCCCCCTATCTTTACTGATCAATCAAGGGCTGAACATTATTCTTCAGAAGTTCAATTAAAAAGAAGTAGTTCAAAGCAACACATTACTGACAAAACAAAGAGCACTATCAAATTCCATTTTCAAATACAATTTAACATCAAATTCATAATTTTCTTAGTCATGTATTTGTTTATTGACTCATTTAATAAACATATATTAAGTTCCTATTATGACCCCAAACACTGGGCTAGCAAAGGAACACCAAGATGGACACAAGAATCTAGTTGGGAAAAAACACATGGCAAAGCATGTTAACATGGGCTCCCATCCTCAGACACAGGGGCAGAACAAAGGTAGTGGCTAATGCTGCATGGAGACTCAGAAATGCCTTTAAGATGCCTTTTCACCTTGTGTGAAGCTAGAAGAATAGAATTGCAGTTTTCCCACAGACAAGAGTGAAGCAGAGAATTTCCAGCCAAATGAACTGTAGCTATAAAGAGCCAGAGGTTCTGCTCAGGCAGAGTGAGTGTGTGCCTGAGTCTGGGCAAACATGGGGTCCAGAGTTGCTCAAGGAGGTTGTGAAGGTCAATAGATACATAGAGACTTGACCAGGAATGCCTCTGTGTGCCATGCTTTGTCTCAAAGGTAACAAGCTGCCACTGAAAGGAACGACTTTGCTGTGGTCAAATTTGCATCTCATGAGAGCAGTCCTTAGAACACAAATGGTATAGCTGATGGATTGGAAGGAAGTTGAGAGGGAAGGCAGGAGGGGAGATGATTACTGAAATATATTAGTCAATATCCAAGAATGATGATAGTTTGAAAAAAGACAGTGACCATACATTAAGCTTACGAATTTAACTTGGTACTAAGTGTCTGGGGTTCAGGATAGATACCTGAGCTTGAGACAAAGATTTGGGAATCTTTGGGACCTGAGGAATAGTTGAGGTCAGAAAGTGAATGGCATTGCCTGGAGGCCATGGACAGAGGGACAGGGGAGGAGAGCAAACCCTTGCCCTGAGTCCTGGCATCTCCAAAGCAGCTTTGGTAATTAACACCAAAGAAGAAATTACTCTTTGAGATGTCAGAAGGAAACAAGGAGAGGTTTACAGAAGCCAGGGGAAAGGAGTTTTGAAAGAAGAAAACAAACCCACTGGTCAAATGAGACAAACTTATCAAATATGATTTGGAATAAAAGTATTCCCTCTGTTCAGAAATTATGAAAATTAGGGAGCCTAGGGTGAGCCATCTAACAGGTTGGTTGGCATCTTTGGTAGGACAACTTCCAGGATTTTTCTGTCTTTTCTCAGGAGTGTATGTACCCTAATCCCCCTTTTGAAGACCTTGGGAATTTCCTTATCTGCTATTCCATTTATCCCTCATTTTCCCTTCAGGAGAGGGATTGGCCACCAAGTAGCTCAGGAAGCATCCTTTCAGCAGATGAAAGTGGATGGATTGCCAGCCTCCGCCTCACAGGGAGAAACAAACCATTCAATTGTCTCCTGACCATGCAAGAGCCATTCCCTGGTCTCACCCTAACGCTTGCCTCTCCCGAATGCCAGGAGCTCATTTTCATACATACCTTTTCAGACTGTGTCAGTAGCCTGTCCTCAGTTTTGCACTGAGCTTATTGTTCCCTCGGATTAGTTCATCTCAGGAAGGAGGCAAAAGCCCTCTCTTCAGCTGGAAGCTTGATGCATTATCAGGTCATCTTATGGTTTTCTGACTGCTGGTGATTCCTGCTGGCTCCTCTGATTGTCTTATATTTCCATATCTCTGATATCATATATGAAAAACCCTTATTTCTCAGCCATTGAGGCCATTTGGATATCTGAATTCTTACTCGCTTCCACCACAGAAATACTGTGTCGTTAATTCTGTATTTTCAGGCTTGGTTCTTGACCACCTGCCTGTTCTATCCTTGACCCTTCTAGCGTGTCAGCAACCCCTTCCCACCCCAGCTATGTCTTCTATTGACCCAACAAAACTGAAAGATTCCTGTCAGTTTCAAGCTTATTCTAAATCAGATCCCTAATCTATATTCCTTTTATAAATGATATGCTTTTTTTTCTCCCTGTAGGGAGAAACAAAATTTCCTCCTGAATTTTAAAACAAGTCATAAATGATATAATGTGCTTTTTAAAATGTAGGTCCCCCCCGCCACCCATTATAATGGTAATTCTCATTCTATCAAACGTGAAAGAGTCAGGAAAAAAATAGGAAAGGGAAAACGTCATCTCTTGTTATACCAACCCAACATTTTAATATTTTGTTACATTTAATTTATAGTTTTACTACTAGTCAGAGGTTTATAAATTTTTTTTTTAATTTTTGACACAATTATAATCATCTTATACATATAATTTTGTTCACTTGAAGACATATGTTTTAAAGAGCAATACCAGTAAATAAATATAAAAAAGATAAGTGAGACTCCTCTGCAATAACAATAACCTAAATGTTTATAACACTTCATTTTCAAGCCACTTTCACACATCAAATCTTTTAAGTCATTTAATTTTATCCACTGAATTTTAACCACACCTAGCTGAGAATTTTAATATAGCTAGAATTAGATGCAAAAAAGCAAATCCTTAAAGATGACATCTGAGAAACTATATCATCCCTGTCTTCTTTCACTTTCTGAACTCTTCGTGTGCTAATTCAGTATACAATATTTACCAAAATATACAACATTTACTAAACTTTTACCAAAGGGACACTTTAAATCTGATAGTGGAGGACTGGAGACCCTTGTACTTACTCATGTGTAACATCTCTAAGGCATCAAGTATCAAAGCAGAGCTGAGAAAAAGGAAAATCTTAGGATAAACCATGAGTGTTTCAATTTTCCAGGAATTTGAGGTTGCGACTGAATAAAATTTATTGTTTCAAAACTTTTTGATCTCTATTGGCAAGTGTAAAATATTTTCAAAGATAAAGCAATCCTGTCCATCTTCTCATTGGCTTTGCTATAAAAAATGACCCTTTGTTCCTTAGAGAAGAACAGGATTCACAGTTCAGAGGATCTTTCTCGAGTGGTAAAGCCTACTCCCTAACGTAGACACTTTAAGCATTTCCATAATGACCAACCCTGGATATGCCTTAACTATAAATCATTCATGCTTACGAATATCAACTATCTTGCTCCGAAGTCAGATTGTTCTTTTGTCTCAGTGCGTCCTTCATATTTATTGCAAGTATTTAAGAGGCTCTAGTTACTCTAATAAACCATCTTCTGCATTTCTTCTAAAGAAGAGACTGTCTGGACGGCCTAGAAATATTCCCTTGTATGGCTGAAATATGAAGCCAAAACTCAGCTGCTGTTGAGAAATGACAAAAATACTCCTTTTTGTTTTAAGTAAATTGTAAGTGCCTTCACTATGTAAAGAATGTGAACTTGAAAACTGGAAAATATTACTGAGGGAAACCCTTTTTGAAAGAAAGTTACAGGATTAAACATTACTTTTCTACATATGGAATGTGACATTCGCCTTTTGTTCCAAGTTATTTTGCTTTTCTGTGCAACACTGGAGCTTGTAAACGTGCCCTAATATCTGGTAATTACATAATGATGACTCCATGGTTCTACCCTTGTAGAAAGAGGCTAGACAGAGCAACAAAATCAATTTCTTTCTTTCTTTTTTTTTAATTATATTTTTTTACCTTTTGGGGAAAGAAATAAAAGAAAATGGAAGACAAAATCTGCATTAAGACCATATTAGAATTATAACTCAACAACCTGTTACACATGAGTGCAAAGGGGGTATAGCAGAGAGTTGATTATTTTGCTATGATATTCAGCCAACAGGTTAAGTTCAAAAAACCCTCTGTTTAACCCATGCCTTGTTTTGTTACCCAGAATGTTCCAAATGCATATGACCTGACACTATCTCTTGTTGTCTCCTCTTGCCAAAGGTACTCAGAGGCAGGACTGTCCCTAGGCAAAATCGAGAAGTAGGTGAAACTTGTATTCATTCCCTACCTTTTTGCAATGACAATTTCACCTGAGAGTCTCTCTACTTCCCCTGTCCCCAGATGCCTAATCCAGTTGCCCATTGCTCGGGATTTACTCTCTGTTTTCCAGGGTGCTCATGCTGTTTTCTGTTGTCCAATCCTCTTTGATCATATAAGTTATCTGCTAAAAAATGTTCAGGGGCTCCCCAAGAGGAGCCCAGTGTCAAGATCCTCCCTCCTTAGCTTTCCAGTATTATTTCCTACTGCTTCCCTCCATGTGCTCTACTGCCAGTGGGTCACCCTCCTTGCCCTTTTTATTTACACACCTTTATTCATGCTATCTTTTTTGCCCAAATCGGTTCATCACTCATCTCCATGTGTGGAAGTCCTTCCTGCTCATCTTTCAGGGCTCTGCTCAGCTGAACCTCCTCCACCTACCTTCCCTGATCAACCCACCCTCTCTCCTCTATACCTCATCCATACCACTCATAGGGTACTTCCCACATATTGCTTTGTATTATACTTATTTATGTATGTGTCTTGTCTCCAGGCACTGTGCTGGGCGCTTTACAAACGTAATCTCATTTAAATTTCACAACAATCTGATGAGGTAGGTATTATTATACCATTAACAGCTGAGGAAACCGAGGCTCAAATAGGTTAAATAATTTGCCCAAGGTCACACTGCTAGACAGTAACAGATCTAGGACTCAAACCCAGGTCTGACTCCAAAACATATATTCTTTCCACTCTACCATATTGCCGTCTACTCAGTTTCTTCCCCATCTTTTGAAAGATGGGGTGGGGGTTAAAGATGGAGGAAGAGACTATCTTAAGTTTTCTGATTATCACATATGTAGCTAATAAAGAGCTAGAGTTTACTGAAAATGACTGTATTCCTTGCTAGAACTGTAATGAAGAACCAAGTAAAATGTGAGGGGTCGTGGGGAGGGGGAGGAACCCTTACCTAATGGTGTCAAAACAAATAAGCATGAGATAAGAAGAGAATGTTCAAGATTGTTTATAATTCAAGAGGAGCTAGATGGCATTGATCCCTGAGCACTGCTGAAAAGTGCTACAGGAAGAAGACATAAATGCAGGATTGGCTGGGGATGGTTTCCTATAAGTCTCCCAGGATTTGTACAATTTGGGGCATTTAGGAAGGCAGACGAGATGATCATCTTAAATGCTAACAATATCTCTGTGGGCAGAGCCTGCTGTTTTCCTTCTGTCTCTGGTGTGTCATCTTGGATAAGTTAGGAGGGCAGAAGCTCAGTGCTCCTAAGGGGGAAATCTCATCCCCATTGTACAACTTTTACAACTTCCCTCTCCAGTACCCAGGATGTTGGAATTTTGGTGAGCCTCGGAGAGCTCCATCTGAGGAGTGTCATTCTAGTGCCAAGCACAGAGCAGAGACCTCCTGCCTGGGAAATAGACTCAGCATCTCCATGTGTTTTGATTCCACTACCTTGGCTTCTCCCAAGGCAGAAACCAAACTCTTTTCTTCACTTCTGCTGTTTTAGCCTTTTCTCACTTCCTCCTCCCCAGCTTGTCATGTTACCAATTGCGCATTTCTTTAACGTGAGTGGGATCCTTAAGTTTACAGGAGGCAGAGAATTGTCCTTAAACTTGTGTTCTCAGCACAGCTCTGGGAACCTCTGACAGTCATCTCAACTCTATTTGCAAACTCCATTTCAAATTATGTATGTGGCCTTTATGCCAATTTCCATTCAGACATGGCTATACACTTTTGTCCCTCATGCCTATCTTAGTAATAGGTTTTTCAAATTAATATCTAGGGAAAGTAATAGAATCCAAACTTGAATATACGAGGCCACACTGGACTGCAAGGCCTGTGGTAGGAAGCCTGAGAATTTCCATTTTGATTATGTACTAAATCTGTGGAACCTACCAAGTCCAAAAGGAAAAGCCCCTCTAACCATACCTGCAAAAGAGAAAAAACTCAAACATGACAGCCTGAGTGCGTTTTTTTTTCTTTACAGTTGTAACGTGTGTTTCTTTTCTTCTTCCAATGCTCTCAAAGCCATTTCACTCTTTATCTAAAAAATAATTATAATTTCATAGGAAGCTGCAAAAAAAAAAAAATGTATAGGGAGAAATGAACTGCATACTTTTCACCTGGTTTGCCCCAATGGTAACAGTTGAACATTACATTAGCAAAGCCAGGGGATTGACTATAGTCTAACTCACTTTTTAAATTTCAAAAGGAAAAAAAGAAATCCACGCTAAAGACAGCAGAGGCAGTTTTAAATTTCGTCACATGTTCTCTTTCTACCTGCTCACAAGCAGTGACCATGCTGACACCCCTGGAAACCAGAGGGTGGTGTGTCCAGAGAGCCACAGAGTTCTCTCACGTTGTTAGAGATGACCCTCGAGTCTCACTGAAATCCTAGGTCACCTGGGAAGACTTGGGTTGGAATCCCAGGTCTGCCTCCAACTGTGTGACCTTGGGCAAGTCACTTGACCTCTCCAAGCTTCAGTGTCTTCATCTATAAAATGGAGAAAATACATCTCCTGCCTACTTCACAGGGTTGTTGTGAGGATCAAATGTGATGATAGAGATGAAGGGACAAGGGAGGCAGTGTATCAGCATTTTCACAAAGTTTATATTCTTTTCTTGAAACTCCTGCCAAGTGACAGAAGTATAGCTTTTCAGAGGAGGCCTTATTTTTAGGAACAGGACAAAAACCACCTCCTTGCAGGCTCCATGGCCTAGAATGTCATCATTTGTAAATGACCTGCACTTTCTACCACTCTTAGTAGGGCAGGCACTAGTAATGTATTGGACAAGCACTCTGTAACTCATTAGCTACATATCCCCGAGGCATACGATCTATTTTAAAATAAAGATTTCTTAACATTTTCTTCTAAAAAGTTGTATGCATTTTAAGCAGCTTTTATTTTTGTCCTGACTGCAAGATTCATTCTTAATTTTTTTTTTTTCATGCCATGAGATGTATAATAGTTGCTCTAGATAAGAGTGAGAAATTATAAGGATACCAGATTTGACAGAGGATGGTTTATGACGTAGAAATGGAAATCATCCAAGCTGCATTGTTCCTTGGTTTGTCTGGATATACAATATAAATTCCCCATCTCACTGGTGGATCCTGGTATATGATAGTAAAAATGCTAGTCTTGGCAGTAAGGGTGGAGAAATATATGGGAGAAAATAAACTTAAATCATGGACAGTAAAAAGTCTGAATGTGTACTGTGTACTGAATGTTTTGGGCACCACAATAAAATTTTTGTAAGATCTGTTTTCTCCCCTTTCCCTACCATATACAGGCTGGCATGGCTCTGACCTACGACCCCACAGCTGCCATACAGAATGGGTAAGTAGACCACATTTTCTCTATTTTGAGTGCTAGGATATCTTTGAGCTCTGAAATCAGCACTAAAGAAAACTATTCTAACATGTCTTGCTTAAATAACTTGAAACCAAACACATCTCAACATTGTGCCTTTCTTTCTTCCCGTAAGAAAATATTGACTCCCTAGCATCCGTCATCTCACCCATTCTCACAGTGACTCTGTGTTAAGCCCTTCTCTCCTTTCTCTGTTTCTCTCTTAGAAAGAACAAGAACTAGGTTGTGAAGAGGAAGCAAAGAGAGAGATAGGCTGGGAAAATTATCTGTGTGTCTCTAGGACAAAAGCGTTGTCCCTGCTGTTAGCTCTAGAGTCTAGCTTTCAGTAATTTGTGTGTGTGTTGAGGTTCATTTCTGCATTAATGAGGCTTTACTCTTTCCTTTCGGAGAGCAGGGAAAGGGTAATGGGCAGAAGTCCAGTTATTAACTCTGGTGATTGTATCTTCATTCTCTACTTTAATAAACATCTAGAAAAAAATGTGTTGCCTCTTTGAACAAATCATACTGTTTCAAATTCCTCTTCTGAAATATAAGACCATTGGACTCCATGATGTGGCCTCTCTAGAATTCTGTGATTCTGATCATCTTTGGTTGAAGCTTTCTTCTCTTCAAAAATCCCTTTTCTTTGCTTTGGCTGCCCTACAAAAAAACAAAATTTTTTCTTTAGTTTTTTTTTTTATTATTATTTTTATATTCCTGGCCTTCTACCTTGGATTTCTCCATGGCTTTCAGGTGTCTTTCGGTCTTATTAAAGAATCAGTATGGATGAAGGTCTCATTGAAGATGACAGCAGAGGGAGTAGAAGAAAACAAATCCATTTTCTTTTTGGTCAGTAGCTCTGATGAAAACCTGTAGGGTGTTGAAAGTACTTCACATAATTACCCCTTGTGATTGTAGTCATTCATTAAGGCAGTCATTTTGGGGTCATTCAACAAATATCCAATGAGTGTGCCGGCCCAACTCTATATTTAAAAACCAGTGTACGAGACAAGGCCTTTGCCCTCAAGATGCTCAGAGTCTACCCTTTCATAAAAGAATAAACACTGCTGGTAGCAGAGGGATGGAAGTCTAGTCCTTTTTCCTTTGGTTGATTAAAACTTCCTTCTAGAAGTAAAAATTAAGGATATCTTTTTATTTGTTCAATAAGCATTTATTTCCGAGCAGCATGCAATAAATTTTGTTGGGTAGAAAGAAGGAAAGGCATGAAGAAGAGAGGCCTGTAGAATCATCCTGTATAGTTAAGGGTATAAAATAGTTAACTCAAAAACCACAAAGCAAAACAAGGCACTATGTGCTAAGTAATAGAAAATAGGTGGAAAAAATGGAAGGGAATGGCATTTATTGAACACTTACTTTGTACCACTTACTTTACATTTGTAATTTTATCATACATGCTGTCAGAGTCAAATGAAAGCATATCATTGCAATTAGACTTATTTTGAAATGTCTCACACGTATAGGAAGGTAGAAATAACTAATGAGTACCAATACGCCCACTCTTTGTAACCAAGTGTTAATAGTTTGCGATATTTGCTTCTATTTTCCTTCATACATACGTATGTATATGTATATCTACCCATTTGTCTATCTAATTGTACCTTCTTGCCCAAGTCTCTATGTTAAGAATTATAGATACAGCAGTGACTTGGTAGGCCTAGTCTTTTCACTCAGAGAACTTAGGTTGTTACAGTAGAAATAGAAATGAAAGATCTTAATTTTAGTGCATAATTAATTTTATATATAATTACTGCTTTAATTACATAATTATAATTGTGTTAACCATGAGGTAGATAAATAAGATAATTTTTGCTGGACCATATCAAAGTAAATTTTAGACATCATAACACTTCACCCCTAAATTCTTCAGCATACATCTCCAAAAATAAGGGCATTATCCTCCATGATGACAAAATCATTATCATGCAAAGTGAAATGAGCACTAATTCCAAAATATCATCTATTATCCAGATTATATGCCACTTTGCTCAACTGTCCCCAAAATGTATTTTATAGCTGGCTGGTGTTGAAGCTTGCATGGGTTATTTCATTTACTAATGACATTCCTTCTGGGTGAGTGTTAATATTACCATTTCACAGACATGAAAACAAGTCTACTGGGTAAGAGATAGAGTTGAGTGTCAAATTCTGGTCTCTTATTCCAATACCCACTTAAAAGCATGACTTTGAATATAATTTCTTCTCATGTACTGCTGTAGTCACTCATTTCCCAATGCACAATTTAAGATCTGAATTTCTTCTCTAAAGACACATTTCTGCAAGTCGATCTGAATTTCTTCACTGAAGACACATTTCTGCAAGTTCTCCAAGTATAATCTTGGTTCCATACAAACCCAAAGGGAAAGAATTGTGGTTTCAGAATTCCTAACCTGAGCAGCCAAAGGTCAACACTGGGTGAAGTCTTGCCAGAGGGGAAGGGCCCATCTCCCACAGCAAGTCACCACCTCCAGGCCCATTGGAGTTTGACTGCAGATACAGATCTGCATACCTAATATTAACAGTGCAACCTTGTAACCTTTGAACTATTTGAACAACTGCAAAAATTTTTGTCCTTCTTACTATAGGCTAATTTATGAGACTCAAAATGCCCATTCTTTTCTCAGAGCCATCTGGCCTAGAGCTCTAAGTTGTTATAACAATTGCCCTTTTGCTTTTTTTAGTAGTGCAGTAGGAAATTCTATAACTTTCGAATATAAGTGTGGGAGGTGGGAAATAATTTCCCTCTATAGTCACAGTCTCATCTTTCCTGTGACCTTCTTTTCACTGAAGGCTGCTATATAAAAACCTCTTGGATTGTTTTATTTGAATAAAATGTATTCCAGGGGGAGAAGTGAAGAGAAACGTGTTTCTATAGCATTAATTTGCCAGCTATTTTATATGGGCATTTGATATTAAGTGATGCAGAAGCCTTGTCTTATTACACTAGGCAAGCAATCTAATGTGAAGGATACATTGGTATTACAGTAAAAATGACCAATAACTTATTAATCTTGTGCTATCGTGTTACCCTAAGGATAGTGTTCATGGTTGTGACTCTGACAATATTGCCTGTGGACATGAAACTCAAGCCAGTGCCGTTTGCTTCAGTGTGCAAATAGGATTTTGTATGGTTTCTCTACAGTAAAAAGCCTTCTACCCTGAGGTTATTGATACATTCACGGTATTTTTATTGTCAGTGAGGTAAGATTTCACCATATACTACTGACTACCAAATCCCCTGAAGATGACTTTTCTGCAGGCAAAATAATGTCCTAGTCATGACCTAGACTTGAATTTTCTGGATTTCTGGAGGGCTCTTGACTGAAATGCCAGATAACCAAGTAACTGCACAGCTTAAAATTATTAGGTTTTTTCAAAAAGTCAGCTTGCAGTTCTGTAGATCATCCTTTAGTTAATGTCTCTTCACCATGTTGGCATCTGATATCACGTGCATGTGAAACCTCTCCCGAAGTAGCTAGCTCATATGCTTAAGGCAAGACTTCTCAACTTGGACCCTATTGGTATTTTGGATGGGAAAATTCTTTATTGTGGTAGACAGTGCTGTGTATTGTAGGATGCTTAGCAGTATCCATGTCTTCCATGGACTAGAAAGCAGTTAGCATTCCCACCTTCTAATTGCGACAACCGAAAATGTCTCCCTCATTGCCAAATGTCCCCAAGGGGGAAGAAATCACCTCTGGTTTAAAACCACCGGGCTAAGGATAAAAGGGACACGCGTCATCGACAAATGCTCTGTGAATCTTGGCATAGGAATTTCTTTTAGGAGAGCAAACTATTCCCAGGAAAATAGTTCATTAAAAGAATTCATCCCCCATTCTCTGTACATCTGCAAGGCGTATAGCACACATTACCAGATACAAAAAGATAAAGTCACATGTTTAGAATTACATTAGATTTGTTATGGCTAAAAAGTTTTCTGTCAAATGTCTCTTTCCCATTCCCCAAATAACATGGGACCCAATGCTTGAAGTATTTATTTGGAGGTTCTGATTCATGCCTACATAAAAGTGTGTTGAAATCATGATGGACATATGGCAGAGACTGAGAAAAAGCTAAGAGATTGGGAAATGCATTCCACAGTTCTCTCACTGAAGTCTGGCCTTGTGTATTTTCTTTAGATATGGTACTTCTAAACCTCATATGCAGTAGCAGCCTCTCCTGTCACGGTTTAAGCTAGGTTTTCCTGTAAATTCATTGAGTTTGTTTGGACTTTGGAAGGGCTTATTTCAGAATACCAGAATTAGAGGATCAAGACAGTGTCGTTGAGTTTGTTCTTTCCAGTACATTTTCCACTCCAAATGACTCTCTGACTTGAGTGTCAGTATTGGAACTCACTGGCAAGCATGAAATATCATTCTTCTTTGATGGATAGGATTAGAACAGAGAGAACAAAAATGCATTAAGTTTCCCTCCAAGGGTTCCTTTTGCTGGTATCAGTTTGCGTGGCTGTTTTCTTTATGTTTCTGCACTCTGTTTTCCCCATAGAATTTCCAGTATCCTCTGCCCGTCAATCCAATCCTTATTGCTTTCACTTTTAATACTCCAATGGGTGCATTTTATTAAATAGACCAGCCTTGCTAAAATCTGATGCATGAGTCACTCCAGTCGGTATGCGAGGCTGAACCTGACTTTCTACAGAAGTTAAACCACTGCAGGGTGAATGAGAAAGCCTGTGGAGTGGTCAGAGGTGCCTGCCATGTCATTGTGAGACCCAGAACAAATCTTTCTGTTCACTGCCTCCTAAATAAGATCCATCCTGGATAAGATCAAAAGGAAAGGTCTGAATGCAAGCCATGATTTTCATAGAAATGGACTGTTTCCCCTAGTTACTAAAACCCTTGCGTGCTTAAAAGGCAGGTATTAACTAAGATTCTACTGAGCATCTGCAAGTATGTCACCTTAAGTGGTCTTCCCTGAGATCTCACCCGTCAGCTTCCTATGGGTTTCAAGGACCCATCGTCTATCCTCCTGCCATCTTGGCACTGGCCACCCTCTTCTATGATTACTACTTATTTCTCTTAGCTGCTCTGCATTCATTTGCTCATCTGTGCAGCATGTAGCCATTACATAGTAGATATGTCCCAGGCTCTGTTCTAGGTAACAAGGCCAATGTGTCCTCATCCTTCTTGGAACTGACATTCTAGCAGGAGAAACAGTCTGTTGATCACCTCCTATTCACCTCACTGGTGAGGGATGGATTCCCATCCTAGGGTTATGGGAACTGCTGAACACATCTGTCTCAAGCTGGACAGACGAGAGCAGCAGGCGTTTATTAGGCACCTATGTTCACAGCCCAGGGCACAAAGCATACCCTGCCGAGCCAGATGGGGGCTGCACTCAGGAATGGAGTGCAGGAGCAGAGGTGGTGGGAGACAGGCTTTGTAGGAGCAAGAGGATGACGTGGCCCCTGCTTCCCATGGGAGGATGGGAGTGTCTTGCTTGAATAATCCCAAAGGTTGGTAGGAACCTGAAGCCCACCACTCAATCATAAGCAGGAAATGGTCCATTTCATAAGGAGGGTTTTCTAGAGAGGGGACCTTATATGTGGGAGCAGAGTAGGGAGGGGAACTTGTAATTAGGCTATTCAAGGACCCCCCAATTTTACCAAGTGTCAAGGCAGCACATAATATTGGACCTTAACTGTGGACCTTAAACCACAGTCAATAAATACATAAAGAATTTTTTAAAAGTGCTACTTCAGACAGCGGTAAGAGCGAAGAAGAAAATAGATTAGGACACGGGGATAGAGAACAATTGGGGCAGAAGTGGTGGTAGCTACTTTAGCTGTTGGCCTTTCTGAGGAAGGGACAGTTGTATGAGACTGAATGAAAGAATGAGGCGGGCTGATGGGGATTTGAGGAAATGAGCATTCTAGGCAGAGAGAATTACAAGGTCACTGACCCAAGGAACGAGTGAAAATGATCAGATCATGGGACAGAAAGAAAGTCCCTGTGGTAGGGTCCTAGTTGGCCCAGTGGGGAGGGGTAGAAGAAGATATCAGAAAGGTAGATGGTGGCCACGTCATGCTGGCCAGTACTTGGAGTTCAAATTTTGTTTTAGGTTGTCCACTGTACAGATCAGCTATGACTTAAATGACTAAACAGAGAAACTGTAAAAGGCGTTTTAGAGTCTTGCCCATCTTTGAAGCTCACAGTAGATGCTTAACTAACTTTTTTTTAAAATGGAAAGGTGGATACTTTTTTACATAGTGTAGAAATGGAACCAACAGGATATCTGTGAGTGAGTATGTTTGTAAGTGCATAAATATATATATATGATTTATTTTAAGGAATTGGCCTAAATGTCTGTGGGGATGACAAGTGCAAGATCTGTAGGGTAGGCTGGCAGGCTGGAAATTACAGTAAGAATGATTTATAGGGGATGCCAGGAGGCTGGAAATTCCAAGGGAAGTTGATATTTCCTCTTCACTCTTGAACCCTCAGTCTTTGTTCTCAAGCAAATTGGATAGACCAATCCAAATTAGGGAGGATAATCTTCTTTATTTAAAGTCAACAGACTGTTCCCATCTACAAAATATCTCCACAGCAAATATTTTGGCCAGAGATTGACCAAATGGGGACCATGACCTTCCTAATTTGACACATAAAATTAACCATCACACATAGTAATTAACGTTTTAAAAGTCAGATTTATTAGGCATAATTTACATGGAGTATATATGCCTATAATTCTACGAGTTCTGATGAACACACAAAGTTGTTTAACTACCACAACCATCAAGATATAGAACAGTTACTTAATCTCGCCAAATTATCTCATGTCCTTTTGTAGTCAACCCTTTTCCCCATGTCCAGCCCTTGGCACCCACTGATCTATTTTCTGTCCTTATAGTTTTACCTTTTCTACACGCCAAATAAATGGAATCACATAGTATGTAGCCTTTTAAATCAGATTTCTGTTCACTTAACATAATGTACTTGAGATTCATCCATGTTGTGACATGTATCAGGAATTCTGTCCTTTTTATTGCTAAGTAATACTCTAGCATACGGATACCAAAATAGTTAGGATGTTTTGTTTGTTTGCAGTTTTTTGGTGATTATGAATAAAGACGTTATAAAAATTTGCATTAAGGTTTTTGTGTAAACCTAAGCTTTTATTAATCTTGGGTAAATGCCTGTGAATGGGACTCTTGGGTCATATGGTATATGTTTATTTAACTTTATAAGAAACTGCCAACCTATTTTCCAAAGTGGCTGTGCCACTTTGCATTCCCACCAGCAATGAATGGGAATTCCATTTTTTCTGCATCCTTACCAGCACTTATTACTGTCATTTCGGGGAGCCATTCTAACAAATGGGCAGTCAATATCATTTTTAAAATTCACAACTATAAATTTAGGGGTTTGGTGGGCCTGAATAGTAAGAAGGTCATTGTGTAATGGAATATTTTATTCAGCTACATTTTGTTTAGTCAAGAGTATGATCTCGGGTGTAGCTCAGTGGTTGAGTGCCTGCTTCACACATACAAGGTCTCAGGTTCAATCCCTGGTACCTTCTAAAACAAAACAAAAACATCAAAAACAAAAAACTCTTTAAAAAATTGTATGACCTTATACAATCCTGTTGAGAGCCAGATAAAATAAAACCTAAAACTATAGGCTCTAAATCCTTGCCTGACGGCATTTATAGGAATCTGAAGTTTGAAGAATTAGCTCCTCGACTCCTGGCAACCTTTATTTCCAGCCTTCCACATTCAATGGGTGTCCCGTGGAACTGTTTCCTTAGAAGGGTAACCTATGGGATTCTCTATTCAAAATTAGTTTCCAGTTTCCCCTGAGATATGATGGAGGCTTTGTCCCCAAAACTCCAAACCGTCATACTATTTTTAAGATATTTATACTGACTGTAGTGAGTGATTATTGCTAAGGGTATGGCAATATAATGACTCCATTATCCCTGATATGCATTTTTTTTCCTGATCAATCCTATATATCAGTGAAATCCTCCCTCTCAGGCAACCTAGTGTCACCCATTCTGCAGCTACCGGCTCTAGCCCTTCACTTACCTGTGAGACATGAAGGAGGAAACATGATTCAAAATGGTGCCAGAGAATTTGAACACTGGTTAACTTGTGGGCTCTGAAATGTAGCCTGAGCAGAGATGTGCCTGCCACTGGTTCCCATTTCTAGAGTCAACCCTTTACCAGGTCTCCAGAAGGCTCATCTGTCCTCTGATATATGAAGTTCTGGTCTTGACCAATATTATTCTATCATTGTCCAGTGCAAAGCTTTGAAGGACTAGACAACAAAGTCTACAGGAGTGTATTACATAGGACCACTGTTGCCACCAGTACCCTGATCAAGTCCAGAAAATATTCCTAGTCCCACCTAGACACAAACTGTTCTCTTACTTCTCTTTGCATGAGGAAAGTCTTTAACTCATTTTCTTCATAAATGTTTGGAGCCAAACATAATGCTTTTTCCAGAACTTTCTGGGAGCTGAACTTTCTTTCCTGAATGAAGAGATGGATGCAGTTCATGTATGTGTAACATCAGCCACCTTTATGAAGTTCAGTGCTTTTATTTTGCCTTTCTTGCAAAGAACATTACAATGGCATTGCCTTTTTGTGAAAACGATGCACATGGCATTGCCCCCCCCCTTGGATAAAAACACTAGTAAACTCACCAGGCATAAGGGATTTTGTGAGGCCACTTTTATAAGATGACTCAAAGTTGTCATTTTGTTCAGAATGATTTATTTCTCTTAGTGGATTCAGATGCTATAAATCTCCTGGATGCTCGTGTTAACAGTTGGTGGAAAAACATCAGGGTGGAACTCTTGTTTTTCCCAGAGGTGCCTGGTAGCATTTGATTAGCGGCCAGGCATGCAGCAGCTTCATGAATCTTCTTTTTTGTTTTCTGTTTGCAGATTTTATTCTTCACCGTACAGTATTGCAACCAACCGCATGATTCCACAGACATCTATCACGCCATTCATTGCCGCTTCCCCTGTCTCCACATACCAGGTATGTCCAATTTACCTGCACCTCAGGAGAGATCTCCTTTGCCAGTTATCAACTGTATAGGGGCAGAAGGAACCCTGTTTAATTGAAAGAAAAATTGTCCTCATAAATTTCAGTCACATTTTAATGCAATAATATTCAAGTTATGGATTAGTCTCCACTCCCAAGGGCCTGTTTGCATCATCTTCACTGAACAATAAAGTCCACCGTACTTTTCATTCTTTCTGATGAGTTTTCACGATTATGCTACTTTCCAGCCAACATAAGTATGGATTTCTCACCACTGATAAATCATTTTGTTTGCTGTCTGTTATTTTGGTTGTTCACATTTACTATTGCGTCTTTTCTAAAAGCACATTTCTAGCCTTCCCCTCACTCATTCCGGGATGTTTCATCATTGTCATCTCATTTTGTCACAATTGTCCTGGGAAAGCTGCATGGAAAGATGTATGTTTCCCAAGAAGTAGGGAAGATTATCAAAGTGGAAGAAAGTTATTTCTGTTCTCACTTCATTCTTAGAGGCCACAAGAGACATCAGGAGTTCTAGATGCTGAAAAGCAAGAAAATCTGACTCAGTGTGTGTGTCCTAAACCAGATGTTGTAGGCAGTTAATTCTAACTGCACAGGTGGATTGAAATATTTACAGCCCCCCCCCCAAAAAAAGGACAACATTCCTTTACTTATTTATATAAAATATGTGATATTTGCTCTACTTTATCTAATATTGTTTTTCAAACAATTCTTCTATTTCCAAATAGAAAATGCCTGTAATTGCAACATAGAGGAAGAGAGTGTCTAGTGTCATTTTTTTAAAGTTTTGAGAGAGAGAGAGTGTAAGTGCGTGCATGCATGTATTCCTATACATTTTGTAGACGGTGAGGGTGGGTGTTTTACAAGGGTAAAACTGTAGGGTTGTTGACTGCTACTAATTCAGTGAAGTTATTCAGCCTCTACATACTTCATTTCAGGATACCTCTGTTGTCAAAGCATCAATCTTAAGACTACATGCATTTTCCATTAACTGATTCCCCCTGAAGCAGACAATTTTCATTCTTTTTCTGCACTCAGACTCTTGATACATGGGGTAGGCGAATGGAATGGACTGTCGTTCACATTGCATTAGAGGATGGTAGAATGCCTGACTTCTTAATGGCCTTTCCTTAGAATATAAGCAGGTGCTGTTCAGTCTCGTTCTTTCTGCAGGCCTGCCTGGTTGTAATGTGTGAGGCTCCCCCCACCCCCCCTTTGTTCCCTCGTGTTGGCTTCTGTCTCAGCCAAGACCACCCATTGAGTCCCTTTGTGGCGAACTTCGGTGACATGAATCAAATATCCACAGAAAAGGTTTTCCATTTAAGAGGGCTCATAAGTGGAATTTAACTCCAGCTCCCTTTCCTCCAAAAAGGAATCAGAACAATTTCTTTCCTTGTTGTATCTTGCCTCCCATTTCTTTTTGGTTTTTTAAACCTAAAGTGCATTGGCAATATCGTTGGTGTGAGTCTATTGGAAATCACAATCTTCAGGGTTCTCTTTGTGACAATCAGCTCTCACAAGCTGACTTTCTCCTTTGGCTGACACATGGTACATCTCAGGTCCATTGGCTGGCTACAATACTCATTTTTCGTTGCCATGCCAATTACCATGAGAGAAAAATATCACAAACCTGCTTCACTTGGGTTTAACTCAAAGCCTTCCCCAAAACTTCTAGTTCTATTTAATTTGCCATTTGGACATAATTCCAAGATGGGATCACCTGAGCATTTGAAGTTAGAATCAATGACAGAAAAAGAGGAAGTCTTAGCAGTCAACTGTTGCCTCCATCATACGTGCTGGGATATCCTTGGGATTTGACCTCCAAATAGTCTCTGAGCACTTCTGAGACTTTAGTTTCCATCACCAACCTCAAAATATGCCCCAATACCCAGCCTGTTCAGGTGGACACTGGAGTTGGCTCCAGTGAAACAGGAAGTTGCTTTACTGTTTCAGAGACCAAATCAATCAGGTCCACAAATGTCTTTTCTATTCTGTTCTTGGTTTTAATCACTAATAAGCTATAAAGTCAGATGGACTCCACTTTCTTGTGACCTAGCGTGACTCCACTGAACGCAAGAACCAAGTTCTCTGTGTGATTGCTTTGTGCTAATAAATGCTGTTTGATGCATAGGTCCAGAGTACTTCATGGATGCCCCACCCGCCATACGTTATGCAACCAACAGTAAGTGTTCTCAGTCACCTGAGGCTAACTATTTCTATTATCCAAGTACAAGCTTTTGTAATGCATAGAAGCTTTGGGGTAAAGCTTTTGTTATATTCCTTACCTCTTTCAGGAAGCCATATTCTCCAGCTAATAAGCTGATCCTGAAATTCTAACAAGAACATGGAAAGACAGCTCGATAGCTAGATGTATAACATATAGCCAGATAACAAACTGTATTGGAAGAAATAGCAGGCAAATTCCCAAGCTGATGTATACCATCTATTATGAATGGGGAATTTCTGCTTCTTGCAGGAAAATCTCAGAATTCTGCATGCTTAAATCCATTACAGAAGGAAAGCCTTTTTGTTTTACTTCTCTTTTTGATACGCTTTGCTTTCCTTGGACATAGTTTGATGTGTTTTAGAAGTGATTTAGAGTATCATGGCCAAGTATTGACTCTGGAGAAATATGTTTGAAATTTGAAGGTAGTGAGTTGTCTGCTAATACATGGAGATATATAGATAGATAGTAAGGTGATTAGAATTTTAAAGGTAATTAACTATAGCCACTTTCTTCTTCTTTAGTGGAAAATTTCTTCCTAAAATATTAAGCCCTTTTTTCTATTTGCTAGATTTCCCATTTTGTGGCACAATATTCTATCAGTCCAAAGTCAAAATTATTACATATTTCATTAGAATCTAGATTAAAGGTTCATGATTCCATTTGTCTTTATCTTGGTCTTCCAGATTTTCTAGGGCTATGGAGGTATACGATAGAGAGATTTCAATGGTAACACTCTTATGAGAGTGTGAAGAGGGGAAAGAGCCCTAGACTGGAAGTATGTGACAAGGACTCTGACATCCCTTCCAGGGTGTGCTCAAATCTGTGCCTTTATTTCCTTTTCTATTACTATACTTAATGGGACTTTTGGGAAAGCCAAATGAGAGAACATATGTAAAATCAGTTTTACAAGTATGACATGCTAAACAAAATGAACAAAAAAAAATGACAAAAGAAACAAAAAATAAAAAAAAACTAAAAGAAAAAAATAAACAAAATGAACAAAAATACAAAAAAATTACAGAATATACAAAAAAATAAAAAATAAAAGTTTGACATGTTATACATTATTATTACCATTACCATTATTATTGTTGAGTTTGTCACTTGTACAAAGAATTGGCAATGCTACTTTTAACCATTTAGAAGGTAAATTTAAATAAGATAGTGCATATTAAATACCAGGGAATTAAATACATAGGCATGCATATCTTGGACTCAAAGGATCCTAGCTCCTTTTTTTTCATATTTGAAAAAAACTTGTCCATTAAAAAATATATATATATATTCCATTTTGCTTTTAATGGTTTGATAGATTGTTTTTTAATTTAAAGAATTAAATATATGTAGCTTCCTCTAGAAGAACTTGGAACCATATTTTACAAATCTATTATTATTTACGTACCTCGGAGGCTTCCTGAACTCATCTGCTCTGTGTTCTGTAAATACCAATATGCAGCGAATCCAGGCTATGAACTTTTTCTACACACTTCTGTTCAAGTCATGGGGTAGAACTCAATCTGTGCTGCCAAGTCAATGTATATAGCACAGACTGAGCCAACACAGGAAAAGGGAAGAAATCCTGTCCAGTTCTAAAGGGGAAACTTTCTAGAAAGAAACAACCACTTTCCAAAAAAAATAATAATAATAACCTGGCCACCCGTAGGACACTGATGGAAGCTTAGCCCTGACAGTGGCTTAAGCATCATCTCTTTGTGGCTAAAAGGAATGAATATCTGGAAAAAGCTGGATATTTTGCCAGAAGTCTAGGTTTGTAAGATTCTACAGTACTTCTAGAAATGTGAGAGATGAGAATAAAGTTGTATGGGTCTTTATTTCAGCTGTTACTCAGGACCTTGGCGAAATCAAATTATTGGACTGTTAGTCATGTCCCTTTGCATCACCATGCACACACGTGGACTCTCGCTTTAGAGATGGAAGCCTTTTCATGTACCTGCACCTCTACCCAAGCACAGCCTCAGCCCCATGTTTGGGTGTATTATTTCTCATACATCTGCCTCTAACATCTGTGCATATGTGTGCGTGCGTGTGTGTGTGTTTACATTTCAATTTGTCCCCTTGGATCTTCCTTTCTATGACTACTGATCAGTGATATTTCATCACTTTCCATGACTAGACTGTGCATCATATTTGGGCTTAGGCCACACAGTTTTAAATGTAATATTTGTGGCAAGGGCAGATTCCTGGAAAAAGGAGTAGATGAGCCACCCACCACTTTGTTGTCTTTAACATGGGAAATGGGCGAAGCAGTGTCATGGAAACACAGAGTTTGTCCCCATTAATGTTTGCCCTGTAACAGTCTTGCTGTTTGTCTATATTTCATAAATAGCAACACTCAAGGCTTTCCTTATTGTTAATGTGGAGGTGAGATTGAACAATCTGATATTAAAATATAAAAATCCTTAAGTCATCTAAGTTGAAGGGAAAACAAAAACAAACCTGGGTCTGACAAGAATCTCTGAATTTCACTTCTATGAAAATACCAAATGGCATAATGTGGTATAAAATGATATCATTGGATGCATCTAGAATTACACTGGAACAGTAAATATTAAATGAATGAATGAATGGCTTGATGATTAATTGCATAGTTTCTTTGTTAGGCTCATTGGAATAGAAACCCTTACTAACTGTGGCAGCTTGGGTAAGTTAGTTAGACTTTCTGAGCCACAGTTTCCTCATGTATCACATGGGCGTAATAATACCTAAATAATTGTGTGTTTTGCTCATTAAATTAAATTATTAAGGATCTTAAAATAGTATCTGGCATATAGCAAACACTCAATAAATTATTATTATTTAGTTATATAAGTAGACCTCACGTTACACTTTAGATTGGCCAAATTATATAAAATGAGTGGTGATATAGAAAGAAAATTGAGACTAAGCCAGAATCGTGTATTTCTAACACATTCACCGCGCTTATTTGATTTACTTTTCTAATGAGTTTGGTGGAGATGGCCTCTGAGGCTGTGGATAAGACAAAATGCCTAGATTAATGATTATTTCATTTCCTTACTAAACCTTTCAACACCTATGTAAAAGAAATGGCCATTGGGTCCTCCCTTTATGCGAGAAACTGGAACCTACTTTACAAATAAATTCAGGGTGTCGACATCGACTTGTCTCAGATATGTTGCCCAAAACTCTGATTTGCTTGCAACTTTTCTCTTCTATCACTGTCACATTTTCCCTTCCCTTATTTTGAGAGACTCTCATGTCCACCCCCAGCACCAGGCACACACACGGCTCCTGCTTTAGAGGGGAAGCACTGCCTGCCCCAGCAGCCTCGCACGTGCTCTCACAGGCTTGACTTGAGGAGCTTCAAGCTCTTCATCAGGTTTGTATCTGCAGACGAAGCAGTGCCTCAATGAACAGACTCAAAGTTGGCACAGTACCAGTACCCTGGCTCTTTACCAGGGCGGATACATGGTTGGGTTGGGTAAGAGAGAAATGAAGTGACACAGAGAAGGAAAAGGAACATGAAAGGGACAAGAGGACAGAAACCATAAAGCATGTTGTATGCTGAAGCTGGCCCTTGAAATTTGCTTTTTTGGATATTTCGATTTCTAAATTGGGTTCCATATGCCTTTCTGTAGATTGAGAAATAAAATCTGAGAATCTTTTTCATTTTTGAGGAGAAGGTGGACACAGTCCCCTGGCCCAGGTTATAACCAGCCCATTAATCCGGTGTTTGTGTAAGAAAACAGATCTCTGGCAATTATCGGACCCTGAGACCTTACTGGGTCCCTGGAAAATTGTCGTACCCTACTTAGGGCAGCGAGAGCATTTCCATTTGCACTTCGTTCTTCTCCTAAAGAAAGACTGAGGAGAGAGAGCACTGTTAGACTAGACTGGGAATTCATTTTTTCCTGCAAGGAAGCAAAACTACTGACAATGGCTGTCCATGTCGTCACTTATTTGTTTCTTCTTCTCAGAACAGGACTCTGTACTATAATCTGTAATCTCACCATTATACTGACAGAGTTTTAATAGATGATGGATTGCACCAGATATCTACTCTGCATAGCAGCATAATGCCACTCTGGAATCTCATATGAATGCACAATTGCAACTCTCATGCTGCAATTTATTCGACATTTTGTTAAAACTATGCCACTGACAAGGACAAAAGATGATGGTTTTCAAAAAGAAGCCTAGTTCCATTCCCTTAAATTCTATTTAGGCTCATTTGAATCATAAATCTTCTGTTCTTCATATGATTAGTGTTATTTCATCTCAAGAAGAAAGGTCAGCTTTCATTTTCGCTTCATTACAAACTGGTTATCTAATTACAGCATTCTAAAAAATGCAAGATGCCCTGTTGAATCATTGGCTGATTTGTCACTAGACATGCCTAAATAATGATATTTTATAATTAATAAACCTCAGGCTTACAACTGAAGAGTAATATAAACTGTCCTTCTACAACAAGGCTATTCAGGAAAGCTCTAAAATACTTGATTTGGTCATTCTTTACCTGCAAACACTTCATAAGGTGTTAATTTCAGAGGTCGCATCCTCAACATTTGCCCGTGTGTTATCTGTAAAAGCGCATCACTAAATTTGGAAAGGATGTTCTATATCATTAGAATTCTGTTCAGAAAGCAAGGTTTTCAGATATGCTTTTACTCCGACACTTAAGCTGAGCAAAATCCTAACCCTTGTGGTTTCATGATCAAAGTACCAAGCACAAAATGCTTTTGCTATTTAAATTAAACTGGTAAATATATGCCTACAGGCCAAATCTTTTTAAAATAAATAGGGAAAACAGCAACCACAATCCTAACCCATAGATACCATCTTGACAGAAAGCAAATGCAAATGAAAAACAATATGCTTGGTGCAGGGTCAGGGTGTGTGGGTGGGTGGGGAGAATTTTCTTTTTGAGCTCCATGTGCTTTACTGTATTATTGGGTGCAGTAGATATGAAGAAAACCGTTTCCACACAACTGTGGCAAATCTCTTGGGACACCTTCACTACTATAAAAAAGCATCGCAGGCTTTGCCATTGTTAAGTGTGACTTGAAAACGCTACAGTAATTTTTCAGAAGGAATCTTAGGTGACTTCAGAAAAGAAAAACACTAACGAGATTAAGAAAGGTTCGTAATTCACAAGGGCATAGAATGAAAAAGATCTTCCACCCAGGACCACTAGTCTATTATTCAGAAGTTAACCTTGTAAGCCAGTTTGTACGACATCATCCAGCCATTTTCTATACAAATGAAACTATATGCATGCATGTGTATAAATGTGCATGAATTAACACATATACAAGTTTATTCTAGAAATATTACATTGCAACTTGCTTTCTTCCCCCACCCCGGTAACAGAATGCCCTAGATGTCATTACATCTGAGTCACATATAGATTTATGTCACAAAATGCCATATTGTATATACAGATGTGCCAAAATGCATTTAAACAATCTCCTATTCATAACCCTTTAAGTTGCTTCTAGTATTTGCTTGTAAATTCAACACAGTAATATGAGCTTTTGTGGCAAAATACATGTAGAATTAATTGCTGCTACAAGGAGTATGTGCATTTTAAATTTTGACATATATCACTGTCAAATTGCTCTTTAAGTGAGAGGTTTTCTTTCCCCATAGCCTCAATTAAAACTGGGTCATCACAAGTTTTCAATATTTTAGCTAAAGTAATAAATAGTAAGCGATATCTAATTGATGTTTTACTTTTACTTCCCTTAGCTGTCCTAGAGGAGTTAAATTGTTTTTTCCTTTGTTTCTGGGCATCTTTTCTTTTCTCTGAACTACCGGTTGACTTGCTTTGCTCATTTTTCCTTTGCTGTATTGATCTTTTCTTATTTATGTTCTTTGTTATAAAAGATCTTATTATAATAAGGCAATTAAGTCTGTGATAGACATTTGAAATATCTTTCAGTTTACTTTGAAGTTTCATTTTACCGTGATTGCCATGCAGAATTTTAGTATTTATGTACTCAAATCAATCCGTCTTTTGCTTTAAAGCAAGAGTCAGCAAACTTTTTCTACAAAGGGCCACCTAGCACATATTTTCAGCTTTGTGAGCCATGTGGTCTCTATCACAACTACTTAGTTCTGCTATTGAGTGTAAAAGCAGTCACAGACAATACATAAATGAATGGGCACGGCTGAATTCCAATAAACCTTTATTTACAGAAATAGGTGAGGGGCCACCTTTGGCTTGCGAGCTCTATTTTGCTGATTTCTGCCTTAGAGCATCTGGATTCCATGTGAAATACCTTATCCACCAGTATGGCATACCTCAGCCATACTGCGGGTTCATCCATTAAAGTTTGCTCATGAGATTGCATCAATCCAGTCACTTCTTCAGACTCTACTTCGAATTCTAATTCTCCTTCCGTTTTCACCACATCCGCTGAAGTTGTGAACCCCTCAAAGTCATCCAGGAAGGTTGGAATCAACTTCTTCCAAACTCCTTTTGGGAGTGGGAGTAGCTGAGTGGAATGTTGATATTTTGACCTCGTTCTGTGAATCACAAATGTTCTTAATGGAAGCTAAAATGACGACTTCTTTCCAGAAGGTTTCCAATTTACTTTGCCCAGCTCCATCAGAGGACTCATTATCTATGGCAGGGATATCCTTATGGAAAGTTTTTCTTACATAATAAGATTTGAGCATCTAAATGACTCCTTGGTCTATGTGCTGCAGAATAGATACTGTGTTAGCAGGCATGAAAACAAGGTTGATCTCACTGTACATCTCCATCAGAGCTCTTCAGTGACCAGGTGCATTATCAGTGAGCAGTAATATTTTGAAAAGAATTTTTTTTCTGGGCAGTAAGTCTCAAAATATTTAGTAAACCGTGTTGTAAACAGATATACCGCCATCCAGGCTTTATTGTTCCATTTACAGAGCACAGGCAGAGTAGATTTAGCATCATTCCTAGAGGCCCTAGGATTTTTAGGATGGTCAAGGAGCATTGGCTTCAACGTAAAGCCACCCACTGCATTAACCCATAACAAGATAGTCAGCCTGTCCTTGAAAGCTTTGAAGCCAGGCACTGACTTCTCCCCTCTCTGTGAAAGTCCTAGGTGGCATGTTCTTCAAACAGAAGATGTTTCATCTACAGTGAACCTCCCTTCATCAATTGGCTTAGCTAGATCTTCTGGATAATTTGCTGCAGCTTCTAAACGAGCGCTTGCTGCTTCACCGTATACTTTTAAGTTATGGCTTAAACCTCATGAACCAACTTCTAGTAGCTGCAAACTTGTCTCTTTTTTTTTTTTTTTTTAAAGATTTATTGATTGATTGATTTCTCTCCCCACCCCTCATTGTTTTGTGCTCGCTGTCTGCTCTCTGTTCTTCTGTGTCTGCTTGGCTTCTCTTTAGGAAGCAACGGGAACCAATCCTGGGACCTTCGGAAGTGGGAGAGAGGCTGCTCAATCTCTTGCGCCACCTCAGCTCCCTGGTCTGCTGCATCCCTTATTGTCTCTCCTCTGTGTCTCTTTTTGTTGCGTCATCTTGCTGTGCCAGCTTCCCCTTGGGCCAGCACTCTGTGTGGGCCAGCACTCCACGTGGGCCAGCTCTCCACTCAGGCCAGCTTGCCTTTCACCAGAAGGCCCCAGGAATCGAACCCTAGACCTCCCATATTGTAGACGGGAGCCCAATCTCTTGAGCCACATCGTTTCCCCGCAAACTTTTCTTATGCAGCTTCCTCACCTTTCTCAACCTTCACAGAATTGAACAGAATTAAGGCCTTTCTCGGATTAGCTTTAGCTTATGGGAATGTTGTGGCTGGTTTGATCTATCTAGACACTAAAACTTTCTCCATATCAGCAATAAGGCTGTTTCTCTCCTACCATTCCATCATTCGTGTGTTCACTGGAGTTGCACTTTTAATTTCCTTCAAGAGCTTCTTCTTTTGCATTCAACTTGACTAGCCGCTTGGCGTAGGAGGCCTAGCTTTCAGCCTGATCTCTGCTTTTGACATGACTTCCTTGCTAAGCTCAATCATTTCTAGCTTTTGATTTAAAGTGAGTGTTTGATACTTCTTTGCACTTAGAGGCCACTGTAGGGCTAATTGGCCAACTTTTAATATTGTTGTGTCTCAGGGGAAAGGAGGCCTGAGAGATGTAGGTACGGCAGGTGAGTGGAGCAGTCAGAACACAAGACGTTTATCGATTAAATTCACCTTCTTATATGGGCGCAGTTCCTGGCACCCCAGGACAAGTGCAACAGAACATCAAAGATCACTGATCCTGGATCACCATAACAGATACAATAATAATGAAAAAGGTTGAAATATCGCAAGAATTACCAAAATACGACACAGAAACATGAAGTGAGCACATGCTGCTGGAAAAATGGAGCCGATAGATTTGCTCAACACAGGGTTGCCACAAACCTTCAATTTGTAAAAAACACACTACCTGCGGAGCATGATAAAGCAAAGTACGATTAAAAAGGTTACCTATATAGGATTTAAAACACCGTCTCTTCTCTTACTGTGTTTGTAATAGTTTTATTTAAGTTTTTGTTACTTTTGACGTTTTTAATAAGATATGAGATTATGACCCAACTTTTTTTTCCTACAACTGTGTTACCAGCTTCTACCAAACAAGACATTTATATTTTCTCTTCTAATATAAAATGCTAATATGTATGTGTGTGTATAATGCTATACCAATTTTTATTATGGACTAAATCTCTTTGTATCATTGAGTCTGTTTCTGGACTCTGGTATGTTCTAATGATCTGTCTAGCTATTTTTGGACTGTTACTCTACTATTGTACTTACAGTAAATTTAAATACCTTATGCAATGGGCAAGGCCTGTCCCCAGCATTATTTTTTTGTTTGTTTCTCAAGAATTTTTCTAGCTATTTTATGTTTCCAGATGAGCTTTAGTATCATTTTGTCACGTTTTAAAAAATACTAAATTTTTTATTAGGACCATTTTGAATTTATAAACTCATTTATGGGAAATTTAAGAATGTGACGTCTTTACAACATTGAATTTTCCTATCTGTGAAAAGAGTATGTCTTTCATTTATTCAGGAATATATCTGTTGAGTACTTTAACAGAGGTTTGGTTTTTTTTTATTTTTATTTTATTTATTTATTTCCCCCCGTTGTTTTCCCTCTCTGCCTGCTCTATGTTCAACTTTTTTTTTTAGGAGGCACTAGGAACCGACCATGTGGGAGGGAGGCACCCAATCTCTTGAGCCACCTCTGCTCCCTGCTTGTTGTGTCTGTCATTGTATCTCCTTGCTGTGTCTCTTAGTTGCGTCATCTCACCGTCTTGCTCATCTTCTTTAGGAGGGACGGGGAATCGAGCCCAGGCCCTCCCATGTAGTAGGCGGGCGCCCAACTGCTTGAGCCACATTTGCTTCCCCTTTAACAGAGTCTTAAAGTTACCTCCATTTATATCCTGTACATTTCTTAAATTCTTTTTTAGCATCATAATATTTTTTGTTAATATTGTTATAAATTTTTTCATTATATTTTCTCATTGGTCCCTTTATGATATAAAAAGAATTTATTTTTGTATGCTAATTTTCTTTATTTTAAATTAAGAGCGTAATTTAATTATTCTTTAGCCTTGTTGACATTTGGAAAGTATAAATAAATGAAAGTAAGAATATTAAAAACACTAATTTCCTTTTACCCAAAGATTATTCCAGTTAACACCTAATAATATATCTTTCCTGATCTATCTCTATCTATACACATCTATTTATATCTACACACACATATACACATACATAAATACACGTGGATTGATTATGCTTGTTGAGATTTTATTTAGGACTTTGGCATCAATCTATATTGATGAATTTTCAGTAGGGTTTCATGTGTGCAGTCTGTGTCATATTTGAATGTCAGAATTATAAGGGCTTCATAAAAATTATTGAGAAGGATTCTTTTTTATTTCCCTAAATCCTGAAACTACTTTAAATAGCATTGGAAGTGTCTATTATTTTTGAAGATTTAAAGAATTCACATGAGAAATCATCTTGGCTTTCAGGAAGAGATGCACTTATTTGCCCAAACCCAGGATTTAAAAAAGCATTTATTAAAAACCATAGGTCTGTACAACACAAACAGTGAATACTAATGTAAATTATGGGCTATAGTTAATAGTATAATTATAATAGTCTTTCATCAGTTGTAACAAATGTACCACACTAATGGAAGGTGTTAATAAAAGGGCGATCTATGAGAACTCTGTTTTTTCTGCATGATTTTTCTATAAAACTACAACTTCTCTAATAAAAAATATATGATATATTTGTACAATGGAACGTTATTAGGCAACAAGAAGGAATGAAGTAGTGATGCATGCTACAATATAGATGAACCATGGTGAAAGAAGCCAGATACAAAGGCCACTTATTGTATGATTCTACTTGTATGGAATGTCCAGAATAGACAAATCTGTAGAAAGAGAAAGTAAATTAGTGGTTGTGTAGGGCTGGGGAAGGAGATGAAATGAATAGGGAAGTTAATGCTAGAGGGTACATGGTTTCTTTTGGGGCTGATTAAAATATTCTAAAATGGATTGTGGTGATAGTTGCACAACTCTATGAGTATAGTAAAAGCCATTGAATTGTAAAGTTTAAGCAGATAAATTGTGGTATATGATTTATATATCAAAGCTGGGTTTTTTGGTTTGTTTGCTTTTTTAAACTTCTATTTCAGGAGACTAAATCTTTGCAATCCATTTAGGGATTTATGAGTATCGTTTCTCATCATTAAATATTCCACCAGATTGTTGCACAGGTGGTAGTCTAGTTGCCAAGATGATCAAAGCAATCGGATTGTGCAATGGCGTGGTCTTAATGGAATTGGCATTAGCTGCTCCATGATTAATTATTGATCTTCTGGTCCACATAGTGTGTATGATGCAATGAGACATAATCTGTCACTAACTTGTTTAATAAGAAAATGCTAGATAGTAGCAAGTTGTAGATCAATAAACTTCCAATTTTTAAGAATGTAAAAAAGGTTTTCTATGAACCTCATTGGAGTGAAATTTGAGGAGTACTTCTCTCAAATGTTTACTTGATTCAGGCTTTCTTTTCATGATCCCTTAGCTATACTGCTTACTGACCCTGCATCTTAGAATATTGAGAAACTTGGTTTCAATGGGGAAAATAATAAATCACCAATAATATTTTGAGCATCAAATATGTACAGAATATTGCTGCAGGTGTTGGCGGTAATGGGGGTGAGGAAGCAAGAAATATTCTTTTCTTAAGGCACACAATCTAATTTTATAGATAATTTTATTTACTTAGGAAAATGTAATTAAAAATTATACAGGAGAAAATGTGTCAAATGTTTAGCAATTTTATAGCTTTGAAAACGAGGAGGTATCTATGAACAGTTAAAGGGAGGCAAGAACAGAGACAAGCAGGAACTGAAAGGATGGGTGGTATTTACGTGGTTAAATAGAAGGAAAGGGCATTTTCAGTGAAAAAAAAAAATGAAAAGAAATTGGCATTTCATGTTTTATTCAGGAAGCAGAGGGGCAAATAGCCTGCATTAAGTGAAAGATTTGTGTTAAGGAATAAGGGAAAGACTTGGTTGCAAAGATAAATTGTGGTCTACCGGAATACAATTTTATTAGCCAAATCTGGCAGACATTTCTATGTATTTTTTATTAGTTTGATGGTCCCAAAGTCATTGTCCAGAATTTAGATTTACTTTAGAAAATGTAAAACAGAAAGGGCTAAATTACCTCACTTATGCCTGTGCAAAAGTCGTAATTTCCAGTGGCGTAAAGAATGAATCAATCACAAATGGAAAAAAATTTTTAAATTATGCTGCATTATAAAAATGTCATTATGATAAGCCTATGTACAGAAAGTTCATTTACATCCATTGATATATTTTTGGAGGCAATATTCAGCTTCCAAATAAATCTTATGAAAGCTGCTTAGGAAGAACATTTCCTTAAGTCTAAGATCCCTGCTCCCTAAGAACAGAAGTAGCTAGAAGCAGCAAGGTTTCCAGAATCCTTTGAAGGCCAAAACTATGCTTTAATAATTTTTTTTTAGTTTAAATTCTCAGATATGGGTCCTTAGAAGCTGCCATTTACCAGGCAACCAACAATGAATCTCCAGAGCATCTAGTAGGCCATTACTTCAATATCCAAGTATATAAAAACTGACACCAGTTGGGAGTTCCAGTTCCTGTACTCTGAGAATGTGTGAGGGTGTACAGGGTTGTGTGTGTGTGTGTGTGTGTGTGTGCATATAGCCTGTCTTCTTCATTTGGTTTTGCATTCGTTTACTGAGGACCTTTAAAACAGAAAGAAGAGCTCAAGGAGCAACGTATTACTTTTTAGAACTATAGACGTCGCATTCTGAACAGAGGACTGACAACTGCTAAAGAGAAAAGGTTCCAATTGCACATGACTCCCAACATGTCCTTGGATGGTACTTAGAATTTCTTCATCACTACATCATCGTTAACCACTCTCACTACTCTGCAGTTCCTCTGTAAAGATATTAATGACAATCCTTAATAGCTACTTAGCATATCAAATACAATTAAGTAGAGACACAATGTAAGTACACAACCCTTTATAACCTTGTTTCCTAAGAATCATCCCTAGAGAGAGCAAGTACACAACTAAAAGAAAATCCATGTCAGATTTTCTAGAAAGCAGTAAGTTACCAAGGTAACAAGATCTTTATCAAGATAGGATAAATAATTTATTGTATACATGTTGCCAGGGCAACACAAACTACTTATGAAACCACTGAAGGATTGAGGGTAAGAGTACAGATAGTCTATGGAACTATTTGTTCCTTTCATAACAGGTTGGAATAAAATGTCCATATACAGCTAAAACCTTAGGTTACACAAAGTATGTGGGGATACTCGTTAAACTTCAGTTCAAATAGTGAAAGTATTTCTACATTTCAAATAATAGTGTTCTCTATTTCTTATCTCTCAAAATGTTAATTGGGACACTTTGTTTTATTTTCAAATTAACCTTTACTAAGTTAGCCCTGGAGAGCCCAGTATCTTTCTACAGAGCTAATGTTATGTCTATAAATCAGGGTGCTGGTTAATGGGGATGCGTTGTTTAGTTTTTGTAACTCAACCAGTTAGGCTGTTCTCAGAGAAAAAAGGAGAAAGTACATATATTATTTAATCAGATATGCCTTGAAAAACAGGCCTGCATTCTTTCAGCTTGATTAATAAATATAAGCAAGTATACAGTTAGTAAGAGTTTTCAAAATACTAACACAAATACAATTAAAGTGACTTACACTTTAAGTTCCTTCAGACTTTTCTCTTTACTGCCTAAGAGGAATATTTACCAAAGGCAAGGCTTCCACTTACATGTTCTCCCTTACAATCTGTTTCCCTCCTGATCAGATTCCCCATCCACAAACAAATACAGCCTGCTCTGGGTAACAATTGGGGTAGGCACAAAATATAAAAGTAGCAAAAAAAAGGGAGTAAAGTCATTAATCGTACCAGAGATAGTGGGATAAAGACAGTCTTCACAGATTATGCGACTCCTGACGTTTGAAAAATAAAGTTTCTCAGGTAGACACGTGTAGGATGTCAGGCAGAGAAAGGGCATCAGGGCAAAGCAAACTCTAGGCTTTGGCCAATACTATGGGTTCTAGCTGATGAGTATCTGAGCGGTGGCAAGATATTTCCGTAGGCTGCAAAATGCCTCTGACTCTGCGACACAGGCTTGCCCTTTGTATGCCCGTTAAGAATGATGTCACAGAAGGCTTCACTCAAGCTTGGATGAAACCCCTTGTGGCCCACCCACGCCACATGGCATCTTCTCCTAGGGATATCTGCTCAGCACTTTAGTCAGCGCCTCCTCACCAACCCCTAACGTGGTCCTTCACAAGCTCTCCACTCAGACTTGAGTGCAATACGCAGGGCATGTTTTTAATATTACTTGGATGTCATAAAATAATAATCACACCCTCAGCAGGGCATGGGGCTGAGGGGGTGGTTCTTTAAGTATCCCAGCTTGAATTGAGATCCTCTTCTTTCTCAGAAACCTGAGAATGCTTCACCACTCTTACCAGATGCTTCATTGTTAAGCTATTGAAATGTTAAAGAGGATTGACTCTCTAAGAAAAAACTCCAGAACTTATATGTCCACATAACTTTGTTTTTCCTGCAATCATATGACTTTGGGGAGCAATTTCCAGGAATGCCATCTTAAAAAATAAAATTTCTAAAATTTTCTTTTTGGGAATAATTGCCATATGCAATTTATTAATCATACAAGAAAAACGAGCTCATTACATTATAGTCACATCATACACACACACACACACACACACACATATCTCTTATCCTGGTATGTATGACTGGTTCTTCATTCCCAACTTAGAGTATAATTTTATTATTTGAGAGCTTATCATACATAATCCTTCTTTTCCATTTTGTTCCTTGAACAGAGTTGGTACTAAATATTTTTGATCGGTTAATGCTTCATAGGCTATTTCTACATTGATAAATACAGAGATATTATAGTTCCCAGGTGCTGTTAGAAATACTGACAAGTTTCTATGGAAGGAAAAGTTTGTACCTTCTTTGAGCCCAAGCCCACCATATAAGAAAAACCAATGCTGACATCAAATTTGCCTTTGCAGATTTCATAGTTATTTCATGTCATTGCCAACTCTTAGAAAAGAGTTGAGATACAGAATTAAAGACAACTTTAAAAAGACAGTTAAATTGAGTACAAAGGGACTAAAGTTATATAGCAGAGGAAATAAATTTATATAAAATGCAGGCTATGGATAGTTACAACACTGGAGCATTAAAATTTTGTCTCGAGTTTTCCTGAAGCAAAGGCTAAATGGTTATATTTGCTTATAATATAATTGCTTATATTGTTTCATTCTCTGCAAAAAGGAATCATATCAGATGGAACAGGAGAGAATTTTCCTTCTTTCACTGTTAAATTCTAGGAAGAAATTATAATGTATAATGTTATTTCCCAGACTAATGTCTTAAGTAGCAGTTGCATATATAGTTATTTCTTTTTATTGGCCCTCAATTAAAAAACAAGCAAACGTTAACTGTCAGTTTTGGGAAGAAATGCCTGGAGCAGCTAAATTATATTTTTCAGATATATGTTTCTCATGACCTAGCTTTATATAAGAATAACACTTGGAAAATCCAGTTGGTTAGCATGTGGCTTTTTGGTGTAATTTATAGTGTCATCCAGATAAGGACTGTTTTCCTTCCCCATGGAATGGGGCTGCAAATTAAAGTCTCTGCCAGAATTTTCCTCAAAAGATATTTTCAAAGCTTTCAGAAGAGCCTGAACTCAATCAAGATCCTGTAGTTCCGTGCCTTTGAATGTTCAAGAAGTAAATTTCACCTAAAATATTGATGGCAGACATGAGACCAATCTGCTATCAACACTTTGTGGCTCATGAAGTCCTCATAATTTTTAACAGTACTGGATCTTGATGTGCTTGCCATGATGAGTCAGGTGTAAAAGAATTACTACTTGGTAGCAAACTGAACCAATAGAATAAAATTATTTGGTATAGACCATGAGAACTTTAAAGATGATATTATAAAGTGATGATTTGGCTAGATATAGCTGATACCAAGCCATTCTATCTGACCATAATTACTCAACAAGTTCAGCTGACTCTGAACACTGCATTTGGGAAGCCACAGCAAAAGCATATCATCAACAGAGAAGAAAAACATTTGCCTTCCTTCTGACTTTGTCAGGAAGATATGCAAGTATTTCAATTGGCATCAATATTGCTTACATGCAATATTTTTTAAAAATCGGGGTGGTACATCACTTAAGTATAAATTCATTGTACACAATAGAAGAAAGATATAAGGAGCATGCTGAGAAAACCATAAGCAAATTTCAAGAATATGGATTAATTCTTGACTATATTGTAAAGAACAGTGTTCTCAGCTTTTTAATTCTCATATAGCAAGAAGAAATCAGTCTAATTATCAACTTGGGTTCTGAATAATAATCTTAAAACTATTCAGAAGGGAGACCTTTTATGAAAGAGTTAACCTTAAAGGGTTTTTAATCAATACCCATTAGAACCATTTCTGCATAACAATGTTGTATATTAAAAATCGATGCTACTTTCCTATATAGCCTTTTATCTACTTTGTCCTGAATCTCTAAGTATTTTCAGTCAATACTGAAAAGTCATTATCATGCCAAGTTTCTTGTTGCACACTACAGTTATAAATCTTTAGATTCTAATGTCACTCTCCAAAATTATTTCACTGTAACTTTCTGAGGTAATATATGAAAGTTATTTCAATGAATAGTTCATATTATACATCTCATGTACATGTGGATGGATGGGGAGATTGAGTGCGTTCCTGTTCACATATACTGGTATCTACTCTAGATATTAACTAATCAAAACACTGGTATATACAATAGAATTATGTGTTTACATTAGTATGTTTAGAGTTAAATTTATATGATACAAATAAAGACTGAGCCCTGTGAGATTCATGATATAAATTAAAATAAGGGGAGAAAGAATGAAAGACTTGATGGAGGTAAAATAGAATAACTAAGGCAGAGAAAGAAAAAGAATATGGAGGATGACGAGTCAGAACTGACTCTAGCAGATTTCAGCCCTAGGTGACTAGGTGATATCCTTAAACTGAAATTATCATGTGTAAAAAAGTATTAAGCTCAGTATCAGGGACATGGAGTTTCCTTTGGTGTTTTGGGGGATTGAATCATGTCCCTCACAGGAGGCATGTTCGGGTCCCAACCCCTGGTTCTGTGGGTGTGAACCCATTTGTACACAGCACCTTTGAGAATGTTAGTGATTAGAATGTGTCCCCACTGATTGAGGGTGGTCCTTAATCCAATGTGCCTGAAGTCCTTATAAACAAAGGAAGCTGGGCACAGAAATAGAAGCCAAGGGAAGCAGCCAGAAGCTGGAAGTCAATGGAACCCAAAGAGGAAGGAGAAGACACTGCTATGTTCACTGCCATGTGACAGAAAGTCAAGGAACCCCAAAGTTTGCCAGCCAGCCAGAAAATACCCACACCGGGAGGAAGCAAGTCTTCTAGCCTCTGAAACTGTGAGCCGATATATTTCTGTTATTAAACCAACCTGCCATATGATATTTGTTTTTGTAGCCAAGAAACTTAAACAGGCATATTGAGTTTACCTCCAAACTGGCAGAGAGAATTGGGAGCCATTTATTCCCATTGGGGTGAATAGATGGTATTCCTAGCAATCCATTTGCTTTTCAGTAATAATTACTAGTCTTGTTCTGTACAAGAGCTCTTAGATTTAGGGATGTGAAATAATATGCAGATGGTGAAATTACATTAAATGCACTAGTTTTTTGTGTGCTAAATCAAATCCTTGCTTCTCCCCCCCCCCACCGCCAGCAGGATTATTTAGCAACCTAATTATATTTTTGCTTACACCTATAATTTTGACCAATTATGTATTATATTACATATGTGTTTTTGAATCAACCACATGTAATTTAGAAAAAAAGAGAGAGAGATTTCAGATTTGAAGAAATCTTTGAGGCCATTTACCCCCAACCCCCATTGAAGAATAGGAATTGAGATCAAATGTCCGAAATTGCGATGTACGTCCATGCAAAAGTGTTTTGTTTCAATCTAGCATAAGGTTTCAGGAAGAAATTTGTTCATTAAATCTCCTTTCCTCTATAGGCACAAATACAGAGAGTGGAAGGTCAACAAAATTAGAAGAGAAAAGCAATCAAACCAAAAAGGCCATAAGCTCTTTTGTCAAGCCCATAAGAAAATCCTAGGAAGAGTTTCTGTCTCTTCTTCAAAAGCTTAGAGACCTCAGGATATTTAGAGTTATCTATCTCATTGGTAGTAATTGTGAAAGGAGGAAATCCGTAAACCCTAAACTGTTACCACTGAAGGGTTCTCACCCCTTGGAACATAGAATGGTCTCCTCTTCATGCTCTGAAAAAAAAAATTGTTTCTTTTGCTTTATTGACTAGGATAGATTATTATTCGAGTCTGTGCTGGATAATTGCATCCTTGTAACTGGGGACTTTGAACTGTAGTTTGATCTTATGTATGGTTAATTCTGGTAATAAGAACCACTTTTACTGATCATAAAAGTATGAGCTCAGAGTGAGTCAATTATTCCAGTATTTTCAAGTTTCAAATTCAACTTGAAAACGCTACATAAAGAATGTGAGAGCTAAATGATTGAAGAACAGCATGTTTCCCTGTGGAGATTTTTCCATGCCCTGAGTATTTTCTACATGCTGTTACTTGGTTTTTCTCTCATTCCTCTTTGACATTTTAAAGAGAAGAAAGTTTAAAGTAAGTTTCCTAAGAATCCTTTACAGTGTGTTTATATCTCTAGACAAGTGTTTATGAGTTGGATTGTGGCTCAAAGATTTAGTTTTTCTTCATCTTCAAAAAAAAAAATAATAATAAGGTTCAGCGTGATATTGGGTAGAGTAATGATTCATTGACAGACAATCAGCAGGAGGGTCTTTTAGTGGAATATTGTCTGTAATGCAGAAGGATTAAATGTTTCAAAAATAAAACTTTAATCTGTACCATCTAATTACTATCTGAATCAGTATTAAAGAATTTGTCTTTAAAAAAAAAAAACTTTTGTAATTCTAACAAAACAAAGAGACTCTTAATCCTGCACCTGGAACAAATGTCAAATGCAAGAGTATGTAGCTGCAGACTTTCCTTTTGAGGTGGACTGGCGTGTGTTGCCAGTATTCCATGGTCCTAATTTGCCCTGGTTCACCCAGGTAGCCCTATTAGAAGCAATCGCCCTTGCTTTTGAAGGTACATAGACAGTACCACGTAAATCAGAATGGTGTAGTCATTTGATCATGTCCATTTCCAGTACACATGGCCAGGCATACCATGAGAAATGTGCTGTCTGACACAATTTCCTCTTACAACTGTCCTGGAAAAGGAAATAAATTGTTACAGCATTGATTTCCTAGCAAAGTAAAATTATGCAAGAAGGAATGTCCTTCTACTTTTATTACTAATATTCCTGTCTCTCTGACAGCTCTCTCTCTCCTTTTCTCTCTCACTCTCCTGCTCGCTCGCTCTCTATCGCTTCCTTTCACTTTGAGGCTTACACAAGCTAAGTAGATTCATTAGAAAATTTCTGAATCTCACATACTTTTGTTTAAGGTGTATTTTTGTTTCATATTGAATTTAAGTTTAATAATCTCCAATGAATGTTCATTTGAGAGCAGATACTTTTTTAAAAAAATTTTTAATTGATAAACTTCTTCAGAATTCAGCATTTTGAAACTGTCTAAAAGTGGCTGGCTCTTCCTTATTGCTCTCATTGGAAAACTTACTTTTTGGTTGTTAAGGAGAAGCAAATGTTTGTCTTAAAGTAAGCTGTTAAATATCATTTAAGCCTAACCAAAATCGTTATGGAACACTACAAGTGTGAATGAATAAAAAAATCTTGATTATATTTCCAGAGAAATGCATGTACATTTGAAAATTAAGAAGATTCCTTAGGGAAGGGAAAATGTGTTTTATATTTTATCCATTTCAAGGCATTTAAGACTCCTCCAAGTCCGTTCGAGAGCTTCAGATTATAATTATTGTCCATTCAATTAACTTCTGGAATAGTTCCTATAAAATCAAGAACATTTCTGGTACTTATATCTTGAAGAATGACAGTAATAAAAAAAAAAAGTGGCTATCCTATATTGTCTTTTCTTTTCCTAAAACTAAAATTGATATATGCTATTAAGGCAGCAAATTTATTAGTATAATGAAACCAAATTTTTCTTTCGTTTGTTCATGCATTCATTCATTCAACAAACATTTATCGAATGTGTACTATGTGCTAGGCACTTGGCACTTAAGATACATAGCCAAACAAAGCAAAGATTCTGTCCTTTATGAAACATACAGTGTAGCATGGGAAGATTAATAAAATAATAGAGAATATGCTGACAAACGATGCTAAATATTTGAAACCAGATTTTGGTAAAACTATCAAGCAAGTATAATTTATCTTCATGAACCTCAGCCGTTATTTTCAAAACATCCTATCCCTCCACTCGATGGTACCCTTTCTTCAAGACACTCAGATGTTCCAAGAGTTCATTCCTTCTCTCCTTTGCTTTTTTATTTACATAATATTTATAAAGAAGCCATTATGTGCCAGACACTGCATGCCCTCATGAAACTTACAATCTATGGGGGAAGAGAGATTAATCAAATGAGTCTAATAAGAAATATATAAATAAGGGAAATTAATTCTATCAAGGAAAGATATATGGGAATCTAACCATCTATATTAGAGGGCCCTGGCTTAGTCTTATTCTGTGTGTGTGTGTGTGTGTGTGTGTGTTTGGTGGGAGCCTAAATTGGGACAAATCTTCCAGTCCAACTAAGCTAACAGCATATGTATTTCTCTCAAAACCTCTCCTGAAGAAGTTTATCTGGTCTTTGGTATCTTGGTTTGAGAGAAATTGCCACTGGGCTTGTGTATGTGAATTTTTTTCCTTCTTGCTATGTATTGAAAGGTTTATTACCTTCTAGGGAATTCCAAGCATCAGTAAACAGGTGCACTAGTGTTTTGGATTTGGATCTTTCTTTATCCTCTGGAGTAAAGCCCTGCCTATTCAGGTTACATATATAAGTCCTTCACTCTGTCTCGTATGATGCTCTTGATAATATTGTATATTCTATCACAAGAGATAAACCTGAAAATTACTGAGGAACATTTTTATGAATGAGGGAAGTGAGACTCAGAGAGGTTTGTTGTCTTTTCCAATATCACGCAAGTTGGCAGCAGAACTGCTACGTTTCAGCTGTGTTTCAATTCAGATAAAACCAATTCTATTTCATTATAACTGCCTGATTCTTCATTACGTTTTTAAATTTCCAGTTATTTCTTTTAACCCAGAGTAAATCAAGTTGACAGATTTATAAAAATACCTGATCAAGTCCTTCTGTACATAGGATACAAAATATTAATAAATTATCTATGTCCATTAATACTGACAGAGAAGCTTAGCTTAAGAGGTAAGATGTATTAAATCTTCTAGCAATATCATTATTATAGTTTAATTGGAAAGGAGTGGGATTTAGTTAAAAGCTTTGATTTTTGATATACATTCATCAAATAGTATCATAATTTAATTTTGTCTCTAACTTATATCAGCCTAGGTGATATGCCAGAGCTAAATATACCTTACTTTTCATCTTCATTCTCATTGGAAATGCTCACATTACTACGAGGCTATTGTAGAGATATTTTGTTATCAACTTAACATTTTTTGCATTTTATAAATGGGCAGATTAGATAAAGCACATAATAAATAGCTATGAGAAAATCCTTTGAAAGCATGGTATAAAAAATGTGCCCTGTTTTCTTTATACCTTTAGTAACTAGAGCACTATTCAAAAACTGTCTTCTAAAATCGTTACAATTTTTCACACAGAAGATAGTTTATTATTGTAGCATGTATGTAGTTTTGAGCCTCTTGTAATCATTTTGATTTAATTTTGTTTTTGAAGAGCCGACATATATTTCTGAAAACAACATACACTAAGTCAAAAAGATGGAGTTCTGAATTAAACCCAAATTGAGAAGTGTCTTCTAAAGTAATAATATTTCATCATTTTCCTTATGTCAGGTACTACTTTGTAAAGTAGAAAAATAGTCATTAAAAATAAACCTTAAGGAAAGGAGTATTCAGTTTCTTTTCTCATTTCATATAGGCTCACATGTTTTTACAAAACAGAAATCAAGTGTTAATAATCATGGACTACTTCCTACTTGTTAATTAGGGTTTTTTTTTTTTTTTTTTTTTTCCCCCCCCCGTAAGGAATTCTTTTTAAACTGCTTTGGGAAGTTTTGCTTAAAATCCTATATTAATGTAACCACTGAGTTATGTTTTAGAATTAGTCGATCACAGAAATTGTAATACTGTAGACACAAATCCAACAGCAACTGGCTCTCATTGACCTTCACCAGTTGCCTGACTCACTAAAAGTGAAAGACAAAGGTGGGTTATCAGCTCAATTCTTTTGGAGGATAAGATCAATATTGGATTGCCAGTCATGTCATGGGGGCATTGCATCATCTCTTCCAAGAAGTCAGAGATGGACTGGTCAAATAGATGGCCCGAGAAAGGTAGAATTCGCAAAGATGGAAAATACCAAATGAAGCTTTCCTGAGAGAAAATGCAGCTGTCAGAGCTGTAGGAGCGCTGGTTCAGTTCACTCAGGTGATGACAACTACCTTGTATAAAGAGTGTAACTACTGCTTAATGCAATTGCTAATCCCAGTCATAGTTTATGTCAGCTGTCCCCCTACGTTCACCTTGTAATTCCCTCTCTCATTGTACTTACAAAAATATACAGGTTGTTGACGAGTTCTCTGTCTTGGTCAACTTTTGTTTTCATACTTTGGATGCCTCCGTGGAGTGGCCTTTAGGGAATTCTTCCCAAAACTAGAGTTGGGGGCTAGAAGTAGGATACACCTCTCTGTGAAGTAGGGCCCTGGCGGTATAATGCTAAAGTGTTGAACCTGCTTCTTTAAGTGCTGGAGAATTGTCAACTTTTTGGACGCTTCATTCATGAACTTTGTTCACCCAATGATTTCCTCCTGCTTCTCCCCATTCCTAGCTTCTAAGGAGAACAGTCATAGAATAATTGTTTGATTTAATATTATTTTAGAGACTGAGCCCCAGGACTCCTCAGAAAGCCCAATTATTCCATTATTGACTTTCTAATTAAAAACAAAAACAAAATCTATACCTAGATGAAAAAAATCCCTACCACTTCAGGAGGTCTGATTCAAGGTTCTCCTGTGTATTAAGAAACAAAATCCCCACTGACTTGCTGACAACTAGTCACATGGGGTTGAAATCAAACCAGATCAAAAGAGATGAGTGAGACCAAGGTGAAATTTGGACTGTTACTCAGTTTTGCTGATACACGTTGTCATTTGGAAATCTTGTGGGGTGAATAAAATAGCAGCTATGACTACTCTTCTTCACAATTTAGGTGTTAAAAAGAATGCCAGAATTAAGCATTGCATTGTGTTGTTTTCAAAAACCATGTATAAATCAAAATCCATTCTCCTTTTTTGAAATTCCTGCATGCCAGTATCTTCATACAAAAAAAGCTCAATCTTTTTAAAGATCCTTTTATCCATCTGAGTTCACACTCTAACTGTACCAAGCAGGTTGGAGTGAAATAAACATTTCTTTTATGCATGCTTTCTTGGAATGTAGTTTTTATCTTTAACTTTAACAATTGATTTTCTCATGCATAAAACCCCGCTCAATGAATGTATGTATTAAAAATGATTGTTATTAAAAAATTACAAAAATTATTATGAACTAATAACGTTTCATCTTTTAGTAAGTTCTGAATTTTGTACATGTGGTAACTGTGTAGAATTAATTTCTTTAAAGGGGGCCTTATAGGAAGATCACGGGATATTAATACTTGCTAGATCTAAGCTATGAAGAAACCATAGAATTGTAAGTAGATTTTTTTTTTTGGTGTTTTAATTTTACGCAAAAACCAAAATAGTCAGAATTGGTAGCCACTTATAATATGTGAGTTAGCTGGGTTTACCATCCCATTACCAGACAATACCTTAAATCTGTCAACTGAAGGATTATTTTTAGAGTATAGACAGCATTCTTAGAGGGAATGACACAATAAAATGTTACTAGTCAATTAGCAAGTTGGTTGGCTACCGACATTGATTGAAGTGCTAAGGAGAAAGGGGGCTCTCTCTGTGAGTGAGCTTGATAAAAGAAATTAACATAACCCTTACTGTTGCCAACTCTTCTTCAGAGATGAGCCATCCATCCCTTGAGACTTCGGAGCTCTCTACCCTATAGGGGCATTTTTGATCTTGATAATTAAGGTAACTACTGTCACTTTTAGACACAATCTGGTGTCTGTACAGTGCTGCCGCCACGCTGTTTTCTTCTGCCCTTCTATTCTTCAACCTGGTGCTTGCTGACCTCAGGTTGTTGCCACTGTAGCACAACATCCAGTCTTGCTAAACTTGGATAATGCCTTAACTTACAGGAGAGATACAAGTCACGGGCCCTAGCTGTGATTTCAGCCAAAATTTTATACTAAATGAAGACAGAAATTGACATGGTATTGCCAATGATGTTTACTTCTATGTAAATTTTAATCTTCCTGGTGACTGTACCTGTATTATATTTTTGAAACTTGTTTTGTTACATCTCATATTAATGTTTAAGAAGTAAACTTTAGGTTCTGTGTGGGCAAGACTTAATAGGCACCCAGTTTGTTGAATGAATAACTTAATACATGTTCTTGATTCAGAACTCTAAATAGCACTTAAATATCTCTAAAAAAGGTATTAATACTCTAGTATGGCATACAGTTTGGCATATATATATTTTTTATTTTTTTAACTTTTTAATTACTTTTTTAAATTAAGAAGTTGTAGGTTTACAGAAAAATCATGTAAAAAATACACCATTCATATATACCCCTTATTGTTGAGACTTTCCATTAGTATGGTACCTTTGTTACAACTGATGAAAGAATATTAAAATAGTATTATTAAGTATAGTCCATAGTTTACATTAAGTGTATATTTTTCCCATATCCTACCATACTATTAACACCTTGTATAATGCTGTACATTTGTTATAATTCATAAAAGAACATTCTTATGCTTGTATTTTTTTTTTTTTTTTTTTACATTTCTCAATTAAATGTACTGGATACATATAACATTTTTTTTGAGTCATACAATATGTTACACAATGTATTTGGTTCATAGTAATGCAATCATACAGTACTTGTCCTTTTGTGTCTGTCTTGCTTTGCTCAACATAATGTCCTCCAGGTTAATCCATGTTGTCATATGCTTCACGACTTCATTTCTTTTACAGCTGCATAATATTCCATCATGTGAATAGACCACAGTTTGTTTATCCATTCATCTGTTGATGGACACCTGGGTTGTTTCCAGCTTTTGGCAATGGTGAATAATGTAGCTATGAACATCGGTGTGCAGATGTCTGTTCATGTCACTGCAGTAGTGGTATTGCCGGATCACATGGCAAGTCTATATTCAACTTCTTAAGGAACTGCCAAACAGTCCTCCACAGTGGCTGTACCATTCTGCATTCCCACCAACAGTGAAGAAGTGTTCCTATCTCTCCACATCCTCTCCAACACTTGTAGTTCTCTGCCTTTTTAATAGTGGTCATTCTGATAGGTGTGACATGATACCTCATTGTAGTTTTGATTTGCATTTCCCTAATCATGAACGATGTTGAGCATTTCTTCATGTGTTTTTTTTTCCATTTGTATCTCTTCTTTGGAGAAATGTCTATTCAAGTCTTTCACCCCTTTTTTAATTGGGTCATTTGTCTTTTCATTGTTGAGTTGTAACATCTCTTTATATATCCTGGATATTAAACCCTTATCAGATATGTCATTTCCAAATATTTTTTCCCATTGAGTTGGCTGCCTTTTCACCCTTTTGACAAAGTCCTGTGAGGTGCAAAAGTGTTTAATTTTGAGGAGGTCCCATTTATCTATTTTTTTCTTTTGTTGCATGTGCTTTGGGTGTGAGGTCCAATAAACCACCACCTACTACAAGGTCTTGAAGATGTTTCCCTACATTTTCTTCTTGTAGTTTTATGATCCTGGCTTTTATATTTAGATCTTTGATCCATTTTGAGTTGATTCTTGTGTAGGGGGTGAGATAGGGGTCCTCTTTCATTCTTTTGGTTACAGATATCCAGTTGTCCCAACACCATTTGTTGAAGAGACTGTTTTTTCCCGTTAGCGTGGGCTTGGTAGGCTTGTCAAAAAACAGTTGACTGTGTCAGTTAGAGTTTATTTCTGGGTTCTCAATTCTATTCCATTGATCAATGTATCTGTCTTTATGCCAGTACCATGCTGTTTTGAATGCTGTAGCTTTGTAATATGTTTCAAGGTCAGGCAGTGAAATTCCTCCCACTTTGCTCTTCTTTTTTTAGAACGCTTTTGGCTCTTCAGGTGCACTTACCCTTTCAGATGAATTTGGTAATTGCCTTCTCTAATTCTGTAAAGTAAGCTGTTGGGATTTTGATTTGTATTGCATTGAATCTATAAATCAGTTTGGGCAAGATTGACATCTTCACGATATTTATTCTTCCAATCCATGAACACGGAATGTCTTTCCATTTGTTTAGGTCTTTTAAAATTTCTTTTAGCATTGTTTTGTAGTTTTCTGCATATAGGTCCTGTACTTCTTTGGTTAAATTAACTCCTAGGTATTTGAATCTTTTTGTTGCTATTGAAAATGGAATTTTTCTCCTGATTTCCTCCTCAGGTTGTTCAGTTCTAGTGTACAAAAACATTACTGAATTTTGCATGTTGATCTTGTATCCTGCCACTTTACTGAACTCATTTATTAGTTCAAGTAGCTTTGTCATGGATACTTCAGGATTTTCTAAGTACAGGATCATGTCATCCGCAAACAGTGAGAGTTTTACTTCCTCTTTTCCTATTTGGATGCCTTTAATTTTTTTGTCTTGTCTAATTGCCCTAGCTAGAACTTCTAGTACAATGGTGAATAACAATGGTGACAGTGGGCATCCTTGTCTTGTTCCGGATCTTAGAGGGAAAGCTTCAACCTTTCCCCATTGGGTATGATGTTGGCTGTGGCTTTTCACATATGGCACATATTTTTTGATTTGAATAACCTCCTCCATATCTGGAAGTGATGTCATTCTTGCTACTGGAAGTTTTGCTTTTTCAGGTACAAGCATGCTGAGACATGTAATGTGAAAAAAGCAGACTAATTTTTGTTCTAAAAATATATTCTAAGGTCAGGGTATAATTCCACTACAGAGCAATTCAAGTAGACTCTATCCATTTAATGAGTATGTTATAGCTTCTTCACAGTTTTTCAAAGAGTTGGATGTGTTGGTGATATAACTATTTCCTTTGGGAACTTTGTACAATCAAAAGAAAAGAAATGATTGACTGATGTGTACTCCAGCTAATTGAAGTGGCACAGAGTCAACCAGATGTTTAGAGCTGAATCATGCTCACAGATGCATTGCTTCATGATTCCTTCATCTAGGAATTACCCCGGTTAGCCAGCTTGGTGACCCTTGAGTGTTCCAAACAAGCCTTCCCCTCCTTTGTTACATATTTTGTAAAGAGCTCTTGTCTAAAGTAGGCTTACCTCCTACCCTGGAAATGTTTGAAAGGAAGTTATCAGGCTTGTTTGTTTTTCCTGATCTTGGATATGGTTTTCGGTGAGGTCAGAAGAATGGAATGAGAGTGGCTACAGATGACACTGGAGCTATTTCCACAGCTGGCTGCAGAGAGTGGGCAGTCCCCTACAGATGAGCTAGCATGTTGAGGTAGATGATATGAAACATCTGTCACAACAGGAATAAGCAAAAACAATGTGCCTTTGAAGATTGCCATTTAACCATGAGGTAGGGGTTCTGTCGCCACGATGCGAATGTAGGATGTAGTTATTGGTGGGCAGATGGCTTCAGGTTTTCTCTTCCGTGAAATAAAGCAAACATATATGTTGAAAACCTCTGACGCTAGTCAAATTGCCTGACTTTGCTGAACATTCACTTCCCCCACCTACCGCACATACAATCTGTGAGAACGGAAAGGAAGGGCAAAGAGAGAAAGGTGGAAGAATGACTAGTTCCAAATATTTTTCCCTTGGTTAACTTTTAAGACAACATTATGCTTTCAGCTGGGTGGCTGAGAATTCAGGAAATGCACCTTTGCAATAAGTTCAATATACTTGCAGCCCCACATTATTCTTTATAGAAGCATTGCAAGGTAATGTAAAAATGTACTGCCATCAAGGCCATATGATGATAAATACTTCAAAATTTGAATACCATTTAGTGACACCATATTTATTTCCCTGTAAGGAGCAGTAGGCCATAATGAAGATATCTTCGTGAACTATTATTGATAGAATGATATTGGTGTTTCTCTTGTATTCCAGTCACCTTCAGAAAGAAGTTAAAAACGAAGAAATTAGCATATATTTTTATCTTTTAAGTATGGCTGCTATGGTAATAGAAATCTTTAGAATAGATTAATTTGCTAGCCAGTAAATGCTGAATATTAGCACACAGTACAATTCTTGATAATCTTGTTATACAACCAGAAGGAGGCTCCTGATCCCACTGAGCCCCAAACCATACTGCATTGCTCTGGTGAGGAAATGGCCACCACTTCTGCAAACCACAGAGTAATCCTCCTTCTGCCACCACCTGGCCAGCAAAATGGATGTCAGTTGTCCTGCCCGTCTCTCATTTTAAACTGTCTTCCAAATCTAAGCCCCTCACAGGTGCTTCTGATTAGCAGAAGTCATATGTCTACATACTACAGCAAGGGAGTCTGGGTATTATGTTGTTGGTTTTTTTTTTTTTTCCTGACTCTATTTTGAGAAGACAGGATTCACATTGTGGGGAAGGAATATCATGTGGGGAGAGTATTCAAAAAACTTTCTATAGCCTTGAATGGCAGGGGTACACTATAGAAGTAAAATTGGATTGATCGTAATGAGGGTGCTGAAGTTTTCAATCTAGTCAGTAGCAGACGGAAGGAAAAGAGAAGAGATGTGGAGAATTTTATGACGTGGCATTGAAAAGTCCTGATTTCTAAGTAAGTGAAGAAGAAGGAAAAGGTAAAGATGACCTGGAAGTTTCTGCATTATCCCAAGAATCAAACAGAGGAGAAGGAATATGCCCTGAGAGGAGAAAGAAAAATATATATTTGGTATGAGGCATGATCATTTTGAGGAGCCTGAGATTCTAGGTTCAGAGAGCCAGTGGAAATTTGAGTCAAGAATTCAGGGAAAAGGTCAAAGCCAGGAAGAAATTTTTAAAACTTTATTTTTAAGTTCATTTCAGCAGTTGTGATTAATTCCAGCTGGGTCAAAACTGTAGCAATATTTTAAAATTTTACTTCTAACATCTTGTATTTATTTTATATACACAGAGCTAACCAAAATATTTAGATGCCGACTCTTACCATTTTACAAGGCATTTACAACAATTACTTGTAATAGGTATCTCTACCTAATTGGTAAAGCAGACAATCTTATTTTGGAAAGGAGGATTTCCAGGAAAATAAGTCGTAGATATATATTGTAAAGGAAATTTTGTGGATAAAGGCAGAAACCCTATGGAGGCTATTTAGGAACTGAACTAAATATAAACTGGCTGTTGGTGGTTATATCATGGAATCATGTTTATGTTACTAAGATTATTTGAAGCTACCTGAACCTCAAATAAGAACTGAAAAAGGAATTAACAAAATAATTAAGAATCAAACCAAGAATCTCTTTAGAAGCAATGGCCAATGTAAAAACTAGTGCAATGCTTCTCAACCTTTAGCATACACATGAATCATCTGGAAATGCAGATTCTGGTTAGGTGGGTCTGGGGCTGGGGCAGAGAGTCTGCAGTAAGCTTCCAGATGGTACAATCTGACCCTGGACCACATCTTGAGGAACTAGTTACAAGAGAGCTATTTAAGAAAGAGGAAAAATTACGGGTACAGTAGTATGATATAGGAGAAATGGCAGTAAAACCTAAGTAGAAGAAAACAGGTAACTAAGTTTCTGGCACAAATCCTATGACCAATAGTACAATGAAGAATAGAAACATAAATCTGACTTTCATCTCATCTACTGGACCTCTTTATATATTTTATATATATTTATAATTAAACCTCTTTCAGGCCTCTGAATATTTCCTGATTGATAGTAATATATGTTTTTACTTTAGGATTATGGCTATTCCACCAGGAAGTATTTTATCCCGGCATTAGATTACAAAACACCTCATCAGTAAAACATGTTAGTAATAATAATACTAAAAGAAAGTGTACTTCAAAGGGGACATACTAGTTTTTTTTAATAGAGTTATAACATCACACCTTTATCCTGAGATCTAGTTGACTTGCCCAGCTCTAATCAGACAAATCCTCAAAATGTCTCAAAGGAGAAAACAGCCGAGAAATGTCCTCTGGGAGATCACAGAATAAAGTGCATTTGGTAGCAGACTGCAGGGCAAGGAAGGGCTGATTTCTTCATAATAGTCATAATCAAGGTACCTCGTGACATATTTAGGAAATTTGCACGATCAACAGTGGCCATAAGTAAGATAGCAGGCAGATCCTCCTCTTCAACCTCCCTGTTTGAGAAATGGCTTTTCAGGCTCATTCACCACTAGGATCCTGCAAAACCTTGAAAATGATTCACAGCTAAGTCTTTTGGCCTATGTGTCAGTAAGGAGAAGTTTTTAATGAGAAGCTTTATCATAGCTCATAGTCCTGAGTGCTAGTTAAAGCCAGAAAACCATTTTACCAGACAAAATATGGGGCCCATAAATATTCAAACATCTGCTGGGCCTTATCATTTGGAAGAAAACTGACCTGGAATTCTGCTTCTGATGTGCATTTTGAACTTTCTATAAATTTTGAAAATCTGCTTGGAGGTATACAAAGTGATTGCTGTGCAAGTGAATAAAGCATTTCTTCTCTTATTGCATGGCAAGATTTGACAAGAATCTTAGGCCTATATATGGATATTTAAATAGTTTATGGCATGGGACAGGCCAAATGAAAAAGCTTATGCTGCATTCGTGACAGTGTGTATTGGCTGTGATATATAATGGAAATCTTGCAATATTTAATCTGGTATATGTAATTTGTCCACAGAATGGAAATCATTTAATGAATTCCAACATTAAATTTTGGTAGAGAAGGTAGTTTAACATGTTTTCCTTTATATTCCCTCTTGGCACACACACACACAAATGGAAAATCGGTTCTGCCCATCTTTAAAGTGGCACTTGCATTTTATTTTTGGTCAAGGTTGTTAATAGAGGAAAATGGTCAAGAGCAGTTTCTGTACATCTAATATAATTTTCTATTATGAAATATATTTTGTGGATAGAAATCAGAGATTTCCTTTGTATTTTTAAAAGTATGAAATATTTTTGTGAAAAATATGAGATATACTGTGATAAAGCCATTCATTTGGCAGACATAATGTAATAGCCTTAAATCTTTAGTCTTTTTTCAAATCCTTTTAAACTGATTTTGGATCTGCATAATACATCCCTGTGGGAAAGGCATATACCATGGGGGCCCTGAAAAATGAAACCAAAGATCTTGGGGTGCAACATCACTCTTTCCACACAAATAATCTGATTCCTTCACATCATCTATACACCATCATATTGATTTTTATGGCCCACGTGTTTATGGGTGGTATACCTCCAGCCAAGAACCACCTGTTGGTTGTGCATTTAGAATGTGAGACTGATAAACAGAAGTTCAAGCTTTTGTGGATGAAGCCGTCAGAAACTCACTAAAGAGGCCCTGGGATCCATCTATGCACAGTTACTATTTCCATTGGCTCAGCAACTATGATCTCTTTAAGTAGAACTATAAAAGGAAAACAATAGAGTAATCCAACTGCATAATGAGGTTACTTTTATAATTTTAAATGGATCAGTGCTCATAACCAAATGTACAAGTTGAAAGATAAAAAAAACTAATTGTTCTTTTGCACATCCTGTCAACAAAACCTTGTTTGACCAATGGGTCCTAAAGTCTTCAAATTTTCAACTCTCTGGCAATAATGTAACATATTTAAAAGTCACTTTGCTCTATTAGGATCCTAAGGAAGCATGTTGAAAACATTAAAAGTTGCTACTAAACACATCACTTTATTTTTGGCACAAAACACTAAAGGATTCAAAAAAGCATTGTTAAGAATCCTAATTATCTGTGTACCTGCTTTGGTAAGAAATACTTTGATGAGACATATTTACTTTAAAGTCTCTTTCAAAATGACACTATTGTATAAATAGGTACTTAACCAATAATTGAAGCCATTATTCCGAATTGAATAGGCATGATGTATTAGGATTCTTTGAAAGAAGTCTCCATGTTAAAACTAATGTGGTTTTAGAGTCTTTTAATGTTACATATTGAAAACACAAACACTTCCAATTAATGGTAACCGAGTCGAAAAACAGCCTGAAATTAAGAATGTTTGATTTAGAAGATAAAACTCTCTTTTTATAGCTAATAGATATTTTCCTAGTATCTAAGTGTATAACTCTGTACATAACAATGTACATAACTCTTCTAAATTTACCAAACAATGGAAAAAAAATGTCCTATATCTAAAAATAACATGCCTAACCCACAACCTATAGACTCTACATGTCTACATAGCAGTCCAAATATTGTGCCAATTGACTCTATAGTTGTCCAAGCAGAGAAAAGAGAAACTCACCTCTAGTTTAGCTACAATCCCCAAATAAATAGCAAAGTAATTTTGGACTCAAAATTTGTCATATAGCTATTGAGAGTCACTTAGTAGTCTTGCTTCTTTTCACTGCTCAGTTATAAGATTTGGGCAATTGATTTAGATGTTAGGTCTTTAAGAAACTGGCTTATATCATAAATATAATTCACCATAGAGTCTAAGGTATACTGTTAGTGTGCAGAGCAGAGTGAATAAATGCTTTGTGCCATTTCCCAATTACTGCAGTTTCGAATTCTTTCTCGTTTTGCGTAAAGGGAGCTTATGAATATATGTATGTCTGTGCCAGTGTTCCTGATCCTCAGCACTGATGACATTCGGGGCTGGACAATTCTTGGCTGTGGGGCTGCCTTGTGCATTGTATGATGGCTAGCGGTGTCCCTGGCCTCTACCCACTGGCTGCCAGTGGCAACTCTTCCCCAGCTGTGACTATCAAAAATACCGCCATGCATTGTCACCTGTCCCCTCCAGACATCACAAAATCACCCCCACTTGAGAACTGCTGGTATACGAACACACACAAATACTTTTTGGTTCAATGATCTCCGTAGATCTACAATGGTAGCATTTGTGGAACTTTTTACGTCAAGTGAATTTCAGCTCTCATCCTAAAGAATAAGATTAATTAATGCACATAGGGGTGAGCCATGAGCCACGTACCCCTGGTTTTAAAACTAAACTCCTTGCGCGAACAAGCTTTCTGAAAATAATAGGATGTTTCCATTTTGACTAGTAATCTCAAAATAGCCTTCCTAATGGCATTTTATCATTCTTCCAACCAACATTTATGAAGCATATGTTACATGCGTCTCACTGTTGACAGTACTCTATATGCTGTAGGTAAACAGTGGTGATCAAAACAGACATGATATCTGCCCTTATGGGACTAACAGTCCAAATCAGGATTGTTGGTAGATGTTAACCATTATCTCTTTCTTTTTCATATTTTTTTAATAAGGGCTATAAAAATATCCAGAAAAATAAATAAATGTGATGCAATGGTATTTGTCCTAATATGAAGAACTTCCTTTCACCCCATTGTTTCACAGTGGCCTTCAAATCACAGGAGGCAGTGATTCCATGCCATTTCCTCTTCTATCATTACACACTGCAGGATTTCTGAATCAGTATCCCAGCCCTCTGGTCTTCTCATTTGTGAATCAAATTAATTTTCAGTCCATTGTTCAGATGGACCGTATTTTTTTCTTTTCCACAAAAATGACTTTTTTGTTCACGACTGGGTCATAAGGCAAAGGAGTCAGTTTCTCTCATAGTTGGCTTCTCTTGGGGCTGAAGATGTAGCCTGTCCCAGTTCGCCTCATCATTTTCACCAGAATGGTTAGGAGACCGCGCTTAGGTATGTGGGGACCATACCGGCACAGTCGCCGCAATCTGCCCTGTGTCCAACCATTCTTAACTGAGCCCAGTGATTCGTGGTACTGATAGAGAATATTGACAAAGAATATTTTCAATGCCTACTGCACGCAATTCCTATTTATACGAATTACAAACATACGTAAACATAATCTTCACCTTCCTGGAAGGTATAATCTTGAAAGAAACAATTAGAGAATAATAAAGTCAAGGAAGGGATTATGTGCTAAAATGGAATGAGTCGAAGGAGCAATGTGGCTTCGGCTTATCAAGGTTATTATCAGTTCCCCCTACCTTCAGCCTTTGTCAAAAATCATTCCAAAATGCTTGCCGAATTGAAGTCATATCTACTACCTTTGCCAGAGCTTCCTGGATTTCCAACATAACCTTTTAAAAGGCAGAGTCCACCTTCCTAGTTCATGGGCCAATTATCCAGTTTGCTGAGGATTAACAAGTGTTTCCAGGGTTGGGAGACCTTTCCCGCTTCTCTTTTTCTCTTGCAGGCCTTCTCATTTCTGCCCCACTTCCCACCCACCCCTCAAAAATTGTTGATCAACAAATGAAAAAGGTTAAACACTGGGGTCAGGTGGCAAGTACCCTGTTCAGATGATCCAATTCATCTCAAGGTGTGCCACGTGACAAGGAAGTTGCATACCAACATTGTGCATGTGGATGGCTATTTCTTCCAATCAAATGAAATACCTTTATGCCATGCATATATGAAATCATCCTGGCTATTATTTATGCTAAGTAGTTGACTTACAAGCTCATAGCATTCTCTGTACTTCATTTTACATGTGCTGAAAATAGTTTGGTGTACACAAAAGCAATGAGACATTTATCCTAGAATTATTAAGAACTGGCAAAGAGACAGGAAACATACAGATGAGAAAGGAAAAAAAATGGCCTTAGACCACATTTTTTAAAGTTATATTTAATGATTACTATAAAAGTGCTGGTTGTTTTGAATAAAGCACTGTAAGAAAATAGTATAACATGGGTCATGAACATTTTTTTCTTTTTTAAAGATTTATTTTTTATTTTATTTATTTATTTATTCCCCCACACACACACTGCTTGTGCTTGCTGTCTGCTTTTCTCTGTCCATTTGCTGCACGTTTACTCTGTGTCTGCTTGTATCCCCTTTGTTGCGTCATCTTGCTGCACTAGCTCTCCACGGGCACAGGCCGTCAGCTCTCTGTGGGCGCGGGCCAGCTTGCCCTCACCAGGAGGCCCCAGGAACCAAACTCAGGGCTTCCCTTATGGTAGGCAGGAGCCCAACCACTTGAGCCACATCCGCTTCCCTGGATCATGAACATTTTAATCTGATGCATCTGACAAAGAGGGGAATAAAAAGGTGGTGTTTCTTTTTTTCCTATTTTCCCTTATATCGTCCAAATAATTTTCTTACCTTTTTTTTTTATATCCCTATAACTTCAAAATATGATTCCAAATACGAAGGCTTATCAAATGTGTGATACAAGCCAAACTGAGCATATGAAAGCCGGTTAGGTGATCATGTGTGGGCCAGAATTATTTAGATCACCCCTCTAATTCAGCGCAGCACAAATGTAGGCTTGCCCTCTCTGCATTTTTTAGCAGGATATAATATAATTATTACATAAAAGCCCGTGTCTTTGGACTAGACTGCTTTAAAACAAATAATTGAAAAACAGTATAAACAAATAAAACCAATTGTTTGCATCTAGGAGTTTTAACACTAGATTATGCAATGGTGATTTGTAGACAGAGCACACTTCTCAAACTTTAGTGTACCTCAGAATCACTTGGAAAGCCAGTTAAAATGCAGATGCTCGGGCCCAAACCCCAGAGATTTGGATTCTGGGCCCAGTGTTGTGGATGATCTACAACTCGCACTCGCAGCGGCACTGACCTTAAATGCTGACAGCAATGGGAATATGGTGTTAAGACAAGTAATTTTATCTCATGGCGTCCATATTCTGGCATTAAAACAGGTTGTTGTTTTTTGTTTGTTTGTTTTAGGTACCAGGGCCGGGAGTTGAACCTGGGATCTCATAGGGGAAGCCGGTACTCACCCACTGAGCCACATTGGCTCCTCTGAGTTGGTTTTTTCACTTGTCTGCTTGTTGTTTGCTTTTTGGTTTGTTTTTAGGAGGCACCACGGATCAAACCCGGGACCTCCCATGTGGGAAGCAGGCGCTCAACCACTTGAGCCACATCCGCTCCCTAAAATATGTTTTATGCTAGCTTTGGCACTCTGGATGGGAAACAGCCTGAGCCTGTCTTCCTTCATTTTGCTGGTGGTTTTATATTTCATTTGGGAAAGTAAAATATTGATGAAGCCTCAAAGACTTAAAATTTCTTTCATATATTGGCAGAAGGTTAGCCGTGCAAAAATTTCTTTCAAATATTGGCAGAAGGTTAACAATGCAGATGTTTTTCCTGCCTTAGATCAGATATGTTTATTCCCCACGTTCTGATCTTTGGAAACTTTACCCAAATTGCTATTGAAATTGTTTATTTCAGAACTGGGGCAGCCAGAACCTCCTTATGTCTCTCGAGCATGAACAGCTTTGTTCTGAAGGAGCAGTGGTTAAAACGGGTCAGCCGTCCCCAGCAGATGTTTGGCCAGAGCGCTCTTTAGTGGAATTACAGCATGTTACAGTATTTTTCTTTGCAGCTTAAACATTAAGCAAACCTAGACATCCATAGATGCTAAAATGAAAAATCTGTTTCCTTTTGCTTTGCCGTTTGCCAAGTGAACTCTGTCAAACTGCACATTCTATACATTTCAAGTAAACGAAATTACCCTTAAAGTGTTGGCACCATGTGATGCAAAACGCTCTTCAGTCTGTTGCTTAAATGCATTGGGTAGGAATGGATTTGACAGTGTACTTAATGATGTACAATTATGGTTGAGGAAGCTGGTTTTGCCTTAATAACCAGAAGGTTATTCTTTATTTTAAATTTTATTTTGTCCTACCCAATCCAAAGGAGATTCTGTAAACTTTGATGACCAATGTGTCTTGTCTGGAAAACACCCTTCTTTGTTCTAGGTAACAACTCTCTAAGTTGTTTGTCCCAAATAAAGTATCAAAAAAGAAAATTCGTTTCTCCAAGTGATTCCTATTTGTTACTTCCAGCACACTCCCTGATTCCAAATGTCTTCCATCCCTTGAAACCGTGAAGAGATTTTATGTTCCAATAATTTGTGGGAATTTTTATTTATTGAAATTTTTACTGAATATAAAAAAGAAAGTATGTCCTTACATGTCCCTCTCCATAGGATCCTTCTTTTATCGTTCATTTATTTGCAATAACTGGTTCTGCTTAGGAAAGAAATGTTTGTCTTATGTTGTTAACACTCTCTGTGCCTGGTGCTGCCATTTACAATTCCAGATTATGGCCAACCCCTTTCCATTTGCCCCTTTGATGTGTAGGTTTCTAATTTATATGCACAAGGAGCACTCACTCTGTGGCATCTGTACTCAAGCTGAATCCCCAAATTCTGCTTTCTGTAAAACTATTTTCTAAGAGACCAGACAATCCTTCCTAAATTATTGCAGGTACAGGCACCTGATCTTTTCTTTTCAGATCTTTTTATTCTTATCATGCATGGGTGTCACAAGCTCATGCATCTTATTTGCATATTGCTTCCCAAACAAAGACTACGGTGGGGACCTCTGGGGAAGGAGACCCACTTCCAGAGCATTGAGAAGAAATTGTCCTTGCCACACGGAATCTGATCTTCATCTCTGAATCATGACAACCAATCATTCAGGTGGCCAGAGCAGGCTGATTAGAATTGAGGGTTTTCCTGGTTGTGACAGGAATCACATATTGGAATCTCTAGGGGCACATATTTTAAAATAGCCTAAGTCTCAAGTTCAAGAATAGTACTGGAGTCTTACACCTGCTAAGGATTAGAATGTTGCAAGTGTGCTGCTTTTTGGTTGAAAAAAATATGGATTCAGAACTCCATTCTGAACTGTGAGGTTATCCTATAGTTTTTGCCCAGGTAATTTGAACCCCAGTTCTTATTAAAGTGTTTATTTCTGGTCTGGCCCAACAAATATCTGGAATGAAAACCAGTGAAGTTAAAAATAATAATAATAAACTAAAAACCTATAAAGATGCTTTTATTAAAGAAATTCAGACAACAGGAAAAAAGTAGTCTGTCTCTGAATTATAATTAAGTAAAAGCTTTGTCTTATAATGCCTCTCATTTAGGAATCATCCTGATGAATGGCAATTCACAGAAGCATCACAAATTCAAAGAGCACAAGTTCACCTGTATTTAGAAACTACAGACCTATAAAATAATTTACATGTTTTCTGTTTGATTCTAGCTCAAAAGTCCAGTTGTCTTTTCAAAAAAAAAACTGGCTCTGTAAAGCAAGCATTTCCAACTATTTGACTTGTAATTTCTCTTCTCCCTCAATATTGAATGGGGATGAGCCTGTAGGGAAGGTGGTAGCCCTATATTTGGCTAATACAGTCAGGTGGTTGGTTTGGATAATACTTATGAGGACTGGATCATTCATCATCTGGAATAAAAGTGTTTTAGGAAGCTTTTACTTGCGGGTAATTAGTTTGGGGGCTGAGATCCTGCCTCTACATGCATTTGTCCTAGTTTTATCTCTGTAAAGTGTTTACTAATGTGGGAAAAAAAAATGGTCATAGGGAGAAAGGATAATGTTTAGGAAAAAATAGCTTATTCTCATAGCATAATCATTTATTATAACCAGTTATTTAAATGGGTTGTGATATTATGAGCTTCTGCCTTTATCATCATCTTTAAATGACAGCATGTGAATTATATGCTCTCTAAGATTCCATCCAACCGTAGCGTACACCTTTTGCTTAAAAAAAAAAAAAAGTTCCATTCTCTGAGTTAAGCAGTTATAGGTTAAATGAAGATGATAGAGAGAGAATGGGGAAGGATAGCATGTGGCTAGTCTTTGTGATACTTTGCATATGAATGGAAGTTTTTGAAAATGCCTATCATTTCTTGTGTTCCCAACAGTTTTATTAAATCAAGAAGCATATGCTGGAAGTTTGCCTTTCGTAACACTTAACAGAAAACTGGACTTTTTGTCTTTTGTTTTGTTTTTGTTTTTGTTTTTAAATTTTTAGCCATCGCATTTGACTGGCATATAACAGAGCTCGGTATTCTATTGTTCTCATGTCCAAGGCATGGAAGTAGGTCAAAAGATTAGGAGGAAAAGACATAGGAAAATACTTTGGATTTTAGATCTCTTAAGTTAGATTTTAATATGTCCTTCAAAGAGATCCAGTCAAGAAAACCTCTGGCCCAGTGTTCTCCCCCTACTGATAGACAATATTGGGTTTATTAAGAATTACCCATATTAATCATGGATAAATGGCATAAATCAGGAGCCTTATTCAATATCAAGAAAAATTAGTTAATCTTCATCAGTATTCACTTTTTTCAGTCAAAGAAGTTTGTATGTGTTTTGAATGAGTGAGAGGATGTGTATCTTGTAAACCATTCTGCTTAGACTATTGAAAGAGTAAATGGCAGACATTTGTAGGCACATTCTAGAGAAATCACCTCAGAGGAAAGGAAGTTGCTAATGTCATATATTTAGACTAGCACAAAATGGCAGTGACAAAAGTAAAAATTGTTTGCATTTAGCCTTTGCAGGAAAAAGTAAGCACATCTGATGGTAAAACTGTTTACTGTGATTATTTTTTAAAAATATATATATAAATCTCCTTCCTTGTGGAACATGTTTTCAGACGGACATTGTATGTACTTGTAGGGTGCTGTCATTACGCCAACAATGGACCACCCCATGTCCATGCAGCCAGCAAACATGATGGGCCCCCTGACCCAGCAGATGAACCACCTTTCTTTGGGCACAACAGGAACGGTGAGTTGAAGAGTTCATTTTTGTTTTGTTGTTGTGGACTTCCTGGATAAGGAGCACTGCTCTCTGTTTGCACTGGCATTATCAGCAAAACTGGTTCAACATCTTTCAGCCACTGACTTAACATACCTTTCAGGTTCTGGTATGAATAAGCCACATTCTGTATGCATGTTCAATTCCAAGGCATAGTTCCATAGACAAGGCAGCGGGGATCTGCTGTGTTGCTTTAAAATGTCATTTACGACTTATTCCTACAACACAATGCACCAGGTCAAATGTCTGCTTTTGAAAAGGTGCCTTTTTACAAACCTTCACCCTGTGACATAATACACTTGAGTCTGGTTATCTTTCCCAGCGGCTAACTGCTCCAGTTAATATATCATTCCTAACTTACTCACAAGCGAGGGATTAACTCTGACTATGACTGATGTACAGAGCTGTTTTATTTACTTTCAGTGTTTAAATCAAGAAAAAGTAATTGCAAACTTGATGTATCCAAGTTCTTTTAATCTTTCTTTAGGATATGTAGACATAGATGTTGTTGAAAAAGGAAGGGACTCTAATGTACTTGATCTTTTCTTTTAGGTTCAGACATTTTTGACTAGTCATATTTCTTCTTGGGGAAGAAAAGTTTATTTTTAAAAATGCCTATTCCAGCCTTGATTTTATATCAGTGAAGCATTTAGAACCATGAGCAAAACTTTGTTGTTGTTTTAAATCTATTCAAAGAGAATACTCCAAATGTTCAAGAGTGTAAAAAGTCTAATACAAGCTAGAATACTGCAAATCTGTTAATTACCATTATAGAGAACAATGAAAAACAATAATGCCAACCTCTCATGTGACATCATTAGTAACAGTTTTATTTTTCAAAAATGTTTGTGCAGATAATCTTGTCATTTTTTGAAATGAAGAAAGAAAAATTATATTTTCTTCGGACAGAGGCAGCTTGAATATTGTAAAAAGAGCACTAGATTTGGCGTCAGGAATCCTAGATTTGAATTTTGATTGAGCCCTATCATTTCTACCTGTCCTTGGGAAAATAATATCTTCGGGTCTCAGTTTTCCTCTCTATTGAGTTGAGGTATTGGACTGGATGTTTGGGGGTTCATTGCCCTCTAAAATTCTGAATCTTTTTGCCTATCTGTCTTATAATCTCCAACCCTGTGGCTAGACGGATTCTTCATGATCACATTGGCATTGTCTCCAAACATCAACACTAACTATTATATGTATTGTGACTTTTATCTTATAGCATTGGCTTGCTTGCCTCACAGATGTTGTTGACTCATAGGGTGTTTGGAATATAAGAAGTTGCTGTCCACTGAGGCCTCACTAATCTGCCCCAAATATGAAGTCCATATACCTTAAGGGAAAGAGTCACATTGTTTCCATAAAGAAATTTAGCTTTATTAATATAAACCAAGTACCTGTCTCTAAGGCCTCAGTTGCTGAATCTGTATATATAAAATAATGGCTTGGTGGTTAATTACCTGCCAGAAGGCTTGGGCTGGATCAAATAATTTCTTAGGTTTCTGACCTTGACTTTCAGAAGTCATGCCTAAGTCTCCATTTACCTCTACATTAAACTACAGCTAATGTTCATAGGGGAGATAGAGTTTGAAGATGAGGATATTTGCACAGGTTTTAGAAAAGTGTAAGGATTATTTGCAGTTACTTTTCACACTACATAAAGCAGATCCCAAGAACAGTATTGGGAGGACTGAAGTTTCTCATCCTTCCGCTTTGATTTTCCTCCATATCAGCCATCCTCCTCATAAATGATTATAAATTCTGAATGAGTGGAGTAATGGAATTTTACTGTATTGCATGGTCATCTTCAATCTCATTATTCTTACAATGCACAGAAAAATTTAATAAAGCCTACTCCTTTGAATCAAAAACAAGGGCAACTGACTTGTTGAGGTTCGAGTTTGCAAACTCGCAAAAATACAGAACTGGGGTTAACTGAGGATATGACTGAATCCTTTAGGAAATTGAAAAATCAGCTAAAAGATGCAGAATTATGAGAGTTATTGATTCAATAGCACATATTATGAGTGTCTATTCGAGCACTTTCAACAAGAACACTTTTATCTGAGAGCATGATTTTTACCCAGCTGGTGATAGCCAAATGAGTCAATAATACCCACTACCTTTCTTAGAAAATGAAGTAAAAAATTTTAGGCATGTATCTTCTTTTTGACACCAAATTTCCCCTAGCATTATTTTTTTCATTCTTCCCCACTTCAAATTTTTATTAAATAATGCTTAAATACATTATAAACTCTGTGTAACATGACGTTTTGCAAAAGTTTAAAACTTAATAAGGTGCTGGAAAAGCAGAGAGAGAACAGTGTCACTCTGTTGATTCATTCAACAAAATATTGAGTGAGTCTACTATCAAGAATACTGTGAGCAGGGTTGGACTTTTTTTTTTTTTTTTGAAGTACTGGGGGCTGGGGGTTGAACCCATGACCTCGTATGTGGGAAGCCGACCCTCCACCACTGAGCCACATGGGCTTCCCCAGGTTTTTTGTTTGTTTTGCTGGTTGTTTGCTTTTGCTTCTCCGGGAGGCACTGGGAACTGAACCTGGGACCTCCCATGTGGGAGGCGGGCCCCCAACCACTTGAGCCACATCTGCTCCATAGACTGTTTTGTTAAGCCTCTTATACTTGATATGCCATCATAGATTCATTTCATCTGAATTTTTGATTGGCATTTGGAGTAACTATTATGAAATTGAGGTTGATTTTTAAAAACCAGAATCAAAATTTTCATATGATATGATTCGATTTATATAAAGTGTAAATATAAATAAATTTGTAGAGACAGAAAAAAATAAAAATTTTCCACCTCATAGCATCTTTCCAAAGTACTTTATCCATTGCTGGGGAGGCAGCAAAGTATCATGGAAAGACCAGAGTCTCTGTCTCTTATTAGCAGTGCATATTTAGCCAGGTTACTTGACCTCTGTGAATTTTAATTTCCTCTTTTACAAAGTTAGAAGATATTATTTACACCCCAGGGATATTGTGAGTGTTAAATGAAGTAATATATGTGCCATAGCTAATGCAGGGTGTGACGCACGGCAAATTCTTATCAAATGTGATGCCCTTACCCTCTACCTCCAATGGTTTTTAACTAATAGGAGTCTAGTCCAGGTTGCCAAAAGGGAAGAAACACACTATCGAGGCCTCGGTACAACTCACTGGCCTGCTCTATTTCATTTGACACAACTTATTTCTTTAAAGTCTCCACTTCCTTAGCTTTTAACATACTGTTCCAGGGTTGCAAACCCAAAAGTCAGCCAAATAATAACCTTAATGTAGAAAGTTGACTGAGTTCAAGGGAGGAAACCCTGGAAAAAATGTCATCAAATTTATTTATTACTCATACAGCACAATTATATTTTAAATTGGAGAAGTTTTAAATGCAACAATAATAGCATCTTGGCATACGTTTTTTTGGGCAAACAGTATGGAGAAGTGGGCCTCGGGCAGCCTGGAACAGGGATGGATGCCTGTGCTCGAGAGGATAGTCACTCCTCAACTCCAGTAGACTGCTGTCACAGGGACATGCAGATTCAGTTGTCCTCATATTCCCATTTTTCAAATTAAGCTGAATATTTAATGTGCAGTTGCCCTTTATGTAAATGTTGGGCCCTGTTTGACCCCAGAGCTCCCAGTTTATGGCCTCTGCCCTAGGTTTTCCTGGTTCATCTCCAATCTCTCTTCGTCCTTTCTTTCACAGGCTCCTTCTTTTCCTCTGGCTCATTCACTCCTTGAAAGCTGGAGTTCCATTTTTAACTTCCTTCTCTTTCCCCGTATTTCTCTAAGCAATATCATCTACTTTCATGGTTTTGACCCCTTTCTTTCATGCTGAAGACTCCTAAATCTAATACTCAACACTAACCTCATCTTAGAATTTTAGCTTCATTTATCCAAATACCTGCTAAATATCTCCATGTAAATCTCCCTGAGACATGGCAAAGTAGCACCACCAAAATAATCTTATGTGCATCCCAAAGCATCTTCCCACTGACCCCTTTCCTCTTAAATGTCCTTGTTCCCTATATCCTTTGGGGCTAATCACCTAACAGTTCATTCAGCTCATATACCTAGGACCCAATCTCAGCTCTTTCTTTCTCCTTCACCTCAATATACAATTATTTTTCTAATCGCACCAGGTTTGTCTCAGTGCCATTTGTCATTTCTGTAACCCCTGCCCTGGGCCTAGCTGGCATCCTTCTTCAATTGATTGTGAGAATCTCCTAACTGGTCCCCCTACTTCCAGTCTCCACTTGCTCCTGTCTCTTCTCCACAGTGTTACTGCAGCCAGTCAATCTAAAATGATCTGACCATGTCTTTCCACTGCCTGGAACTTTCCAGGGGTTTGCAGGCATCTGAACTTACTGATGCTCTGCAGAGCAAGGTGTGAGAGTGACAAGTCAACGTTAAGACAGAAACTAAACTCCAGAAACAGAGAGCTTCCAAAAGGCAGAACAGAGCAAAATCCAGTGCATAATCCAGGCAATGACCAGGGCTGATGGGAATTGGAGCTAGAATAGAACTTTCCACATTTAGAAGGTGATCCTAAGGCCACAGACCCGTATCACACTTCATTCTTCAAGGTCCCTGGCTAAAGGAATTGCAATAAGCAAAAGCCTCATTTTTTTTTTTTTTTTTTTTTTATTATGGGTAAAAATCAAAATTCTCACAATACATACAAACATTTGCAAAATGATATATAAATATATATGCATATATGTGTATTTGCTTACAAAAATGTTATTTATATATATATATATATATATATATACATATATTTTAAGAGGTGCTTAGATTACCTAAAATATTACACGGAACCCACTGGGATTCCCATGTTGCCCACCTCCCACACCTCCCACACATCCCACACAAACATCTCCCACAGTGTGGCCCACCAACCTCAATGAACTTACACATCCTGGAGCCTTGCCACCAACCATAGACCACAGTTCACACTGTAGACCACACTCTCTCCCACTCAGTTCTGAGTGGTGTGTGCTGATTTAAAATGGCCTACATCCATTGCTTCAAGAAAGTCAGTATATTTGGTCTTGCATAACTCCAAATTTTGAACTTAATTAACCTTTCTCTGTAACTTTCCACCTCTAATGTTTATTGTTCAATTCTCTACCTATTTTTAAACTGAATAGAATCTGCAGGCCTTAAAACCAATTAATTTATGCAAACGGTGTAACTTTTTATTTCAGGGCTGTGTTGAACTCGGAGGAGTATCTATCTTTTCTGCTTTTGTTTTTGTCACCAGGATTCCCTCCATGGAAGCAAAGCCTTATTATCCATAATTTCTTATCATTTTATTGTAAGCTTTAGCAGAAACTGCTGGGGATTTTACTGTGCTATGAGAACTTCCAAATTACATGCCAAACTTGTTTTACAAGTTTGTTATCTCCTTTTCATTTGTTCAGCTGATGGTCACCAGTGGCTTCCAATGTCACCAGAATCTGTTGAAAGAAATAAAAAGGTTTTGTTCTGCACACTCTTATCTGCAGTTCTGTTTGTGTTCTCCAAGCCACTGGTGATTTGTGACATCATTGGATTCCCATGATGTAACCATACCACTTAGGAAGATAATCTTATCATTGTCCTCCATTTATTTACTATAGTTCTCCAGCATTTTTTCAGTTGCACCATTCCTCCTTTACTGCTCTAAAAGTCTGGTATCAGGTAAAAATCCTGAATTATTCATTCTGTTTTGAGATTATCTATTTTCAGTTACTAGGTATGAATATAAGTATTAAGATTGAGAGTGATAAAAAGCAACAAAGGAGGTGAAATGGACTCAAGATTCAGGAAATAGTATCATAAGTGGTAATGAGTACGTTTCCTAAAATAATTTTTAAAGGAAAAAATGTCCAATAATAAAATGGTTAAATACATGTAAGAAAATAGAGATTAAAAAGAGAATTGTCTTTAAAAAGTTATGTAAAATAAAAGAATCTTTGATGGTAGTCTTGCAATGTGAACATTAAGTCATTCTCTAATACTATGAAACAGTTTATTTACAATTCTTAAGATGTGAGATATGGCTGTTTAAAAAATGGACTCTGAGTTCAAATAAGTTACCAACAAAATGCAAAAGCCTCAATAAGTATAATGTTGAAGAATATGAACAGATAGTCGACAATGGAGGAAATACAATGCCAACGAACATATGATAAAATAGCAATCAAAAATTGTAATGTGTATCTATCATCCAGTAAGCAAAGGTTATCAAAATAATTCACATTGATTATGATGATATAGGCAAATAAGCAGTCTCATACACTGATGATATAATGATTGAAATCTAAATTTATGTGTCATGTGTAACATTTATGTAATCTAAATATCTTTTTTTAGAAAATTAAAATAAATAAATTTATGTGTCAGTTGGATAGTAAGATAGAGAGTTAAGAACTTCCAAAACATTTATACAAATTTACCAAGCCATGATAATTTTGATAAGCAAGTCAATGGACATATTCTAAAAGAACAGAAAAGTCTGTATGTCTCAGAAATGTTCAGCATGGTATTCTCTATAATGTCTTATAAAGAAGAATGACTAAATAAACCATCCATGAATCCGTACACCAGAATATAATGCAGGATTAAGTTATATTCTAAGAGCTTAAAGTAATTAGGAAAAAGATAATTTATAAAATTGAATCACAAAAGCAATTTGCATGTGTAGACTAGAAAATCAACTATGAATAATATTCATAAAATAAGGTTGCAAAGAAATACAAAACAGTGTGGTTATATCTGAGTGATGGCATGAGTGGTCATTTGGATTTTAGTCATTATACTTCTCTGCATACTCCAAGTACTCAAAAATAAGCATGGGATGCTTTTATTATTTTTAAAATGTTATAAATATATTTTTGGGACATGACTAATGACACCATCCAAAAAAAAATAACTCTTTTATGAAATTAACTTTTGTTGTTGTTTTTTTGGAGTGGCAATATGTGATTGCAGTTTTTAAACAGGTAGTAGGAATCATTAATCAAACATTTGGAGACCCTTTCAAAATGATTTTACTTATTCTAGATTTGGGGGTTATAACCAACTTTCTTGTTTATGCATCTGTTGGGAGAAACAAAATAACTCCTGTCTGTGGTATATTTGCCTTTGAATCTTTCAATCAATGTGTGCTTTTGCTCACCAAAGTACCTTGCAATGTTCAAGTCCTAATCTGTCTTTTTGCACGAGAGAGTGGTTAACATTGTCCTTTTGCGGCAAGTGGATGAATTTGAGAAATTCATGATATACCAACACTTAACTAATGGATGGAAAAATAAAATTGCGAGTTTTTAGTTTTAAAATGGGATAAAGGTCATATGAATATAATAAAAGTCACACGAGGACATCTATTTAACCATTTTGGGGGCAGTTTATTTGCATATGAACAGTACCTGGTACCTTATCCATAATTTAACTCTCCAAGGGAGAACTTAGGACACTTTGGAAAAAGGCAGCAATTATCTGTTGAATAGATTCGAGTCTATTCATCTCAGCTTCTACAACTCCAACCAACAAAGCTCCTCAGACTTTAGCCAAGAGCACGCTCTGCTCTGCCTCACGTACACCCCCTGGGGTCAGAGCTGGAGCCGAGGGAATGATAACGAAGACAGCTTCAAAAGTGCATCAGCCTCCACAGGTGGAGAATTTACTAATTTTTCATTTTTTTCTCTCTCTTTTAAATTTGAGTTTCTTCTTTGGTTCTCCAGGACTTTGCTTCATGCTGTGTCCTGGGCCCCCCACCTGAAGGGTTGCCTTGTAGAAAGAACTCTTCTGTCAGTCAGAGAGGGTGAACAATTTCACATTGATTTTGGAAGAGACCAAAGTTATGACAGACTAAGGAAGATGACGATGTTCTGGTCCTAATAGCATGTGCAGTTTTGATGCTAATGGGGATGGTTGTAAACTAGGGGGTCACACACTGCCTTGAAGGCCGGGGGGTCAGGCCACCAGTAGGCCCTCCTGAGTTTTAGAGCTAAGGTTCTATTTTATTTTCTTTTGAACTTCATTGCATTCTTTCTCATGCTCTTTTCATTCAAAGATTCAGTCCCAAGACAGGATTATGATACTCCACCAGCTGTTGTGTCAGGTAGGAAAATTCTAATTCCTTTAAGACTTGATTGGAGGGGAGAGATGGAGGTTGCTTGGTTTCCTCCAAAGCTCTTTAAAGCAGTGATTCTCAGCAGGGTTGGGTACAGGCTATTTGAATTTCAGTTTGGGGGATATAGGTGATTCCAGAGAGTGTATTTAATATTGCATTCTAGTTTTCTGTCTGGAAAATAAATATGTTGCTTTTGAAATATAAAGTAAAAGCACAAAGATATTTTGTCTATCAAGGATATGCAGAAGATAGAGTGTATCAAACGATCAGTGATTCTCAGCATTAGAAGGCCTCATCAGAATTTCTGGGAAGTGGGAGAAAGAAATGTATAAAAGAGGGCATGGATTGATAAAAAACAGTTTGAGAAGCACTGCTTTATAGACCAGAATTCTTCTGAAATCAGAGAATCATCCCATTTTGCTTGCTTAGCATCCAGCATAGTTAAGTTTGACACATAGTAGGTGCTCAATATAATTGTTTATTGAATGAATCAAAGCTTCAGATGTGTTCCAAAATGATATTTTGAATACTGAAAGAGAATCTGCCAATCTTCCATTTGACAACAAAGTGGCAGAGGTTGATTTGAGAATACTTTAGTAATCCTTTAGGATTCCTAAAATCCTCTCTTGAGGATTTTAATCAGCAATATTTGAGTTGTTTTATGAAATTCAGTAGCACAGTTTATAATACAGCATATGTATTTGAAGAAGTGAGTCTTTATTTTGAATTGCATAGGTTTTCCTGTGCTTCCATCTTAATTTTTAATGTTGGTTTCTTGCAAAGAGTATAAAGGGCATATTTTTTTTCTTTAAAAAAAAAAAATTAACTAAATAAAATACCAGCAGCTTAAAGAGCTTTGAATTCTTTCATCCTTTGATGTGTCAGATGGCAAGGACATGAAATCCAAACCAAGAAAGGCATCGGAGAAACAGAACAAGCAACCAAGGCCCGAAATAGACTGAAAGAACCCATGGGCAGTTGAGTCTGGCAACCGGACGGTGGTTTCCAAGCGGAGAACATCTTGTTCTTGGCCACCCTGATTGCTTGACCCAGCATCTGAAGGGTAATCCTTTTCTCGTGTGTTCTGGACTTGTTTAGTTATGCTCATGGCTGAATACTCATCTTGGAACTTCAATTAAGAATGTCCCCATTGAGGAACAATGAGCTACTCTTCAGCTGTGAAGTCATTCTTGGATATCTCTATAAATTGCCATAAATTAAAATATCACTTCTCTTTCTCCTAAGTGTATTACCTGTCATATTTTAATGTACCTGTTTCACTTAGAATATGGAGTCCCTGGGAAGAGACTTTGCTTAATATATAGCATCTACTTTGTTTAACATGTGGCAACATTTAACATGCTTGAAAATTTTCCAATATTAATAATAATGAAAGATAAAAAACTGGAACTTACCTTCAACTGGGTTTCCTGATTTCACTTCCAAAAACACAATGAAAAAAGCAATCAAACATCAAAGGCACTTCCTAGATATAAGCCATTGGTCAGGCTCTACACAATGCAGTTGAGGCAGAGCATCTGGCTGTAGGTCAAGGCTCAGGAATTTCCATCTGATTCCAAAAACAGGGACTACTGAAAGTTCTTGAGCAGAGAAAGTCATGCTACTTTTTTAAAAATAAAATTTTATTTATGTACGTGCACATACGTAAACAATAAGTGTACAGTAAAAGTTGTGAACTTACAAAACAAACCTGCATATCATCATACAGTGTTCCCAGACATCACCCCATCACCAACACCTTGCATTGTTACAAACTATGAAAGAGCATCTCCAAAATATTACCAGTAATTTTAGCCCCTATCTTACATTTTCTAAGTAGTGCTATAAGAAAGTTAATGTGGCAATTTTCTGTACAGGGATCACAGATAAGAGTTTAAAAGCCCAGATGTGATATAATTAGAATATTGCACTAGAGTCCCAGCAGTGGAATACAAAGGAAGGGACCAATATAGAGATGACCCGAAAAATAATATTCGGAGGAGATTTTACAATTGTTTTCCCCTCGAAAGTTTTGATTGGTGGTTTGACATCTTTTAAACTTCCAAACGTCTTTGAATTCAAACGTCTTAGAATTGCCTTCTTAAAATGTTTGTTGAATGCCTGATAGGAACAACTTGAGTAAATTTTTGAAAAAGGGTATATCTTTTGACCACAACAGGAAATTGAAACAGAAAAGATTGCTGTAATGTCTCCTTCTCATATCTCCCAATAGGCCACTATTGGACAACTCAAATAATAATCAACTATTTCCAGTGTAGGAGCAAACTGAACTGTCATAATTTATTGGGATTCAAGATATCGGCTTTATAATCTATAGAGCTATCACCCAATCCAATTTCATTCAATCAATAGCTCAAATATGTACTAAACACCTTCTGAATACTAGGCAGTGCACTCAAGTACAGGGATACAAAGGTATTAGTAGATAGATAGATAATGTTTTCATTTAATTTTGCTGTTATTTTGTTATTATTCATGATGTTAAATGTATAATGTATAGAGGAACTAGAATCTAGACCCTAGAAGATTAGAAATCCTCAGGAATAGAGTGAATTCTAAGCTGTATTTGGGAGGATGAATAAGGATTTGTCCAGCTGGATGAGATGGAAAGGCACATTAGGTGGATGGGAAGGAATGAGCAAACTCTTAGAGGCAGAAAGCAGTATGGAGTGATTAGATGACAGCAAGTCATTTGGAATTGTTGGGATTTATGGTCACTATGAGACACCAAGGCTGGCTCAGGGTAGATCTGACTTTAGGCAAGGACCCATTCTTCCTTAAGTCTTGTGTCACCTTGTTCTTCTATTTATCACAAAAAAAAATATTATTAGGAACATATTTTGCATCATGCACTGTGAAAGGTCCTGGGAATGCAACTTCCCTTGAAGAACTTAGAGTCTAGTTAGGAAGTTAGGTATGAACAGATTATTACAAGATTTCATAAATGCTAAATACGAACAAATATCATGATGTTTAAGTTGTAAACTTTTTAATCAGATGCCTCAGTTCAGAAATTACTTACGTCACTTGTCGTGGATTCTTGGGGAAATTACTTAACTTTTCTATAGCTTAATTTATGCATCTGGGGTAATAATAATAATACTTCATAAGGGTCTTGTAAACAATAAATGAGTTAAGATATAGAACCTGATTAGAACAGAGCCTGCCATAAAGTAAGTGCTCAGATGTTATTAGCCACAACTATACTAATCATTGTTGTTCCAAGGTGCTATGCTGGTACAATGGAAGAACAACTAACATATAGCATGGAGGCCAGAGAAATAGTCCCCGTGGAAGAAATATCTCAGCATAGACATAAGAACACATAGGAACTAGCCAAGTAAAAAAAAAGTTGAAGGAGGATAGTTTTAGACCATTGAGGCAGCATGTAGAAAGGCTCCTGGATAGCAAGGATGGCAAATTCAGGGAACTATAGATGGTTCAATAGTGCACAGATACATACAGAGAGATGGGGAGTAAAGAAATAAGCTAACGCAAAAACATCAGATATAGTAAGTTGTACTCTATCCTGAAGGCAAAAATACATTAAAGGATTTTCAGTTGGAGAGCAACATAATCACTCTGTCTAGAGGATAGAGAATGCATTAGAGGGAAGTGAAACTAGAAAAAGGGGCCAGAACTCAAGAGTCCAGGCAAGAAATCATGATGATGTGAACTAAAGTTATGGAAATGAGAATGGCAAGAAGTTGGCACAATTGTGATATATTAAGGGGATAGAGTGCTCAGGACTTGGTAACTGATTGAATGTCAGAATAGGGAAGAGAAGAGTAAACGGTAGCTCTTAAATTCCAAGCAGCTCAATGGGCCAGGGTGCCAGTTGCGGAATGTGAACCACAGGAAGGAGGAACAGGTGTCGCAAGAGAGGGGCCAAGTTCAGTGTTGTACATGTTGGGTTTGAGATGCTGATGAGGCATCCAAATAGAGATGTTCAATAGATGTCTGGAAGTATATGTTTGGAGCTCAGAAGATAGCTCTTAGCCAGAGATGGATTTTGGAGTTATTGTCATGGAATTAAAGCATGTCACCTAGAGAATATACTTAGAGTGAAAAGAAGTAGGCAGAACTTTGGAAATAAGAATGAGCAGAGAACCTAAAATATAGACTGAAAAAGAACAACTATAGATATGGAAGGAAAACCAGGAGTATATGATTTCAAAGACACCAAAAAGACAAGAGTATTTCAAAATGGAAGCCTGACAGTAAAATGAGTCCTGAAAAATGCCATTGGATTGAATTATACAGAGGTCACTTGTGAATATGATGAGAAAATTTCAGTGGGAAGGACCAAGACAGTGACTATCCTGTGAGAAAGTGGACAAGGCAAGTGCAGGGAACTCAGATTTGACCTTGAAGAGGTATAGTGAAGATGACAACAACAAAAAAAAATGAATGGAAGAATGAAACTGGTTGATTTATGGATTAATTTTGTTAAAGATGGAAAATATTTGATCATTCTGGGAAGAAGCCTGGAAAGAGTTCTAAAGATTGAAGATGTGATTCATAAACGGTATGACTGGTAGAGCAAGGACCTTGAGGAAGCCAGACATCTCTTCCAGGAATGTGGGAGGACAGGAGGAAAGGATGATGAATGTGCATGTAAGTTTGTAAATGTAGTGGTAGGATGTCAAAGGATTTCCCACATGATAAATACTACTTGTTTTCTATGTGAACTATTAAGTGGTATCTTATTCAGAGAGTGAGTGGGAGATGGCATGGTAAGAGACTTGAGAATGCAAATTTAGAAAACTGTGGAGTGAGAAGGACATCTAGCAAAACGTAGAAGGTTGGAAGGAAGTACTGGGAGTCCATTGGAAGCTATGGAATATGGATTTTTATGATACCAATCTGTGAGAAGTATTTGATTGTTCCATAGTAGTGTTCACTAGCTGAGAGGGCAGACAGGTTGATTAATCCAAGGTTAAGGTTTTCCTGAATGGGTTGAGAAGAAGGGCTATGTGCATTGATGATATCAACAAGTGAGTGACTGAGTGACAAACCATGGTTTCCAGTATAAATTGGATGAGAAAAAGAAGGCAATGGGAGATAAGAAGAAAGCAGGGAATAGGGAGACTAGAAGTTTGGATGAAATCTATGGAAATACAGGTCAGAAGTAGAATACTTGGATTTAAGGTCATGAACAGGGGTGCAAAGTGGACTTGAGTTCAAGGTGATAATAGGCTAAGGAAAACTAAGAAGCTGCCCTTTAAGTGGGGTGTGTTTCTATGTCTGTGTTTGGAGTTTTTTGTTGGTTTGTTTTTTGCCATTAATAAGATGTGGACAAATCTTTAAAGACAGTGTCTCTCGAATACAGAGGATGAGTGACAGAGCATATTTTTCAAGCGTGCTACAAAGACACTGAAGACTTTTTCTCTCAGAACTTTAAAGAATCAAGTTCTTTCCAGAACATTTGGACTATAGCTCTGACTAAAGGCAGGAAAGTGTACCAGATTAGAGGTTTTTTTTTTTTTTTTTTTTTTTGGGGGGGGATGTGGGTTGTGTATCACTAGTGAGACTTAAAATGATTTGAATTGTACAGAGGCAAACCTTTTATTTCCTCAGTTGCAAAGTTATTTTATTTTGAATTTATAAGTTCATCAAATGCACAGCTTAAGAGATATTTTTGCTTAGGAAGAGCCTAAGGTAAATAGTTATTAAACAGTGGATACGTGTTTTCAGGATGATACAAATTCAGAGCTAAGGCAAGAGTCATGATATCCAAAAGCAAGTGGCGAGGTTTGGTAAGCAGAGACTTCTCCATGTTATTTTATTGGAATCACCTCTCCTTGTCCACAAATCTGCCACAGCTCATTAAAGGGACAGAGGACAGAAAGCTTACAGCACCCTATACATTTTCACACAAAATCAGAAATCTGTTCTCTTTTTGGTATTCCTTTTCCATAACAACTATAACTCCTTCAAAGATCTGCCTATTTTAAGCAAACTTTAATGGAAAAATATGTAAATGAAGAGTAAAACACCATTTTTTCCCTAATTATGTTTGGATTTTATGAGGCACCTATGAAAACAACAGATACTTTATAGTCAAATTTTTATTTCAGTTCCCATGAGCTTAATTTCCTTAAAGGGTATCTGCATGTAATCAAGCAAATGATTGCTATCAACAATCAAAAGTAGGACCAAAATTCGTCCTCTTTTTCTAAAGCTCAGAGTTCAGAATTTGAATGTGGGTTTGGAAGAATGAAAAATGAAGAACAGAAATACATTGACGGGAACCCAATAGAACTTCTGGAACATATATTAATACTCTGCCATATCGTTTCTATGTACTAGCTAAAATGAGTTGAAAATACTAAATATTATCAATACAAATTCACAGTGAGTTATCACAGAGTATAAATAAATCACAATTTAGTTTCACTCAGAGTAGTCAGATATTAAGTCCTTAAGTATCAGGTTTCTAGCCAGAAACCTTCTAAGGCCTTCACTTGCCTTACACAGTTTTTTCCACATTGTTTTGCTACTCAAAAATCTGAGTTTGCATTGGAAAGCCTCGTTATTTTGAAACTGGTGATGCTGGATTGAAGCTTATCTATCATATTGTCCCTTCTCGGGTGAAATTTGCTTTATCTGGGGAGCAATGTTTAAGCTACTTCAGAGAAAAGAACCATTTTTCAAGCTCTAAACATATTTTTTTCATGAATACCATGAGCTAATTACAAATGATTTCCATCTCTTAGTTAAAAATTAGGTCCATTACTACCTTTAATTAGCAACAATTAGCCATTAAATCGTATTTACTGTAAAAGACCTGACATAGTCATAAATGTTCCCACAAACCATGCATGAAAATCATTTTTTTTTTTTTTTTTTTTTTTTTTTTTGCTTGAATACTATGTGTCTACTTTGATTACAAAACTGCATGTCTTTAGATATATTAATTAATTGTCTTTTTTTCTATTTTGCATATATTTTGATTAGGGAGAGTTTGCTGTACTTATTCATTCATTCAACTAATATTTATTGAGCTCCTACAGGGCTACAAGGCACCTGGGCTCGAAGAGTGGATGAATTCCTTGCCCTCAAAGTATGTTGAATCTAAGAGCAGAGGGCAAGGTTATAAAGAACAGTCACAGAGCACACTATGTGACAGATATCATCAGAGTAAGCCACAGAGCGGGATTTTGTACATGATACATGTTTGTAAATGGACAAATAGGCATGTGCATGCTGAGTAATTGTATTCCTGCTGGGCCTTTTGTATTGTTCACTAAATTATAAAAATGAAGCCTTAAAGATCTTTCTAGTAGGACCACAATTTTTATGACTCTATTCAAGTAACTTATCCTGAAGGGAGCTTTAGCAAATAGACTTCTCTGTTTGATAAACATCATCATTATTGAGCCCAGCTGATTTTGGGAGGGAGATGGGGAGATGCAAAAGCATATCCTTATCTTCTAATGCATGGGTTGGCAAACACTTTCTGTAAAAGTCTAGATAGGAAATATTTTAGGCTTCGCCGGCCATACAGTCTATGTCACAGCTACTCAACTTTACAGTTAGCGTCTTTTCTCTTTTGCCTTGGGCTACTACTTCTCTGAAACCTGAAATCTGCTTTGCACTCTAAAAGTGAAGGGAAGCTTTCCTGACCTTGTCTAAAGACCTAACACTGCAGAGGCCAGGTCTGGGATGGCTGGAGATCTGGCTGCCCTTCCGCTGTGCATCATACACATCGAACAGAACAAGGCTGTCTCTTTGTAGGAGAATCCTTCAACGAGGGCAGCAATGGACTCTGAGCATAGCACGGCAGCAGGGAGCCGTATCTCTTAACACCTCAGTCATCACAAAAGGGCAGAGCCAACCTAGCAGGCCACTTAGGAAGAGAGCGCTTTCAAGACGATCGATTTAAATTCAGCTAGTCTCATGGCAGGTATCAGCACAGTTAGCACTGAAAGCACATATTTTTCTTTATACTCACCAGTACAGTGGGCACTTGAGATTCCTGTCGGAGAATCCAACCATGAATTGACTATGATCCAACACTTGCCAGAGGCATGTTTGAAACATCTGATGCTGGAGAGATACGGCCTGGCAGGCATGTTAACATTTCTCTTGACTCTGTGTTAAATTAGTTTATCAGAAAGCAAAACATCTGAACCATATGATTGCACATCCCTATAGAAATGCTTTCTCTGAATTAATATTTCATATTTTAACCTCTTCTTTTCTAAAGGGGTGATACTTGATATATGCATTTAAACAACATTACTTGCTTTTCTGAAATACCACAGTTGAAGGAATTGGCCATTATTTTACCCAATGCCCCTTTTATAAAGAAGCAAATGATAAATTGCCCCTTGAGTTCAGTGTGTTGGCAAGTATCTCTCTCCAGATGGATGGATATACTTTTTTAAATTGACAATGTAAAATACATAACTTATTCTATTTCCCCTTTGGCCTGGGTTGTCAGAAAAGTTGGAGCTAGATGATTACATTCCAAATATACCTGGTGGCATGCTCTCTCTGTGCCTCTCAACTGTTTGTTCATTTGCTGGTGTTTTTAATTGTGCTTTTTAATTGGGTGATTAATATGTGAAGCCTTTGCAAATCAACTTGGAGTACAAAGGCTGTAGTTCCAACAGAAAAAAAATCATAAAGAAATGCATATGGTCCAAGGGAAGTCTGTATGCCATAAAGCCTCGGTGGAAAGATTAAATGAGAGCTGATTGTGATGATGTATTAAACATCTAAAAATTGACCAGAAACATATTCACTCACATGCATGCAACTCTGAATCAGAAAAAGTATGGTATAATAAATAGAAATGGCTTTTAGATTCCAGGACATGCTATTTAATAATTATTTTAACAGTGACACTTAAATTTTCTGAAGCTTGTTTTTCCTCACAATGTGATAATAATTAATGGCACTTCTTTTTGCATGTGCAATAATATGAAATTTAATTGAGATGATATATCTATAAGTACCCAGTACAGTGCCTGACTCATAATAAATATTAAATAATGGATGCTTATTTTCTTCTTCCCTTTCCCTCATTCAAAGAAATGTGCCAGGACTTTTTGAAGTTATCACTAACCTTATATTTGTCCATCTTATTTATATTAGATTGAACCAAAGTAGTGTTTCAAAATATAGTTTCCAAGCCCAATATCTGAAAATTGAAGAAGTGTTAAGGAGGTTCATTATATATCTTCTCTATTGGCTGAACTCTTCTAATAACATTGACTCAATTAATATAATAAATTTAATAGAAAGCTTTCATAACACCATGAAAAATAACATTTTATTGTACAGTGAAGAAGGGAACAAAAAACATGTACATGAGAAGAAGCTAGAATGGAATGCATAAAATGATAATCATATGCTTTTAGTTTCTGCTTTCTAAAATTTTGAAATGTTGCTTTGCAACTTGTATAATTCACTAAAATTTTAATCTCCCAATCTTTGAATATATGCCAGTCACGGAAGATATTTATATAATAGGAAAATGTGACTTTTTAAATTGAAGATGAAAATAAAGATGATGATGATGGTGGTGGTGAAGATGATATTGAGGTAGTGGTAGGCGTAGTACCTCTAAAACTTCCCATTTTTTATTCTCCATGATTAGTGCTATTCATCAAATCTCACCATCTTAAAATGTGGAATTCCAAGAAATAGCATATCTCTCTATAGAAGTGGCATAGAATTTTGAAGTGATTCTGTAGTCTCAAGTCATCGCTACATTTTATTTGAATCTATTATCCATCTACCAAAATGTCAGCATTTCCCCAACAAATTGACTGATTTTTAAAACATTTTTCATATCAAAATTACATTTCAAATTATATATGCTATTCTTTGCATACAGCACTCAGAGCAACCTAAATCCTCTGAGTTTATTTAATATGAGGCTTCTTGACCCTTCTGGTTTGTGGAATTGATATATTTCATGTATACCACAAGATGTGTATTTACATATTATTATTATATAGTTTTCAATTTCCTGCTTAAAAGAAAATCTCCTACTCTTGGAGATAATTTGTTTCCCCAAGCTGTAGATCACAAGTATTTATACCTACCAAAATCAAGCCAATGTCATTTCAAATTTCATTTGCCACCCAAGCTGTTGCATATCCTTCCTTCTTTTGTACCACTAGGTTTTACTCATTTTAATAATGTGAAATATATCAGAAACAATATCTTGGTTCTTATCAGGCCAGCCCTCCTTTTTTACTTGTCTGGAATTTGGAACATTCACTGTGATTTAGCTCTGACAAAATATTGATTGAAAGGCCATCAGCTACCTGTCCCTGATGCCACATATCAAAATTCTAGTTATTTCACATCAATTTTCCTTAAAAATGGAAAGTAAAAAGTTGAAAAGATGTTAAACCAATAGTTCCTCTTGATTTACATAAAATGGGCATATATCAGTGGGCAGCAAAACCAGGTTGGTTTCAGAGTAACAGAATGCAGGCCTCTATCAGGCATAAATTTAATTACATTATACATTTGCTCCGATTCTAGCAGACTGCTGGAAAGGCTCAGATCTGGGGTAGCACAGAACTCCAGATTTGGGAAATATAAATTTCATTCATAACTGAGCAGTTATTTTAGCAAATCAAATATTATTTTGGGATTTTTGTTCTGGGAAGTTAATGCCTATTAGCCAAAGAAGACCAGGGACCAATGATAGTCAAACAAATTTGGGTTTATTAGCTTGTTGCAATAAGAGAGAATGTACCCCATGGAGCATCTCAGAAGAAGTTTGGAGAGTCTTATAGGATTTGGGTTTGTGCAGTGCAATTTTGAGAAGTACTTAAGGAAGCAAAGGTTTGTTCTGTGTTGGTTGCTGTCAGGAAGTGGGGACTGTACCATGATTAGGTGTTATCTAGGAGGTAGAAGGAAAAAAGACAATGCTAGAGCTGTCATTGGTAAATAAGCAGCAGTCACTCAGACAAAAAAAAAGGGAGATGTTTAACTGTTTTCAGGTTTGCAGAATGTCCTTGTCCCTTTTATCACCAATCATGGGGTAGTCTTATCTGATTATTAATAATCATCTTTGAAAACTTTTATATTTAATCAAGAATACTATAACCTCACAATAATAATAGCATACAAGCTAACTAAAGATCATTTGAAAGATTTCCATAATTTTTTCCTTATTTTGAGGGCAGTTATAATGTTCCCTGGAAAAAATATAACAACACATCAAATGACCTTAAGAAAGTGTCAATACAAACATGAGGTTGGCCAGAACGGTGCTTCATTTGTCACTTGCAATGAGTATATTTGGAAAGTACATGGCATGCAAAGATGAATATGAAAACACAAAGATATATATACACTGTGGTCTAGGTGCTGTGCTAAGTGCTTTATGTGGATTGATTGTCACATTTGATTTTCACAGTCACTCTCTAAAGAAGGTTCTGTGTCCTCTACAAATTGATCCTTTATAGGCTCAGCTGGGCCCTCACTCATGTTGATGTTCCTTTTATTCATTTTTCTGATACCTCACAGCAGCTGTTTTAAATTTTTTTTACCTTCTCAAGTTCCAAATACAAGTCCTGCCATTTATGCTCAGGAAATGGCTGTCTTCTCCTTTATGAGAAGAGGATGCCACATTTGATCTAGTGCCCCTCTTTAGTTCAAATGGCCATTCCTTCACCTTCCTTCTCTTCTTGTCCACCTGTTTTTTTATCATACCATGGCCCTCTTTTTTTGACAATGTTAACCCTTCCTTCTATGTTTTTGATAACAATTACAACTGCTTTAACCTTTTTGAGGGGCAGTCTTATACCATTAATCACCCTCTATTCCATACGTACCTTTGTCAATATATACTTATCCACTGGTGACTTTTCTTCCACCCAGTGAATATTTTCGTTCTTTTCTCTCAAGTTTCACATGGTGCTGGTCATAGGGGCATTTTGCTTTATTCCATTATTTTCCTCAGTGAAGTTACCTGCTTAATCAGCTTTAACTGTCATATGGATGACCCTCTCTTTTGATTTCCATGCCAGTGATTCCAACTACCTTCTAGGTGGCTCCCATCCACTCCCAGCACCCTTGGGTGGTCCCTTGGAAGTTCAGAATTCATATTCACAATATCACTCTCATAATCTTCCTTCCCAATCCAGTTTCTTCTGCAGATTTCCCTAGGGTTTGGCAAACCACCATAAATATTATTTCTCCAGGCCAAGATTTTGAAATTTATGCATTGCTATGAGTTTGGGATTGTTATAGTTCCTGACAGGAGCTTGGAGTTCATCACTTTTTTGTGTGTGAGAATAATATATTTTAATACTTAGCCAAGCTTGAAATAGGATAGACAATCTCTTTTATAAACCCAATAGTCATTTTTCTTCTAGCCAATTAAGTTTAAAACCTCAGAGACATTTTGGCTCACTGTACCCCACATGAAGTCTTCTTTTTCATACAGATTTTGCTTCCATGGTATATTTTCATTTGTTTATTTATTTATAATTTTTTTTTAGGACAGTCCTGGGGATTGAACCTCGGACATAGTATATGAGAAGCAGGAGCTCAACCACTGAACTATACCTGCTCCCCCACAAAATATTTTAAGTCTCTTCTACCCATTTTATTCTATTACCGCTGATCCCAGGCTACCTCACTGTTACCTTTTAATTTTATTATTGCAACAGTCTTCTCACATCAATTTCTGGCCCTTCCCTTTCTTATTCAGCTTTCATACAAATGCTTTTATAAAATTTAAGGTTAAAATTTTTTTATCTTACCAGCAAGGATATGGTCTTGTAGTACAATTGGAATTTACCTTAATGTTTAATGAACCCTACCATCTGATTACTGCCAGAAAGTACATATCATATTTTTTAATCTGAAGTCATCTTTGCTATTACCAACCCTCAAACTTACAACTGGTAAGAAATGCTAAACTACTCAAAGCAGTAGATGGTTTAGAGAAATTGTTCTAAAATGAAGTGGGCATTAAAACTATGTCATACTGTAGAAACACAGCACAATGGTTTCTACTTGCTCTCTGTGTGAAAGCCAGCCTAGATCTTTTCTGAGAATAATCTTTTCCTGCCCAGAGCTCACCTTCAAATAGAGGAGTAGATGTGTTGGGGGAAGTGAGTAGATTCTCTTAAATTATTCTTGACTTCTTCCATTTGAGCATTTCTATCCAATGCCAAGTTTAGCTGATTGTTAAAACATATGGCACCATGTATAACCAGCAGCAACAACAACAACAAATAAAAGCTACCTTCCAAATACTTGTCAAGAAGTACAGGAATTCCAAAGTCACCACCATTCAGAACTATGGCTAAGATAAATAATATTTTTGGAGGAATATTTGGATATTATATTGTATGTTCATTCTCCTTGGTTATTCTGAATTATATCCCTGGATTAGGCTGAGAAAGCTGTCTTACCTGGATGACTACATCCCCCTTACCCCCTGACAAATAGCTTTTCCTGAAGTATGCATTGGCATAATGCCATTCATTTATGTTTGAAGGACACTATAATAAATAGCCCTTGTGCTTTGCTTACATTGTGGCTGTTGTCATTAGACTACATGGTGTCTGCTCCATTCAGACCCATGGGAGAAATGTCTCTCTTGCCTACATATTGGGAATAATTCTTCTACATATATGGTTTATTCTCTTACCTAATGGACACAGTTAATTGTGTAATTCATTGCTGCCTAACGCTGATAAAATTTTAATGACAATGGGGGGTGGATGTGGCTCAAATGGTTGGCCGTCTGTTTCCCATATGGAGGGACCTGGGTTCGATTCCCAGGACCTTCCGGTAAAAATGAAAAAAAAAAAGAAAGAAAGAAAAGAAACTGTCTGCCTTTAGGGAAACGGATGTGGCAAGAGGTTCTGCATCCGTCTACCATATGGAGGGACTGGGGTTCAATCCCCGGTAACTCCCGGTAAAAAAAAAAAAAAATTAATGACATTTATTTTACTAGCCTCCCTGCTAGTAGAAAGACTTTGTCTTTCTTTCCTTTAGCCTCATTTTTCTCACTTATTTAATGCTTCTGTATTTTATACAACTTTGGAAGCTGCCTTAAGTCCTTTTGGGGAGCAAGTTAGGATAACTTGCCTTTATTCATGCTGAACCTCTTCCTAGAATTTCTTCCATGCCATACCTGCAGTCTCTGCTGCTCAGTTCTTACCCATTTCTAAACATCTATCTCTTCCATGAATCTCTTGGATTTTCACAGCCAGATGTGATTACACTTTATTTTGAAAGCTCTCAAAGTACTCTGTTTGAACCCATTGCACACTGCCAGATATTATAGTTACTGTTATATTCCTTACTACCCTTACACTCTACCTTTAGATTGTAAGTTTGGAGGTCAAGGGCTGTTCTATTCTTTTATCCCTTGTGGCAGTAAAGCTCAAATTTTTTTATGAAAGTAAAAGTCCTTGAGTAAGGGTTCACCCTCAATTGAAGACTCAACATTGACTTTTACTCCACATTAATGTGGGAGACAAAATATGGAGGCAATTTTAGGCTGGTCAGATCTGAATTTTCCCTAAAAACGCTACAATTAAGGCCTTTCCCATCCCTCCTTAATGCTTCCCCTGTACCCCCCAGGAAAGTGACTCTAGGTGACTGTCATTCTCTGGTGGGATTAGCATGACATCCATCTAACTGGTCTTGCTGAGTCAAGCCTTATCCCACCCCAATCCATTCTCTCTAGAGCCATTGCAACCATCTTTCAAAAAGAAACATGACCTGCTTTCCACAATATTCAAGACATAGTCATCTCTCCTTAGCCCATGCTATAGGGTCCTTCACAATCTTGATACCTACTTTCCAGACTCATCTCTTACTAATTCTACGCTCCAGGCATAATGAATTCCTTTCAGTTCCCAGGATAGGCCAAGTCTCCATGGTCTTGGCATAAGTGAGAATATGATAAATATGAGCAGTTCCTATGTCTAGAAATTTTTTTCTTCCACTCTTAACTTGCTAATGCTGGCTTGTTTTGCAGGGCTTGTTTCAGGTGCTTTCTTCTCCCTGGAAGCCTTCCTCACTCTTCTGTCTTATCTTAGAATTGCCACTTTTTCTTAATTCCGTATGTCTCTAGGAGTATCTCCACTGTAACATTTAACACACTGAATCATCATTTTCTGTTTAATTATCTTGCTCCCAGCCTAGAGTCGAGACTATGAACTCTTTTAGAGTAGGCGCTATTCATATTTATTTTATTCCTCACTACCCAGCATTATATGGACTACGGTAGGAGTTTAATAAATATTTGTTGATTAAACAAATGATAAGAATGCTGATTTGATAGACATATATTCTATGTATTCCTAACTTTAATCTCTATAGATTAAAATAGCAAGAAGAAAAGATATTCAGAGTTCCCAAGAAGCTTGGAAATTTGAATCAACAATTAAGCACATGAAGTTTTTTGAATGGGATAGGAAAAAACCTCATGAACAAGAAAATGGTAGATAAAACGAAAGGATTTGGGGAAAGTAGAATTATTGGGAAAGATTACACATGAAATAATTTTAATTATTGTGGAAACCCTTACTGGGTTTAACTAATAGAAATGTGGCTGTCTTTCAGCAATGCTTCTTCTCAGGAAGATTTCATTTTTGCTCATTCTTTTCCCTAGATAGCTGTCATATTCATTTATCTTACTAACATCATTAGAGTTGATGCTCCAGAGTTGACTTCTGAAAGTCATTTTATATTCTTTTTATTGCCAGGTCCCTCAAATGCACACCACAGCAAACACACACTAGTCCTAATGACATAGCATCTTTGACTCATTTTTTAAAAATCAGCTCTTCAATGGTTTCTATGTTATGCCTTTCTAGACTCTCTGGAAGACATAAATCCAGGTGCCCCACCCACTACCATCATGAATGGTAGTCAGAGCAAATAATGGCCTTTAGCTCTTTTTCATTAATGAAATGGAAAAGCACCATACCCAATCCATTAGTGACATACTATTATATTGAGAGATTACTGAAGAAAGGGAGCCAGCCAGTAGACATAGACTGGTTTCCCTTAAATTGGATTTTCAACCATAATCATAAAAGACGCCCTTTCATCTCACAGGAAAGTTTGAGCTCTTTCCCTCTCTCTCATTCTCATTTTGTTTTGTCCTAATTTATACTGACAGTCCATAAGGAATGTAAGTACTATTTTCTAAATGACATTGAATATTCTTGCAAATTAACAGTATTCATAGGGATAAAATATCACTTAGCCTCTGAAAACTTCTCTTTTTGGTTGCTGCTATCTGTGGATTTTAGTTTCTCGAATTCCTTACTCTCAAAGAGGTGGGTACTTCTCTTGACTTTGCATGATAGAATACTGAATTTATGTAGAAGTGGTCATTCCACTGAGGCTTTGTATTATTTTTATTCTTTTTAACACTTGTGCCGATAAAACTCCACTGTTATTTTCATTCCTGTAGGAAATTATGTTTGATTGATGCTCCTAAACTTGTTTAGTTCAGGCAAGACTTCAGTGTTTTGTTTTAGTCCCCCAAATTCAACTGGATTGTTTTTCCCTTAGCATATATTTCATAAGGTATCTGTGTGCTTTAAAATTCGCACCACTGGCATTGGTACTTATCACCAAAGCCATTTAGATTCCAACTTCATTTGAAGAACGTATTCATTGTGATGCTAAAGTGCATACACGTGTATAGGACCCAGTTCCTAAGAGCCCTTTCCTTAGGAATCTCACCAAGAGTGGAATGCCACCACTCAGCCAAAGCAAAGTCATCAGCCTCACAGGCTTTTTTCTATAATCGCTAATTTATGTAAGAAAATGAGTGTTAAAGCAACAAATTTAACTATGCATGCTTGTTAAGGAAAGCATGAGAAAGTGTGATTTTTGTGTTAATTTCTGCAGGAGGTTCCCTTCATTACCTGTTCTTCATGCTATTCCACTCTCTAGTGACCAGATAGAAGGAGAAAACATGAGAACTTGACAACTCAACAGAAGTATATCCATCTCCCACTACTCCCCACCCTCCTGTGTCAGGAAGTCAGCATGCAATAAAGGGATACACATAAGCTTCAACGGAGAGGAACAATTATATCTCAGCTCTCCCATATACTCTCTGTGCCTCTTCGCTGGAGCCTCCATCTGTATATGAGTGGAGCGGGTGTAGCTCAGTGATTGGGCGCCTGCTTTGCATGTATGAGGTCCTAAGTGTGATCCCTAGTACCCCCTAAAAATAATAATAATAATCTGTATATGAAGATAGTGGCAGTACCTAGTAAGAGATATACTGTGAGAGTAAGATGAGCTATTACAATAGTCATAACAGACACTCAATTATCCCCACTTCTGAAGAGTCCAGGATTCTGACTTACCACGTTCAATTCTCTGAGCCAGTGGTGCTCTAAATGAGGTCCTAGACCAGCATCTTAAGCAGCTCCTGATAACTTGTTAGAAATGTAAATTCTCAGGCCCTATCCAGACCTACTAAATCCAAAACTGGGATTAAGCCCAGAAATCTCTGCTTTAACAGATGCTCCAGTTCATTCTGATATACACTCAAGTTTGACAACCACTGCTCTGAACCAATCAGTCAAACTCAGGTATATGTGTAATTAGAGGAAAGATAAAATAATTAAGACAATGGTAGGGGATTAAGCTAAAAGTGGAATGAAACCAGAATGTGAAGTATCCTGCATTAGTCAGGGTTCTCTTGGGAAACAGAATCAACAGGAGATATCTGTCAATAATATGAGATTTTATAAGAGTCTCTCACATGACTGTGGGGATGCACAAGTCCAGGTTCCACAGGCAGGCTGCAAGCAGGGGCCCCGATGAAAGTCCAGTGAAGGTCCTTGATGAGTTTCTGGGAGACGTTGGCTGTCCAAAGACAAGCTGGGAAATTCTCTCTGATTGCTGAAATCACTTCCCTATTTAAGGTATTCAACTGATTGGATAAAGCAAAGCTTTTTCTCATTGCTGATGGCAATCTTCCTGGTTGATGCAGATGTAATCAGCCATCTATGCAGTAAACTCACTGATGACTAAAGCCCATAAATGTCCTTATATTACAATTAGCCCAGCGCTTGCTTGACCAAGCAACTGGGCACAATTACCTGGCCAAGTTGACGTGTTAGTCTAACCATCACATATCCTCTATTATTCAAATCCTTTGCTTTCTTCCAGATTTCTGTTATATCTTGTTTTCTTGTACTATTTCCTTCATTTTGCATAATTTTAAAAACAGACCAACAGAATGTGACTTAAGTTGGACCATGAGTATACTGGGTTTCTTGGGAAAAATAGATAATTCTCTATTTGAATATATGCAGTACACTCAATTAAACTATCAAGATTCACAGTCTAAAACTTTAGGAACTTCCAGGAAAATGAAAGCAAATGAATTAGCTCATTGGCAAAGTGAGTGTGTCCACTCATGGAATGCTTGGTCATCAAGGGATTCTTTAAGAATTATAGAGACCCAAAACCAGAATGAGAGCACAGGGCTGTCTTTTAGCCTGAAGAGGAGGGAACCATAACTGTTTGCAATTATAATTGCAGTAATTCATAGGTGTGGAGAAGTCCTTCTGGTCTTCTTTTCACATGTCTACTTCTTTTCACTAATGCCATGAGTTAAAGTTCTATACTTAGAAGACACTAAGACTCATGTATATTGAAACCATCACACCATGCAAGTATTTGCCTCCCTACCACATTCTTTGAACCTTCAGTAATTAGGACAGAAACTAAATTGGCCCTTTTTATGTTTCGCTGGTGTCAATTACAGCTAAGAGGATTACACTGTATTTTTATATTGAGGCTCTTTTTGTAACTGGCAGAATCTAATCCTGATTATTTGCAGTTTATGTTTCTAAAATGTATGAAACTAGAAACAAAGCTCTCAGTTGAGCCCCCAGTTTCATACCCAGTTGACCTTCATTTTCTACAGATTCACTGTGTCTCATTGTTAATGGGGACAGTTGTACTTCTTTTTCTTTTTCTTTTTTTTTTTTTTTTTCCTTCTTGCCAGTACCTATAAGAAGAATCCTATGTAGAAATGGGAAGGAATTGTATTATGTTCATGTTTACTTATCTCCCATATCCTTCACAATTATTTTCAGATCCTTTGGGGTTTATTGCTTTTTTCTGTTTTACGTCCCAAGTCTTAATGCAAAATAAAATTCCTTGGAGTAATTTTGATGGAAATTCAGAGTATTAGACATAAATTCATCACCTAATCTTAGTTAATCTTCTGGGCATTCTTGTGAAATATTGATTTCCTTGGGGAACATATGCAATCATCATTTCCCAAACAGTCTCCTAGGGTAGCAGCTCTCAAATTTGTAGCATATTAAAATCACCAGGGGAGCCAGGCCAATTAAATCATAATATCTATGGGTGGGATGTAGGCATCAGTATTTTGTTAAAGCTTCCCAGGTGATTCCAAGGCAAAGCCAAGTTTGTAAAACTAGGGTCCTAGAGAAAGTTCCTTGTATCTCATAAGATGTAGTTCTAAGCTCCAGTATTTTTTGGAAATATAACAAACTATATTTTTCTTCTTGGAGATTCATAATAAACATCTGTATATTAAAGACTCTGGGAAGTCCTTTTTGTCTGGGAAGACAAAAAGTGGATGTAAACAAGGAAGGCGAAGGGGACGGATGTGGCTCAAATGGTTGGGCATCCATCTCCCATATGGAGGGACCTAGGTTCAATCCCTGGGACCTCCTGGTAAAAAAATTAAAAAAAACTCTTCTCTTTTCTGACTGAAGCGATGAATGCACAACTACATGATTATACCAAATACCATTGATTGTGTACTTTATCAATATGTATCAATAAATTTTATTTAAAAAATAAAAAAAAGAAAAAAAAAGTCTTTGTGTGGGAGGTGGGGAACTTGGGAATCCCTGCAATTTTTGTGTTACATTTATGTAATCTAAGCATTTTTTAAAATATAAAAAAATTAATTAAATTTTTTTTAAAAATCAGCACTTTAAAAAAAAAGAAGAAGGAAGGTGGAGAGAGAAAGGAGCCGCTCATCCCCAAGTAAAACAAAAATTCTTGCTTAACTTTGATTTATTCCATCATTTTTCAAATTTGTTCACTCAGTGTTTAACGAGTACAGCACTTGTTTGAAAAAATCCCTTGTAACACTCCTTCCCAGAAATCTAATTTGAAAAATACCGAATACAAGGAATCCACATCAAAGTGTCTTCTTGCACTTCTATGAAAGACCTGGTTGCATCCAGATTTTGCTACACAGTCACATAGCTTTAGATATTTGAGGTAACTTGTTGGCTTTATCAGAAGAGTTAAGAAGTTTTACAAAGTGTTTTACCAAAGGGTATTTGGATCACAAGCATCAAATGAGATTTAGCTTAGGAAAATCAGTGTCTCAAAATTAACAGAACAAAAAAGTCAAATTAGGGGTACCTGGAGAAACCAAACATTTAGGAAGACTAGAAAGGTATGGGAAATCCAATTAGGTAAGAAAGTAGAGTGGTATGATAGAAGAAATGGTGCCAGGATACATTTGATCTAGTATTCAGTAGCATGTGTAGTAGCATGTATTTGTTGGCAAAAACAAATAGGTTAGTTTAAGACTATCCCTTATCCCCTTTCTATTGTACTCATTCTCCATCTTAAATTCTCTTCTCCCGGGCTTTTTTAAAAGCTTTATCACAGAAATTTATAATCTGGAATCTAGACAATCAACAATCCTTGTTTTCTTCATCAAAACTAATCTGCACCCTTTTCTCATGATCCTTCCAGCTTCTTCTTGGGGGCCAATTATATGGTAAAATACTATTTTCCAATTTTGTTAAAATTTAACTCTAGTGGTGGCATTTCAGGCACAGAGAGGAATTGTTCCCATGCTAGTCGGAGGCTAAACTGGAGAATGTCGGCAATCGTTCTCCATATGGATTTTCTAAGAGGTCTCAGAAAATTCTGCATCAATTGTCTCCTAATTTTATAGTTTATAGTGTTGTTGTAAATAGCAATGAAAAATATTGAAAGTAATTAGGCAACTTGGATTGGGATAAATATTTAAAATGGACAGCTAACTCTGGCTGTTGGTGAAACTTCTATCAACAATTGAGTTCTACTTACAGGACAAGAGAGGATCAAATAAATGCCTAATAGTTTTATAAACCAATACTACCTGAGCTTGATAATGTATATATGTTTAAAACTCATTTTCTCTTCAATCTCCATGTGACTTCTCTAACTACAAGAAACAACCGGACACCCAGCTGAAAATGGTTTGTTTAATTTAAAAAGAAATATTTTGATTCATGCATCTGAGAAACCATTGTAAGAGCTGGCTCAAAGGATGTCACTAATGGCCTGTTTGCATTATACTTCTCTGCCATGTCACCTTCATATTCCACAGCTTCACAGTTGACAAGCTCAGGGCATCAGATGTGGCAGTGACAGTGATGGCCTCACATGCTCACACAATCCAAGGGAAGAGAGAGGGACAATTTCAGAAGCTTCCACAAAAGAAAGAGAATGTTTTCCTTTCCCAGAAGCCCCAGCCAACATCACCTCAAGTCTCATTGGCTCTCATTTCTGAACCAGTCCCTGTAAACAAGGGACCAATTTATACTAACCAGGATGGAGTAAAATCACATCCTAACCACATGGGTAGAAAAGGAAGATAAAAGACTCCCAAAGGAAATATAGGTTACCATTTAGAAGGGGACATGGATGCTGAGTGGGTAAGGAAAAGCATTAAAATATGCACTGAACCTGGCCTGTTGTCACCATTCTCCATTTCTTCCTTTCTAGAATCTATACTTTTTACTTTTAATTGATTTTTTACTTTTGACCTTGTATCACAGTTTAGCCATTGATCCCTCTTTTTAAATTTTCTCTTAGTTTATTAATATCTTTATTAATGTATTTATTTGATATCTATTAAAATACTTCTGGGTATTTTTAAGAAATTCAAGCACATATGTTATTTTCTCTCATTGGGTATAAAATTCATTAAGAAGGAGATTAGTTCATATTTGTCACTACATACTCATAGCATCTTAATCATAGTTGGATCTCAGTAAATGTTTTTGAATAATGTAATTGAAACACAACTCCATTGGGCAAAATAAAAAGTAAAAGAAGACCACAGCTCTAGAAAAATCTGTAGTTAATATTCTTAGAGGGGGTGGATGTGGCTCAAATGGTTGGGCGTCCGTCTCCCATATGCGGGGACCTGGGTTCGATCCCCGGGACCTCCTGGTAAAAATTAAAAAAAAAAAAAAAATTCTTAGAACACAGTGTCCAAAATAGTCTCTAAGTTAGGGAAGGGGTGTCCCCAGATCTTAAACGGAAATCAAAGACTTCTAAGATAAAGATGTCAAGTACAGATGAAGTAGCTGGAACCTGGCCAAGGAAAGGCAGGAGATAAAAATTATGGGTAATTTATAATATCTATATTGCTTTTATATCTATATCTATATTGTTTCCTTTCTGTTTGACTTTGGCTGCCTTACTTCTATGCCACAACTCAAAAAAAGTGCACTTGTGGTCTATTCATTCATTCATTCATTCATTCATATCCACTAGTTTGTTTTTTTCTAGAGCTGCTTCTTATATGCTTCTCTCAATAATCAAACTCTTTGTTTCTTATGTTTCAAATGGATACGAAATCTTAAGATTCGGGGCCACTTTTCAGCCCTTTTGAGTTGATTGTATTCAATTTTATTTTCTTTGCTTAAGAATGTAACACAAATGTCACTGGGTCCTTCTGTCTTTTGAAGCTAGGTGAGATTGACTGGACTCTGCAATTCCACAACCATTGGAAGTCCAAAGCTTTCCACAGTATTTGTGTGAATTTAGGGGGGCATACTATAATGTCTGTCTGCTCTCTCTATTCCATGTCCCATTGATTCAAATGTGAAACTCTGTCCCTTTCCAGTTTTCCCACCAAAATCCCACTCAACAGCTGTCTTTTCATTAACAAGGCGAACCAGAAGACGTTGGAATGGCATTTTTCAAATGCTGAAATAAAATATTAAAAAACTGTCAACAAAGAACGCAGGAAAAATGAAGGCAAGTAAAGATATTATCAGATTATTATCAGATAAGGAAAAGGTGGGAGAATTTGTCACCAGGACTCAGACTAGACATTAATGAAGACTTGGAGATGTCAGGTAGCAAACACAGCATGGCCATTCAAACAGTTACAAATTGACTATAAAGGTGATGCCATCCAGTGCTTAAAATGCCCTTTGGCTGCTTCACCACAGCGAGATTTATAGTAATCCTTGCTCACATCAATGGGCATCTCTTTCTTCCTTCCTTCCCCAACGTATCCAGGTTTCCTGTCTCCCTCTCTTTCCAATAACACAAGCTCCTTCCATTTTCTCCTTTACAAAACGATCTTTTCATGCAGGTTGAAGGACTATTAACCATGCCTTTAGGGTCCTACTTACTATCCACCCCAAATGTCTTATCAATGTAATTGCCAAAAGAAAATAAATGAGCATGACTTGCCCAAGCTGACTTCTGATCTGGTTAAGCTATTAAGATAATGAAATTGTCACTTTTTAATAGTAATAAAACCAGTAATAATGACAGTTCCCATATATTAGATCCTCCATATGTAACCATCCCCCTGCTAAAAGCTTCGTATGCCTTATTTCATAAGTGGAATTTACTGTGTATGTGGCAGCCAGGATGAGTACCCTTTCATTTTGGCTGAAGTGTCTTTACTCAGCCCAATTTAATGTTTCAGTCACAGATCTTAAAGAGCAAACAACAAAGCTTCCAGATAATTGGAGGACTTCATTCATTTATCTATCTTCTTGGTGAAGACGCCTCAATTCTTTCATTTCCAAAGCAAAGAATCAAGCCTAGTCTCCTAAAGTGAAAAAGTAAGGTTTAAATGAGACTGAAGAGGATGAAGACATTAATTGTGGGGCTTGTGTTCGTGTAATTTTCCTAAAGAACTATCCTAGTAGTAGATGAGCCAGCCCACTCAATAAAGTGATTTCTTCTTCTCGATGTTTTCAAATTTAGAAACTGATTTAAATCAATATCAGTTTGAGCTCAACAGACTCTCTAATTTGAAGAGAGCACTGTTTTTACAAAAACTTTTAATTCTTTACCCTTGATAAATGATACTAACATGGAAAAAAATCATAGAAAATGTTAAGAAATGCCAAGGAGGGTATGAGCATAGAAAACTGAGACACAAAATGGGAAGACTAATATAACAATGTAGTAATAATACAAAAGATCAACTTACAAGGATTTGATTAGCTACTCTATTCCTCGGTACCATGGCCAGTAAAGGATTGGCAAAAATGAGTAGGAAATAAAATTAAATAGCTTTCGAAAGTGTAGGATCAGAAAGGAGAAATGAACTATCTACAACATATAGTGGACTAGCAACAAAACCCGTTTCTTTTGGGCTCTACTGGATCCTATTGCCCAATCCATGCTTTAACACTATAGTATATATGCTTACTTAACACGATACATGGCTCATAATGGGGGCTCAAGAAATGTTTATTGAATGTCTTTAAAATATGAATTAAGGATATATATCCTTTATTAGAATCTAACAAAAGAGCACCTTGGCCTCTCAGTTTTCTGTGCTCCTCACTTCTGGTGATGTTTTGCTCTACCCTATCCTAGAATTTGCCATTATCAGTCACTAAACCAACTCCAAATTTCAGTTTCTGATATCCAGCTCAATTTCACACATGCCACTCTGACCACCACCTCGTTCATTTACAGCACACTTTTTCTACAACCCTTATTCTAAGATTTCTTTGGCCATTAAGTCTGCCTACACTTCGCCTACCGTGTTTTCATTGTCAGTTTTCTCCCTCATTTCCTCACATTCATACCTCATTTAGATTCCATAGTAGAACATTATAATCACTTTCTTTCATGTGCCCTCACCTCCCTTGGCCCATTCCCACTCCATCATTCTCTCCTGGTAAACCTTTGAACCTGTTTGTGTCAAAGTCATGGTCTACTCCATTCTTTTGAACAGCAGAATGTGCCACCATGTTGATGGGTTTCACATAAATTTCACGACCTCAGCCCTTACTATGTATCCATGGTCCATTCACTCTTTCACTCTCCCACACTCCCAGAAAACCGTTTCATAGCTCTTCTCAGGCTCCTAACCCCACCACTCCTCAATTTTACCTCACCTCTTACCTGAAAAAGAGAAACAATGAGAAGAGAGATTAAACATGTTATCAAATCTCCCAAATTTCCTGTATGTGGATCCATACAAGCCATCTTTCCTCATGTTTGAATGGATAAATTATCCCAGCTCTTGTATAAAGTCAACCCTTCCTTTTGCTTTCATTCTACTTTTCCTCCATTTTTTTCTTTCTTTTCTTTTATGAACTCTTTTATTAATATAAAGCACACTGAAGTGTATAATATTATGCACAATGTAAAAATGTATACTTCAAAAAGTTTTACAAAGTATAAGCACTTCTGTATCCACCACCCAGCTCAAGGTAGAAAATTGTTGCATCATCACAGAAGCCTCCCTCGGGTCCCTGCCCTTTTATTGTTCCCACAAAAGTACTCACTACCCTGACTTCTATCACCATAAGTAATTTTGCATATTTATGAACTTTATGGAAATGGAGTCATACAGTATGAAGTCTTTTATGTCTGGCCTCTTTAAGTCAACATTATATCTGTGAAATTCCTCCATATTTGTACAGCATTCTTTGTTGTTGTTGTAGTATTATACAATATAAATATATTCCAAGTTATTCATTATTTGGCACTGCAAAAACAGTTTTTACAGAGTGCAGCTACCAATTTAAACTCCCACTAGCAATGTATGAAAGTTCCTGTTATCTGCATCCTCACCAAACTTGGTGTTGACAGTAATTTGCTCTCCTGGTGAGGGTAGTGTTATATTATGATACTTTTCCTTGCATTTCTCTGATGACCAATGAGTGAAACTGATCATCTTTTCATATGTTTATTGGCCATTTAGGTGCTCTCTTTCCAGAAGTCTTGTTCAACCCCATTTATATCTGTACATACATACATAAACACACACACGTATAATATATAATTTATGTGTGTGTGTATATATATGTATATAAATAATTTGTCGTTTTGGTTTTTTTAGAAATCTTTATGGTGATAATTTTAGATTTACATGAAGTCATAAGAAATAATATAGAGAGATCCCTTATACACTTGGCCCAGTTTTCCCCATGGTAACATTTTGTACAACTGTAGGATAATATCAGAAGCAGGATATTGACATTGACATAATCCACAAATATTATTCAGATTTCCCCATGTTTATTTGTACTTATTTGCATGTGTATGTGTGTACTAAGTTCTGTACAATTTTATTACCTGTATAAATTGGTTTATCCACCAGAGTAGGTAAGGTACTAAACAGTTTCAATGACACAAGAATCCCTCCTTTTGTTCTTTTATAACCATAGCCCCTTCCTCTTAATTAGCCTTCCCCACTGCTAACCCATGTCCTAATCTGTCTTCCTTTTGAAAAATTGTGTCATATCAAAAAGTTATATATAAATGGAATTATACAGTATGTAGTCTTTTGGAATTGGCTGTTTTTGTTGTTATTTTTCAATGTTTTTTACTGAATATTCATCCAAGTCCTCTCATGTATCAATATTTCCTTCAAACTCATTTTTCAGAATTGGATTTTATGTCTTTTTCTTACTGATTTGGGGAGTTTTAAGAATATATATTCTGTATACAATTTTTTTATCAGATATGTATTTTGTAAATATCTTCCCTCAGTCTTTTGAAAGTAAGAAGTTCTTAATTTTAATGAAGTCTGATTTATTGATATTTTCTTTTCTGGTTAGTTCTTATCAAGTCATATCTAAGAAATCTTTGCTTTTTCGAAGATCATGAAGCCATTCTTGTGTTTCTTCTAAAAACTCTATTACTATACCTTTTATGTTTATATCTATGATCCTTCTCAAATGAACAATGTATGTGGTGTGAATTAGGGGTCACAGATCATTTTTTTCACATAGAGATACCCAGCTGATTGAGCATCATTTATTTAAAAGACCATTCTTCCCACATTGAATTGCAGTGGCTCCCTTGTCAAAATCTAGGTGGCTGAAAATGTATTTGTTTCTGATTTCTCTTTTTCTGTTCCATTAGTCTATTTGTCCATCTTTACAATAATACATGCTGTCTTAATTATTGACTTTTTCATAAGTCTCAATATCTGGTAGTGTGCTTCTTCCACCTCTATTTTTTAATCCAAGATTGTCTCAGGTATTCTAGGTCCTTTGCATTTCCATATAAATTTTAAAATGAGTTTGTAAAATTTCACATATTTTCTTAGATTTATCCCTGAGTAATTGATGTTTTTTTGATGCTGTATATATGCATCATTTAAAAATTTTGTTTAACTGATTGTTAGTATATAGAAATTTTTTTGTATTGACTTCTATATAGCATCCTTGCCAAATACCCTTATTAATTCTGATAATTGGGGTTTTTTGTATATTCTTTGGAATGTTTTTGTAGTAATTATGTCATCTGTGAATATTAACAGTTTTATTTCTTCCTTTCCAATCTTTATTCTTTCCATTTATATTTTCTTGTCTTATTGTACTCTCTAGAACTTCCAGATAAATATTTATTAGAAATGGTGATTCTGGACATCTTTGTCTCATTCTAAATTTCAAATGGAAACTGTTCAGTATTTCACCATTAATGTGATGAGAGCTGCAAGGCATTTTATCATATAGAGGTATTGGATTTTATCAAAGATATTTCTAAAACTTTTGAAATAATCTGATAATATTTTTTTCATTATTCTGTCAAGGTGGTAAATTACACTGATTTTCAAAATGTTAAACTTATCTTACGATCCTGAAATAAACCTTACTTGAACATGGTATATATATTTTTCATATATCACTGGATTTGATTGGTTAAATATTTATTTAGAAAGGTGTATCAAATTTCATGCAAGCTATAGGGCTACAGTTTTCCTCTTTTGTAATGTCCCCATCAATTTTTGGTATAAAGCTTATGCTAACTTCATGAAATGAGTGAGTTTTCCTTCTTTAGTATTATCTGGGAGAATTTGTACAAGATTGTTAATATTTATTCCTTAGGCATTTGGAGACTTAGAAACATTCTTAAAATTACACTCTAGGCAGTTTTACTAATTTGTTAGTAAGAGCAAGCATGTGAGATCGTACCAAACTGCCATCCCAGCTCCAACTCCAAGATGTTAGGATGACAAAATATATGACCCTCAAAACCCCAGAATATCTCTACCTGTGATGACACTGTGCCTCTTCTTCAGCCACTCATCCAACCCAGAAGAACCGTAATTTAGGTTGTTCCTTATACCCTCAAGCTTCCTTCATTTAAAAGAAACTTTGTACTAGATAATTTTGAAAGTAATTCACACCACAAGCTGCTAGCATCATCTCCCACAATTGTTGCTTTCTTCTGCTTAACCTGCTTTTCCAGGTGCATTTTCACAGCTCTTGCCGTATTCTTCTCATTGACAAGCTTTTGGATAACTCTTTTCTGCAGTTATTTAAGCAGCTTAAAAAAATTTATAGCCAAGGCTGGAAGCACCAATTGAAAATCTACATACTATAACAATAACTCCAAATGAGCCAGTGCATAAATTATTTTAGGAAATTCCAAAAACTAAAATGTGGGGCCTTCCTTGTCACTCCCTTGCTCTATAAATAAGTAAAATGAAATGCTTCTGCATAGGAAATATGTAAAACATGTTTTTTTGTTTTTGTTTTTGTTTTTGTTTTGTGTGTATGTGTGTTGGAAAGGAGGGAGAGTAAATCCCAAACTAAAAATTTGGAGTTTTCTTTCTTTGTTTCCATGGAAATAATCAATGATTCCATAGTAGCAGCAACAGCTTTATTTGTCTCAACTTAAAAATGCAAAAATACAATTCCTCTCCAATCTCACCGTTTTTCTCTCTTCATATAACTGTATTGATAATGCAGAGTCTAGCCATCTTGGAACAAGTGATACAGTGTCTGGAATGTATTCCCTGGGTTTGGAAATGGTTATTCAGGACTCCTAGGCACTCACATGTAAAAATCTGGTGCTTTCAGAATATGTAGAAATCATCATGCTGTTTACCAGAATTATATCTTTCGATTGCTGCTATAACTTCAAGTTGCTACAGACAGCGAAACACTGTGTAGGCTCATCCATTTTATCTATATCATCTCATTGTCATGTGGTTCCCATCAGCCATTGTATAAAAAATTCAAAATAAGTAATTTGTACCCATGAAAGAATTATGGCAGATTTTTTTTCATCAGATATTTTCTATCTTCTGAAAGACAGCAGTAAAGAAATTAGATTAAGGAGTATACATCCATTCTTGTTATGATTTTAATAAGTAATCCATGGGAATTTATTAAGTTAAAAGGGCAGACTTTGGATATCATGAGTCATTCCCTTATCCCTTTGTCATTTTTTAGCTGGATAAAATGAAGGCAGTCTCTGAGGCACCCAGATCTAACCTAATGTTTGGGCGGCCTGGATTATGCAGTCTGACTGTAGTTTATCTATGCTCTGAAGGAAATCAAACTGTATGCTCCCAGAGAAAGGTCAGAGTTATTTGTCACCAATTACCCAAAGCTGAGAGCTGATCTTACATATGGCTATAGTCATTTCCTGTAAGTACTTGTTCCTAATTTTACAAAACTGTCAATTCTTGAGGCTGAGCCCTAGCAAATATAAATCTACCACAGAAGAGATTTACTGCAAAAGTTTATCCTTAGAAAATAGTCTTAAGGGGCAGAAAACTCCATAGCACTGACGTTCTTTGAAAAAGTCTGTCCTTAATTTTCAAACAACTTTCTCAAGTTCAATTGGGTTTCCTGTGACCAAAGAAAAGCAACCAGAAAGTTTTTTTCATTAAAAGAAAACACAGACACACACAACACAGTGACCTGAACTGTTTTTCTTAACAGGACCAAGAAAAATAGCATAATATTAAGTTACCAAGCATACAGGGTAGTCCCATAGCAGAAAATTAGGTACTCTGTGCTTACATAATTTCATTGTTGGTGAAAATTTATTCGGACTTGCTACAGTTCTACTAGGATTTGTGAGATTCAACTGAAGAAACATTTCCCTAGTATGTTCCTTAAAGCACTAGTTTTGTGCAAGATAAATAGGATTTGAGGCAACATAAATAAAAAAAATAAGTTTGAGAAATGCTGGTGTAACCATCTTTAAGCAGGCTTCTTTGAAACATGACATCATAGCATTTTTTAATTGTATGTCAGTATCCAAGAAGAGAATATATTATGCAGCTTTGTTCAAGTGCTTTGGAACACTGAAAGCTTTTTTCTCAGTTGAACTAGTGTTAAAAAAAATACACGTTGTAGAGAATGCTAAATTAAAGGTTATGTAAAACCTATGTAACAGAGGCAGATCACCTGTCTTAAATGGCCAGGGAACTGTTAGCCCCAACATTCTTCTCTACAGCACTTCTGTTGGCAAGACAGACCTGTCATAGGGTTATTGATAGGAAATAATATTTGCTGCGATGTGACTCCACAGTTCCCTACTTATTTGAAAAACTGATAGCTGTTGAATACCTGAATAGTTATTGTCTGCTCAAGGGAACTAGCCCTAGTTAGTTTAGTTGGCTAAAGTATTTGTTTAAAGATTATACAAACACATTATGGGGGTGATGAAATTAATACTTACAATGCACTTAGAGTTATCAATGGCCAAGACGCACGCACAATTTGCAGCCACTGAAAGTGGCACCCCTTCTTTCTCCTTGTATCATTTCATTCAGCCATTGAACAGCTATTTACTCAATACCAAGCATTGCATTGGGTATTGGAAAATTCTGAGACAAATAAAACTTGTTCTGTGCCCTTGAGATGACTGCCTGGACAAATTTACTAGAACAGTGTTGAATGCTCCGAGAGCACAGAGGACAGAGGCAGAAATCTCTAATAATCTTCAATTAAGAGGCTAAATTACAGATGTCACCAGACCTCTCAATTGCTTTTGGCCCAAATTACAAGGATTTTTTTTTTATGTAGATATAATTTGTACTCAGGGGTATTTAGTAGAAACACATGGATTAGAGCAGAGTTTGGTTTGGTAGATTTAGGGTTGTTTCATTAAGACTGTCTCTATTTTATAGCAAATAGATGCCATAGAACAGTGATTAGTGTAGGATGGAGATGCGTTTATTCCATAGTTGTTTTATTGCTATGATTCTCCATGAATATTAAAGGACAACAATAAGTGATGGATCAGTCTCTATTTTGAGATTTCCCTTGATTCAGCATCATGTCTTTTGGATGCTGAAAGTACCAAGATATGGAACACATAGTGACTTAGGTTTTGCCTACTTATGCATGGCCTTGATATTTGAACTCAACAAATTAAGACGAATGAAGAATCACAGACTTTGCAGTCTTCAATCAATATCATTCCTGTAACCTTCTCGAGATGAGAAACCTTGTCTTCATTAGATGATTCTGGTTCTGAAATTTTGTGTTGTTGATCGAGTTTGGAAACTCAGGAACTTAGTTGGTGATATATGAAAATTCAATTCTCAAAGAACTTTGACTTTCTCAGGAGCAACGTGTCATAGAAAGAGGAACATGGGTCATACTTGAGGCTTACATAGGAGAGCATGTTATTTCCCTGGGCTACTCTTTCTTCACTGCAAAAATACATGTTATTGCCTCTACATATTTTACCAAATACCACACTTAGTGAAAAATGATTGTACTGTCACATAATTCATTCCAATGAAAAAGATTTTGAGGATTAAAGGAGTTGAAAAGGAAACACTGAGAGTGAGGTAAGGATGGAGAGGCGCAAGAGAGCAAAGGAGACATCATCAGTATTTGTAATACTTATTTCTTTTATATAAAAAAAATGTAATGTGAAAATGACAAAATGATAGCATTTATCAGTTCTCTGTTGGTGTCTAAGTACTCCTTGCATTATTTCTCTATTCTTCATTTTTTATAGTTAGAAAAGAAATTTTTACTAACAATTGTCACTTCATTCATTAAACAAATATTTGTTGAGAGCCTACTATGTGGCAGGTGCTAACAATAAAATGCAGGGAAAAAACAGCCTCATCCGTGCCCTCGTGGAGTTTATGAAATGTGCCATTTTCGAGACCTGACATAACATGTTTAAAAAGACAAAGTCAAAGCATGGGGGTGAAATAATGTGTAAGGATACTTTGGAGGTGAAGCTGCTGTTGTATGGAATCAGTAAGCAAAGGTCATTCTATATCGACAGGAACTGGCTTGCTTTTGGTCAAAATGGAGTTTGTCTTTAATTGTGCACTCGCCATGAGCTGCATGGATAATCAAGTCTTGTGCATATCTGCTTTCCTCTCTGGTGGAATCCCAAAGTTCACGTGCATTTCTCTCTGATTCCTTCTAGTATATGACTGCTGCCGCTCCTATGCAAGGGACCTACATACCCCAGTACACACCCGTGCCTCCAACAGCTGTCTCTATTGAAGTAAGTCTGTCCTTGTCTTACAGCAAGAGATGAGGGGTGATAAATCTCAGCCACATAAAATGTCCCGAGGAATCCTTGTGTATGATTTTCTTCTGCTCTAAGATTTGAAATTGCAAGCTCAGTATTTAAACATATGCACATTTACTCGAACATGCCTGTGTTTTGATTTGCACACAAAGTGAGCTAATCTGCCATTGAGGCATGAGGGATGTTGGATTTCCATATTTAGAAAAAAGACCTGAGAACTAATTGTTGCCTCATTAACATTAATCACAAATACTCATAAACTGGGAGAAAAAACGTTTGCAAAGTCCTTTGACCGAGCTAGTTCTCTAGTGCCTGGTTACTCAGACTGGTCTGTGGACCCAGCATCATTGACAACAGCTGACAGCTTGTTAGAAATGCAGATTCTCAGACACTGCCCAGAACTACCAAATCAGAACCTGCATTTTAACAAGACCCAAATGCATGTTGAATTTTGAGAGACACTGGCCTCAGTGTATTGGATCTCATATTTTCCTCCACATTGAAATTATTTCAGGAGTTTTAAAAATTACTGATGCCTGGATCCTATCCCAAGATTTCTATTTATTTGTCTAGGGTTTGTACTGGGCATCAGGATTTTTACAAACTCTGCAGGTAATTCCAGGATGTACCAAAGGATGAGAAATACTGCTCTAGTGAATGAATGAACATTGACAGGTTTGTGGCTTTGACCAGACAAGAAAGAAAATATAGGACTGCTCTTATTTCTGTGGACACAATGAATGATGAAGCTTTGTCCCTTTCCCTTTCTCCTTCCATTGGGCTGAATCTGTACCCTCCATGCATCATTTTATTGGGCAGAGCCATCAAGCTACATAGAAAAGGAAAGAGCATAGAGCTGTGAAGGTGGTGAATCAGTTGTTCTCTCAAGTTCTACCATTATTATTCTTATTACTTTTCTGTCCTTCTCCTGATGTACATGTGCCATCAAAGTCACAGGGCCTTCTTTTCCTTCAGCTGGGTCTCCCATGGAGTTGATGCCACTTCTGCTCCATGAGTTGGCCAGCAGCTAATATGCTGACACCAGTTCCCATGAAAGTCCACCTTGTATCTTCCAACCTCTCTAGCCACAGAGACTGGGAATCCCAAATCATCTCCCACATGGTCGGACAGTCATACTTAGCTGCCACATTTAAACCCAACAGGGGAAACCTTACAGACTAAATGGGATCTTTTTGAATGTTTACTTTTATTTCTTTTTGGCATATGACAAATGTTAGTTAATGTCAAGGTTTGGAAGACCCAGACTTTTAAAAGGACTTTATCAAGTAGTTTAGGACACAAGGGAGCCTTATTTTTAAATATTTTTGTGTTCCATACTTTTGGGCCCCCAAAGAATATATTAAACAGGTTTTAACTGGATTTTCAGAATTTCAAGAATATGTGATTAAAATGTATGTTATTTGCTATTTTTAAAAAAATCTATTTTATTTATTTATCTCTCCCCACCCCCTCATTGTTTGCACTTGCTGTGTTTGTCTTCTTTGTTTCTTTAGGAAGCACTGGGACTGAACCTGGGACCTCCGATGTGGGAGGTTGGCACCTAATTGCTTAAGCCACCCCTGTTCCCTGCTTTGTTGTGTCTCTTGTTATGTTTTTTCTTTGGTGTCTCTTCTTGTGTCATCTTGTTGCATCATCTCACTGCGTCTGCCTGTTGCACTAGCTCACCATCCTGCTAGTGCTCTTTAGGAGGCTCCGGGAACATCTGCTCCCTGCTTTGTTGCATCTCTCATTATGTTTTTCTCCTTGTGTCTCTTGTTACATCATCTTGTTGTGTCAGCTTGCCACGCCTGCCTGTCATGCAAGCTCACTGTCTTCTTTAGGAGGCACTGGAAACCGAACCATGGACCTCTCATGTGGTAGGCGGGAGCCCAATCACTTGAGCCACATCTGCTTCCCTATTTGCTATTTTAAACTATCAAAAATCCTCTAGGCAATGAAAAAATCATAAACCTGGACATTCTAGGCTATTTAAGCTTAAATCTCTGCAATATATTTGCATTTCTGTAGGCTACAGCATAGGTATACACTTAAATATAGAATTTGAGCATTTTGATGACTATAAAATAATGGGACACATTTGGCAGTGTAGCTTACTGAAAACAGTCTAATTATAATTAAATCTGGGATTAAAAAAAAGAATTTGTCTTTGAGAGATCTAAAAGTACACTCTGATAGACTGCCATGCACTTGTGCTTATAAGGTAAAACACTGATTCACCTATGTGACAACACTCACTGAAAATTCACCAGTATGCATACAAGTAAATTGTGAGTGGGGAAGTCAGGAAAATACACAATACCAAATAGTACTTTAGGGAAGAAAGGTTTGAACTAATATAGTGAGATGTTTCAGATTTAAAGGAACAGTCCATTTTTTCTTTTTTAGGGATCTTTAGTTAGTGACTGAAAATTGACCAAGAACATCTGAAACTTGAAATCACTGCAGGTGTCCAAAGCTATAAGGAAAACCAAGAGAATGTGTTCAGATAGATACTTCCTTACGCCTTGTAATGACTATGTAACACCACCACTGCCTCTCTTGGACCTGGGATCTGCCCCTAGTCCCTGATCCTGACTACCCCCAGAGATCCATCTTGCTGAGGTCTGTGAGAAGCAGTTAAAAAGAGTGACGGGAAGATCAAAAAGGACAAGTTTTCTGTTTCTATCTTCTTTCTTTTTTCTGAAACTTCTAAATGAATTCTAGTTTATGTCCTGGGGAAAAATATAAACTAAACTAAACAAACCAAATCCTTCTAAAAGAAATCCAAACTTTGATGTAGATTTTTATTAAGGTCAGATTCCATTGCTCTGCCAATTCATATAGCCATGATACAGTGCACAATCCTAGGAAAATGATTGCATATAAGGTTTTCTATAGGAATCCTGCATGCATTTTCTGATTAATAAATTGTTATTTTTAAACCATGTGCAGTCATGGTTTAAAAGTACCAAGTATGAGCAAAATAATTTTCTGATGATTGGGCTATTCCAAGGACTTCTGATGGTAAGACTTCTTGATGGCATTTTGGGGTAAATTCCTCAGACCTCGTCCAAATGTGCTCTTTGGTTTGCCTCTGCATTACTTTTTTTTTTTTTTTTTACCTTATTTTGTACATTTAATAATTGAAAATATAAACAATTAAAAACTAAAAAGTAAACACAGATGAATAAATATATACTTTTCTCAATTAAATGTGCATTACTTATTGAAGCATCATGTAACTGAGAGCAACAGCTCTGCTCAAATCCAATAGAAAAGTGCTCTTCTCCCCAATCCATCTGGAAGCAGGTCCTTTGCTCAAACCAATAAGGCTTTTATGTTGTTATTTGCCTCCTTAGGGTGTTGTTGCAGATACCTCTCCCCAGACAGTGGCACCTTCGTCCCAGGACACCAGCGGTCAGCAGCAACAGATAGCAGTGGACACATCCAATGAACACGCGCCTGCATATTCCTACCCGCAGTCAAAGTAAGTTCAGACTATGCTAGGCTCTTTCCCTCGAGATCAGCCGTCCTGACGTTACTCTCTAACATTGCATCTGCCTGCTTTTAGCCCACGATTCTGTGGATTGGCAATCTGGGCTGACCTCAGGTGGATGGTTCTTTTGGTCCTTACTGGACTCACTCACGCATCTGTGGACAGCTGCCGGTCATCTCTGGAGCATCTCTGCTTCTGGGTATTGGCTAGCTGTTGTCTTGCCTGATGGGAAGAACTGGGCCATATATTTCTCATCCCCCAGCAGACTTATTCATATGGCAGTCTCAGGATCCCAGGAACAGCAAGAGAGCAACCCCCAGTGCACAAGCACTTTTCAATTCTCTGCCTATTGCTCATTTGCTACTGTCTTGTTGGCTAAAACAAGTTACATGGAGAAGCCTAGAGTTGGTGTGGAAGGATACTCCCAAAAGGCATGGGTACAAGATGGGGAATTGCAGCTATTTTTATAAAAGATCTAACATACGTATTTTTGAAAACTCCAATATTCCCACCCAAAACTGGAAAATGACCTTGATTTTGGTCAGTTTCTTCATTCTTAAATGAAGATGGTAACACTCACCTTGCAGGGTTGTTTTTTAATACCCGGTGAAATAGTTCATGAGAGAGGGTATTGTTAAATATAAAGCAATATACAGTCGGTTTTATTCAGGGATTAAGTGGCAAATCCTTGAGTCATTCGTAAAGCGAAGTAGACTTGGCTTTGTGTTGAGTCATTACGTAGATTGAACTTTGAGAGCTTCTGATTGAAACCAAAGGATGAAACAAAAGGAAAATGGACGCGTGCAGATGTCTTGGCAGGCAAACTATTGTGCTTTGAAGATAACAATCAAATGCCTGGTGAATAGAGAACTCCCAAATCTGGCCTGCCTCCGGAGTATTGCTCCATTTCTTTGTCATCATTCCTCTTTAACCTCAATGAACATTAAGAGATTTGTTTGTTGTTGAAAGATTAATCTAGGTAATGGAGTCTTCCATATATGGCATAGCTTCTACAGTCAGCCCTGTAAATTAAATGTGCTCAAAATATGACTTAGCCTCACAAATATGAGGCATTAGTATTGCTGTTAGCATTATTGTTATATAACTTTCAGGAAAAATCATTAGTGGGTTAAGCAGTTTTGTTATTTTTTAACAATTCATCTACAGCTTGTGTGATTCACTTTTATGCACATCAAACAATGTGATGTTCTCTAATACTCTGTTCCAAGCCCTTTGGATTTTTCTTTTTCCATCTGCTCAGTGAGTTATATGTGGGGAAAGGGGAAAGGAGCAAAGATTGGCCACGAGAAACACAGTAAAAGGCGTAGCTGAGAGATGAAAGATGCTGTTATTTGCCTGGAAAACCTCTCCCAAAGCTTGGTGAGTAGGCAAAACTGGCTTTGGCTGGTCCAAAGCCTAAGGAGGAAATAAGTAATCCTAGACCCTTCCTGCTAACAGTTATGGATGAGAGAAAAAGGTACTTTTTATTCATTCAATCAACAAATTTTTTTTTATTGAGCCCCTTCACCATAACAGGTAGAAGTCTAGGTGTTAGGGAAAGTCCATTGGAAAAGGCAGATTCAGCCCCTGCTCCCTGGGAGTTTACATTCCAGGAGTAGACTAACAATTGCTGGATCCATCAGCAAACTACCAAAGAGAAACAAAGAAATAAAAGGCAAGAATTCAGAAAGCTCTTGTGATAAGAAGTAACTGGGTAAATACCTACATTCAGTATCAGCTGAAGCAGACAATGGATTTGGAAGCAAGGAGAACAGGCCATCCTGTTATTACAATGGTCCGAGCAAGGGGGTGGTAAGCTGGAGGGGGAAGAAGTCTCATGGGTATAGACTAAAGGAAGGGAACAGACAAATGGGACTTTAAAATTCCCAGCAAAACAACAGTTATTGATGCCACTCACAGAAGCAAAGGAGATAGCCCAGGAGGGCCAGATTGGCAGAGAGACAAGGAATTTTATTATCCTTATAATCAGTCAATTAAAAGAAGCTTTATTCTTTGAAATATTTCAGGAAGTCAGAGTCTGATGACATAAACTTTCAGTTTTTAAATATGTTTAAAACTATGATTACATCATGGCTATATGTCTTGAGCCATGGATGCTTATGGTTGACAATGCTGAGTTTTCCCCATAAATAGCAAGGAATAAAATCCTTCATCCCTTGTCCTCCTAGTGCTAAAGTTATGATGAGGTTTCCCAGTTGAAAGGAATTTTCCTTTGCGCGTGTGCAGGGATATATGTTACAAGATGTCCCACAGTGGGTGTGCTCCTTGCTACAATATGACAGAGATAAAAGAACCCTGGAATATGGAGCATTTCAAATGCGTGACATGTGACAAACACTGCATTGTCTTGCGGACATTCCTTTAAACCCGGAGAAAAGTTTTAACAGGTCCTGTTTATATTCTCAACTTCCTCTCTTTTGCAAGATCCAAAGTGCAAGGAGCTTTTGACTTGAAAAAAAAAACCAAAACAAAACATTATCAAATGAAAACAAAGACAATATCCTAAATCAAATAAATGCACAGATTACAATCACATCTGAGGTTTTAGAAAAGGAACTAATAGACTAGAACCCTAGCCAAGTTTTTTATTTATTTTTATTTTTATTTTTTTATCAGTTTTAGCCAAGGGAGGCATGAATTTCTTCAGAGCCATTCAAGGGAAAACTGGAAATTCAGCTAAGCATTTGGGTCCTGTAAGCAGATGGTTTGTCTTTCATAGATAGCCATAAAAGGGTAAAATTTGTGGGATCCAAGAGCATCTACAAGACAGTTTTTAAACAAGCATTTATACAGCTTGCTGTGTACTGTTGATCAAGTCCCAGCTCTATTTCTTTGTTTTTGTTTTTGTTTTTTTATAGTAATCTGACCAGACCTTCAGGAAATATTCACATGGGGGAGGTGGCATTTTCTAGAGACAGGACTGTACTAACCTGATTGCCACTCCAGAAATCTACTCCATGCCAGTCTCATTTTGAGATTCAACCTCAAGCAATATCCATAAAGTTATAGGCTACAGATTTCCCCACATTCCTATTATATCCAGTGCATGTAAAGTGGAGTGTCTCCAAAATATTTTAGCCAATCCACGTATCTTGAACGTTCCAAATTTCACAAATGCCAGCTCATTTCCAGCATCCATTATGCTAATTAACAAGCTACTTCTTTCATCAGGAACCCATTTCTAAGAATCATTATACTAATTGAGATATGGATAGCTTAAAGTAATTGTAGGAACCTCTGGCCTTCTCATTAAATGCTAGCTGACCTCCTGGGGGTGTGTGAAATTCTCATTAGGGCAGACAAGTGTCCCAGTAAAGAAGCTTAACCTATCACACATGCATTTAACACCACACTATCTATACTGAAGATATTTTAGAGTAAATTACAGGCATCACAACTGAAGGCTTTAGGAGAAAAGTTTAGAAAGATAATGGTGTGCCTGTGAATGAAGGGGTTATGTTTGGAATATGTCACAAATATTTTAACATTCCAAATTCCACTCTTCATGCTAAAAAACAGTCTTCACATTTTCTATTCCGGCTTTTCCCCCATTGTTAAATGATGCTATCAATGAAAATAAAAAAGAGAGGGGACTTTTGGTGCAGAAGGCAAAATTGATAAATATGGTTTATTTTGTAAGATCTTTGGGAATTCCAATTCCTATCCAAGTTATAATCTGTTTTTCCTTGTTTTATTTAGGAAACCTTAAAAATAACTAGGATATGAAAAGTGTAAGTCTTCAACTCAGCCAAATTCTAATATGCACAACCAAAAGCCCTTTGTTCGAATTCTACCTTTGCTACTTGCTAGATGTCACTCAGCTGGTCAAAGCCTCATTTTCCTCCTCCGTAAAAAGAGGGAATTAGATCAGTATTACACAGAGTGTAAATTAGGTCTCTAATGTTTAGCAAGGACTTATTGCCAGGCTCTGGAGTTGGGTGGGGTGGGAGGGAAGCATTCCATGGTCAATTTAAGTAAGTGAAATGCATTTCTTAATTGCAGTTCTCTCCAAAGCCATTAAAATGCTAATGGAATGACCTCCTAGAGGGCAAAATAAATACTTCAAATTCTTTACTTTCTGAAGGGTTAAGGTGCATGCTGCCCTCCTCCTAGGGAATTCCTTTTTTTTTTTTTTTTCCCTACCACATTAAATTATAAAAGTAGTCTAACAAAATTCTGATTACCTACATGATGATTATTTTGATAATCATTTAATCCTGATTTAAAATATTAAATTAATATTTTAAAAATTAATTCTTTATAATGATACCCTTCTTTGATGGTGCCCTAAAGACATGTTAGGATTAATCCAGCAGTGGGAATATAGCATGCAGTGGATCCCAAACTCTGGACCGTGGAATCCCACTTTTCATTTAGCATTATCTGGAAAGACATTGGGAAATATCATATTGTTAGATGGTCTCTAAAACCACTTCTAGCTGCAAAATTCTAGCATTCTAAGATTTTGATTTGCTACATCCCAATCTTCTGTTCCCTCTACTTTTTTATTTGGGGGAGGGGGGTGGTATCTGAAGATGAGAGAGTTTAAAATGACTGTATGTTCTTAAATTCAGTCAAACTCCTAATCTTCAAACATTCACACTGAACTTGGGAGGCCCTCATCTCCACCTTAGTGTGGCATGGTCTTTTTTCCTTCAAGTCTTCTCTGGCTAAGTGGGGAAGGTCCACATGAACTCCCATGCACACCAATTTCTTATACACAGTCAGTATATTGGTAGTGTGCAAAATATATCCTTGGTTACCAAACTTGCATGTCCTTTACATTCTCTGTGCCCATTGCTTTACACGTTGCAAGTGGTTTGCACACACATTATCTCATTCACATAAATCCCTTTCTAAGTTGCAACACAGTGTTTTTTCAAAGGAGTCTCACTATAACATTATTTTGTTGCTAGTGATCGCAGCCCTGAAAATTTGAAAGCCTCCTATTTTTGTGGATATCATTGCAATTCCTCAGCATTATGTAAATGTGTACTTTCACACTTCATCTAGTTCAGAGAGGGTGTACAGGGGTGGATTTAGTCCTATTAAATAGCAACACCTTTTCCCTTCAGTCTTCAGGTAGCAACTATGAAAATGGAAAATGCAATCATTTCTTTCTCCTCATTTGTTTTCCTATGGCAATGAGGCCCCTTTAGGAACAAGGAAATGATGGGCGAGGGTACTGGAAAACATTTGTGTAAGGTTATGAAATCTGAATGCAGCTCATCAATATGGATGCTTCTAAACCAGTATATGTAAAGCATCTGAGCGGTGAGGCCTTCTATTTCAGTGCAGTATTTTTTTTTTAACTTTATTTTGTACATTTAATAATTGAAAACATAAACAATTAAAAACTAAAAAGTAAACACAGATGAATAAATATATACATTTCTCAATTAAATGTAATGGATACATGTAAAAAAATTTTTTTTTAATCAAACAATATATTACACAATATATTTGGTTCATAGTAATGCAATCATACAGTATTTGTCCTTTTGTGTCTGGCTTGCTTCACTCAACATAATGTCCTCCAGGTTCATCCATGTTGCCATATGCTTTATGACTTCATTTCTTCTTACAGCTGCATAATATTCCATCGTGTGAATAGACCACAGTTTGTTTATCCAGTATAGTATTGAATAAGACACTGGTCAATGAGCAGCTAATTTTAGAGATTCAAGGTACTTTAGTCACATCAACACTACAAAGGGGAATGATGAGGGTGAGGGGCAAAGAACAGACCAAAAATCAAACAAAAACAAAACCAAAGAAAATGGTTTTGTTCCCATGTCGGGATAGACTTTTAGAAACTAATAGAGCAATTCTATAGCTTCCAAAAGCATACAAAGGTAGCTAAAGTGTAGATCATGATTGCCACAACTACTACTAAAATTCCCCTTATTGTTGCTGTTATTATGAAAATAGTAATTGCATTCCTTTTTACAAGAATTCCCACTCCCCACTATACCACAGGAAAAAAAAGACCTAAGCTATTGGTTAAAATTTGAAGTATTCAATCTATCAACTAGTTGCTCGTCTTACGTGATTCTAGTAACAAGTTGATCAGGTTTCTGGAGCCACAGCTGGCTCACAGGATGGCATTTTGAAAATGAGGGAAGAGAGCCCCTTTCGGGTGGTTCTAGACTCAGTGCCATACAGTTCAACATGACTTTGAATTTGATGAAGGTCCCTCTCTGCTCAGGCCAGATGCAGCCCTGCAGCAGAGTGAATAGCTTGGGGATTAGATTCTGGGCTGGAATTGAGCCGCCACACATTCGCTCAGTTGTGCATCTCATGCACTGAACAACGAACGGTACAACATGTCCAACAGTCCTGAGGCGTCCTGACTCACAAAATATAAGAAAAAACTGCAGAGCTTTTTCTGTAATCCTGTGCTGTGAAGGAAGAGGCAATCATTTAAATGTGATCTACGGTTAGTTTAAAGGTTCCTTCCACAACACATACTGCATGTATTTATCAAAATCCTGATCTATGGACAGAAGAGCTCAACCTGCTATTTGCTCAATCCTGGAGTATAGATGGGGCAGCAGCAGAAGACATTCCTTAGGCTAGGCTGGACAAAGTGGATGTAGTGAAAATGACATTTGTCTAAACACCTATTATGTGCACACCACACTGCAAGACTCATAGAGAAGAAAAACACAAAAGTAACATATATTCCCTTGCAGTCTTGGTGGAGGCTGAGTAAAGAAGAAGAGAAAGAAGGGGAAAAGGGAAAGAGAACAGTGTTCTCTCATGAACTATAAATGAACAATACTAATACATAGTGTTAATAGTAGGAATTGTATGGAAAAAATATGTCAAGTGTACGCTATGGGCCATACTTAGAAGTCATAGCCCAATCATGTTCTTTCATGATCTGTAACAAATGTTCCACAGCAATATAAGGTGTTGGTGGAGAGGTGATGTATGGGAATCCTGTGCACTGTGCATGATTGTTTTGTAGGCTCACAACTTCTCTAATAAAAGAATAAATAAATACAACTTCATTTACCTCTTAAATGTCTAACTCACTGGGTCGATAATGCATATGTGAACATCACTGGAGAATACCACAAGATATACCATCCCTTGCTATATGTCGTGAACACAGTAGGACTTACATATTTGTTCATTGAGTTAGTAATGAATCTCTCATGGGAGTTTGGAAGGGATAGAATTACAGAATTACTCAAAGAATCTTTGGAGGAACTACAACATAAGCCAGGCATTGAAAAAATACATTCCATGCCCGTAGAAAGGATTGACTCTCTGGGTATATTTGTATTATTGTGTTAGATTTGAAAGATATTCTTGACCTGTTAGCCTTGATTTTTAATATGCCCAGACTTTCTGCCCTGAATATATATTTGTGTGAAAGCAGCAGAACTTGGCTTTCTCAGGGTCCAATGTGCTTTGACAACTTCCTTGCTGATGGTGTTATATTGAATGAGCTTGGTCTCTTTTAAAAAGACCTCACTGGAAAAGGGCAGAGATATTGCAAAGTTGCATTGATTTAATGACCACTCTCATTCGCTTGTTTTCACAGACCATAAATAGGACTAAAGAATGTCCATCTGAAACTTTGCCTTGAATGAAGAAACTTCATTGAACAAGAAGTTGGCTTCCAGTTTGCACAGGCGTCAGCTGAATGCTTTTTTTTTTCTTTCTTTTTTTTTTTTTTAATTTTCTACTTTACCTAATGAAATCAAAGTGTTTTTATGTGCTGTGCAAATGGTTCCTTCATGTGGTCTGACAGTTTTATTTTTGCCATCATTTTTTTTTAATTAAAGAAAAAAATTCCAGAAGAGGAAAAAGAAAAAAAAAAAAAAAAACAGCAACGAAACAAAACATTGAAGGTTGACATTTTATCTGGAAGAACATTTGAATTTGGAATTTACCTGAAGGTGTAGATAGATTTAAAAAAAAACAACAACAAACCTGTTATCAAGAGGCAGGCAAGCAGAAATGGAAACAAATTGTCTTCCTCAATAATTAAGCTACTCTCTCTGTTTTTCCCTTCCTGGTTAAATCTAGTGGATTGGTTTTTTTATTTTATTTTTTTTCTTAGAAATATTTAGGTAAGCTTTATCTTGAATCTTAATTGCCTTAATTTTAAGGACGTCAAAGGCTCTCGAGGCAAGCTGTCAACGTCTTGTTAAAAAAAAAATCAAGAAAGAATTAAAATATTGTGCCGGCTTTGACTGGTACAGAAGTTTAAGACTATGAGTTTTTAGGGTGAAAAAAAAAACTGTACAGTTTAAAAGAAAATGTTTTTCTTCATTTGAAGAAAATTTGTTGATAAAAGAAACCATGGCAACTGCAAGAATTGGGAAAATGCTGGGACTTTTCATGAACTTTGTCTAAGTGTTGACACGAATCATTCTAGAAGGCGAAAACATTTTATGGTAAAGTTATTAATGTTGGTTTAAAAACAACTGCATTAGAAATAATGCGTGTTTGGGGGCAGAATGCAGATTTTTTTAATTTACAAAGCGTGATCGCTAGCAAAAGCATTAGTGCTTTTTATCTGCAGTCTTTTTTATGAGCTTTACAAAGTTTTTAGTCAGCTTTGCTTGTCACATTGCAAAACCTAGCTTAAAAGCATAAAAAAAAAAAAAAAACTTAAGTAGTTAGGAGCTTATGGTCAAAAAGTGCAAAAAAACAAAAAAAGCAATAGATAGAGAAATTGTTGACAATTTCTGTAGTCTTTCCTAGTTGTGATCAAATTCAGCCTATGGATGGCCTATTTTATACCAAAGATGAAGTGACACCCTATTACAGTCAAAAACATGGGATTTGTTTTACTTTTCTTTCTTTCTTTCTTTCTTTCTTTCTTTTTTTTTTTTTTTTTGTTTAAAATTTATTTGACCTACATGGCCGGTCCAGTTCTTACTTTGTCGTTTGTTTAAACTATCTTCCACTGGTGTTTTACATACTGAAAAAAAAATTGTTTGTTTGTTTTTAATGTATATTTGTTGATAGTAGAAGCCTGCCCCTCCTGTGTTCATCAGTCCAAGTCTGAAGAGTTCTAGATACCACCTGATCGAGCCAAATGGCTTTAAATTCCATTAGCTTTTCTGGTTCCTCTCCAGCTCTCTTGAACAGCAAAACCTGTGCTCATGGCCACCAATAAGCCAAGACACTTGTTCAACAGGTTGAATTTTTGTGTGTGATTTATGAACTAAAGACATTTCCTGAACCTGGTCGGAAAGCGTAGTGACATTCTGTAAAATGGTGGAGTGGTATCCTGAGAAAAGTCTCATTGTATTTGTAGTATTCCTTCTAAATTCCAACACCTCTCTGTTTTATATTTTCACTTCAGTCCTTGTCATCATCCAGCATGCATAGCCATCTTGATTCTGCATTTGGGAAGGGGGTATTTTCTTTTTGCCTCTTTTCATTGTATTTTCACATCCTGGTGTTGCCAGAAAGGGAGACAAATTAGACCTTTTCATTTCACTTTAACTCCCTGAGGCTAGTAGGCCCAATATGATTGGAGATTCTATTAGTAGAATTTAGGTAAGTTTTTAAAATGCTAGTTGACAATCAAGAAATTGCATGACTTATATCAATAAAAAACCAAAAGAATTAGGTTTGATCAATCATTAAAGCCAAAGGAGATATATTTGCATTTAGAATTATGCAAAATTGTGTCTAAAATTAATTGATTTGACTGACCAGAAAAACACCTCTGAATATTTTATTCATGAAATCCATGTTCAGCCTTTAGTTATACCTGAAATTAAGGACACTGGAACTTTGTTAATTGAATTGCTTTCTGAATGAATCGTTAGAGTCAAATAGGTGAAACTCTTTTCACAAAGTAAATAAGTCACAGAAACCTGTCTAAGTCCAGATGGAAGAGGAAAATGCATTCATGCACTGTAAAAGAAAACAAGGTAAACTTTTAAAAACTAAAATAATTAAAAGGTAAATCATATTCCCAGTAGGTCAACATGAGTAATGAGGTTGAATCATATAAAATTGTCACTATCCCACAATGTATGAACTATAAACAAAGGCCTAGTCTTGAAATATATCCTGGTTCTCTTATTTGCAACCCCATGAATTGGAAGCTCACATCTAGAGAGTGACTCAATATCTTTGTGGTCAAGTTAGAGGTGAAAGTGTATCCAAGCAAATGGAGCGTGTGCTACATTGAAATCCCAGCTGGCCACACCCATCCTTACTGTTTCTTAGAGAGAATTATAGATTTATATTTCTTCTGCTCCATCCTCTAGCTCCTCATGTTTGTTAAGGATGGCACTTAAGTTTTATCTTTGAAAAGTGCACTGCACTGCCAAGTTAGAAGAGGGAGATATAAGAAAACATGTATGGAAAGCTTATTTTCTGTTTTTCTATTCACTCTCTGAACCCTTGGTATAAATAAAGATTATGCTGAGCATGACTCATTTGAACATGAAAACAACATGCTTTCCTTTGTTTATGTAAAAAAAAAAAAAAAAAGCCGAAAAACATTAATGTGACACAAAGAAAGTCTCATTTACACAATCAACAATGAGGCTAAGAGGTAGCTACCATGTGGCTGATGAATGTGCCTAGGTAACTTTCGGTTCTATTCAAAACTGCTGCTTTATTTATACATTCAGAGACATTGCTTTTTCAACTATGAAATTTCAATAATCTCAAATTTTTTTTAGGCCACTTCAGGCAAAAGGAAATCATTCTACCTGTTATTTTACTTGTCCTTGTGTTGTTTTGTGTTTGAATTGTTCATGCCATGCTGTAAAATCTTATTTCAAACCAAAAAGAAAAGCAAAGAAGGAAAAATGGCACAAGTTCAAACTTGCTCCCTTTTATCTGTCATCTTATCTAAGAACTTTTTTAAAGAGTCAAGACCGAAAAAAAAAAAAAAAAAAAGCATCAATGGCTAACAGCATTAGATTGTACAAAAAGGAAAACAAAAAGACACCAGAAGCCTAATTTAGTCACTAATGATGGTAATTTTAATCTTATTTAGGAATACAATCACTTTTTAAAAGTTGAAGTTAATTTTCCATGTATTCTGGTTCACCCGATTTTTAAGCATTTATTCAGATGTTTCAACATCTCTCCTTTTGACTTTAATTGCCAGGACTTAGACTAAACATCAGAAAACAAACTAAAGGCACCATCCAAATGGGATAAATGCCATCTCATTCAAACTCTAGTTACACGGTCAGTGAAAGAGTGGGTTTTCTTTTAGTAATGATAGGTGTCTTCAGGAGAGGCAAAGTGCATAGCAGCTGGGGACTAACTCCTCAATGCCTGGTTGTGGCTTCACAGTGGAGGACATAATGGACCTTAAGTGACCAGAAGGCAAACGATAGGTGCTGTTGACAATTTGTCCTTTAATACTGGCATGTCTTGAATATTTCAAGTAACTTAATATTCTGGGGGAAAAAAAAAAAAAAAAAATCCTCCACCTGACTCAGGTTTGGCAAGGGTTCGTTTGTTTTGCATAGATTTCAATGGCTCAGAATGCTGTGTCTATGCTTCACCTGAATCAGTTCTTACTGTCACCTTAGCAGCTCTGCCACCTTCAACAGCATATAAGACTCACCCCCTCCTAATGAGCAGCTGCATGGTGTTAAAAGCATTCATTAGAAATGCAAGGCAGAGCTGAAGGAGACTGAAGAAGCAGGCAGTTCACATCATTTCACAATACCTACAGAATATATAATTTACCCCTTACAGATCTGCTTTAAAATCACTTTCAATTGATGTATGACCCCCCCCCCCCCCAAAAAAGTACTTGGTTGTTTTGGTTTTAACTTTACGGAATAATTGGAATGTCTATTATATCCCTATGTATCTTTTATAGTGACTCAATTTAAAAATGCCCATTAATGAAAAGTGAAATCTGATTTTAATAGCACCCTTGCAGTCGTCTTCATGATTGAGGAGAAGTTTCAATGGGTTGTCTAGACAGATTATGATGTTAATAGGAGACAAAAATACATTTGGCGACTAAATCTCATTCTTGATTTGAGTGCACGAATCACTGCAGATGAGCCGACGAGCAGAAAGAAATGCTTAAGTGGGTTTCAATGTTAAATGTCTTCTTTTAAATATATGATTTAAAAGTCAAGCAGAGATGCAAAATGTATGTACATGTACAACAATATTCTGCCTATCTGAGGAATCACACATTGTTGTAAGGGTGTCAAACAGGTCGTAGAAACTTGATCTGCATTATCTTGTCCACAGTCAGGAAAAAGGGATGGGATTTTGTTTTTCATATTGCTGTGGCTGGCATGCTTCAAAATTTTGAACTCACTGGGACCGACAGCTTCTCGCTCCAATCGGAGGTACTGATGAAATTTAAACAGGCTCGTTGGTTTCTATACGATACCCTTCCTGTCACCGAGTGATAATGAGATTTCATTAATGAATCAATTTGTTTTGTAAATGACATCCACTATGGCATTGGAAGATGGTTGGGTCTGACTCAAATTTAACACTTCTTACCATTCTTAAATATGAAATTGGTCCCTTGGTCCCAGTGCTATTTGTCAAGGCCGTCCTTTGTGCTTTATATAGCGTTCAGGAGAGTGCAAAAGCTAAATATTAAATCCCCATGTGGCCCCAAAGATCTTTTATGATATAGGGGTGGGAAGTTTACCCCAGATTAGTGATTTTTTTTTTTATCTTTGATGTCATCTCCAACACATAAATAAATATTGAGGATAATGGCTTCTCAATATTCATTTCTTTTTTTATTTCTGGGAAGGAAAATAATGAATCAAAGTTTATTCCATTCAGGAAGCTTTAAAGGTGAAACAGAGGTGAGATCAAGCTTAGAATCTTTAGGAAGAACGAATCACTAGGCCAAAGTCACATTTGAGATTTTCTTCCATTTTATTCCTTCCATTTAGTAATTGCCCCAATTTCTGAGTCTTGCAGAAATACAATCACTCTCAATTTTTTAAGGGCTAATTATCTGCTTTGTGGATTTGTCTTCTTTTTTCAACTATTAGGTTTTGGTCTCTGTTTCCTTTTATTAGCATTTCACCCTGAGGGTGGAAAAAGAAAACAATTGGAGATAAAATTCAAATCAGTCTATTTTGTTTCTTATTAAGTATTGATTTATTGAAGAAATTTTAAATCATTGTAAAATTAATGTCTGTGCTTTATATACTATGGATTTCAGTTGTTAATAATGTCCCATTTCTCACCCACCACAAATAATTGAGAGTTGGTTGGATTCTTGCAAACCATAAAGGAAAAACTGTAGCAAAGAATTTGACTTTCTTCAAAAAGTCATTCACTCTACTAAATTTTGACCTAGTAGAAAACATGAACTCTGTTATGAGGATATAATAGCAGCTCTTGGTTAAATATACACTCTTATCCCTAACTTAAATCTTTGACGAAAATGCATTCATTGTTTTTGTTATTTTTTGACTTTGTGTTACTGTATTACAACTAAATGACTTTGACATGCCAATGGATATTGTATGATCACTTCAAATTGAAATAACGTCCAACGTGTAACTTCAGAGTTACATTTTTTCTTTTAAATCCTCGGGTCTTAGATTATAAAGATTTTCCATCCCCTTCCTCAAAATTTGTTATATCCTCATATGTAAAAATTTTAAAAAGGGGGGCGGGGAGTTATTCCATACTTTTCAGAAACTGTAGAAAATTATTTCAAAGAAGCACTTGAAAAGTTTTCTCCATTCTGGAAAATAAAGACATCCATTTATTTTTTAAAAAAGACATATCATTGGAATCCTAACTAAAACACACACACATATACATACACAAGTAAAAGTGTACTTGCTATGAGATATTCAGTTTCTTAAAAAAATGGGACACAGCTTCTTTTAAAAACCTTTGTTTCAGGCCATATTCAATTTCATAGAACTTCTGAAACATCATTCAATTCCGAACTTTATTTAAGAGCATTTTTTGTACTGCTGTCTCTGACTGTCTTGGAAAGTTCTGTAATTTGGGAGTGTTTCTGGTTTTATTTTTAATTTTTTTCATCTGTACCACAGTCAGATTAGCTACCATTTCCCCCATTCCTTGGGCTTTCTGTAGATCAGTGGATGTTAGGTTTAAACTTCTGTTTTCTTTGATGAAGCTTTCAATAAAAAATGGAAATAAAATCAACCAAGTAGGGCTGTTGTGTTTTCCTGTTCTTTCCAGGTGAGATGTGCTGGGGGACACCAGGGTAAGTGGGAGGGAACTGTGGTTTGTTTTTAATCAGGTGTACTGCTGGCTTCCTACAGAATTCCTCAAGGAAATAAGTAGAGCATATGAGTGTGAACAAAAATAGAAAGAGCTGGAAAGACCTAGAGAAGATAGATTTATAATGCACTAAATATGCACAAATCCACCTGTGTCATGATACACTAAATGTGCATAAGAAATACGAGGTGCTCATGAGTAAAGACGTCTTCAATTGGCCACCCTTTGATGGCACCCATTCTGGTGCCTAAAGCAGTTTGTCAGTCTAATTGAAGATCTTCAACTACTTTGCCCTAGACTCTCTCAGATGGAGCAAGGATGTTTCATTGGTTCCTTCTTGCCCACTTGCTCAATCCTTAACTCTGGTCCTTGTACCATGTCATCAGCGGAGAAGGATGATGTGGCAGAGGGACAATCTGGATTCAGGTAATGTGGTCCTTCACTCTCCTTGCACCCCATCCTAAGTGAGTTAACCTACTCCATGTTTATTCCCCTTGCCTTTTACTATGTGTTTTAAATCAATTTTTAAAGAATCCTGTGACTTGAGTATCTTCATTTGGTTTGTGAGTCTTTCTCTTCCATGACCTCTGGAATAACTTGCATTATATTATATTAGGAGGCTACCATTGATCAAGGTAATTTCCCACGGCACCGTCATTCTTTAGAATAGAAGCATCCAGGAAAGTGTGCAGAGAAAGCAAAGCAGCCAGTGTCCAGCTTTGAGAATGTGTTGGGCTATCCCTTTTCCCTATATGAGCAGCAGTTCATGTTATACTTTATGGAAGAGAAAACTGGAAGAGAAGGCTGGAAGTATGGAGTGATCGGTGGGTATAGGAAAATAAACTGGAATGAAGAGCTTGAACTTCGGATCGAGTTTGTTTAGAGTAATGGTTCTTTGTTAGTGATGGTTTTGTTGTGTATGTGTGTGTGTGTGTGTGTTTTAGGAATTATAGACTCTTTCAAGGAGAAGATACTACCCCCCTACATACACATACATTTTTCCCTCAAACTGCAGGGCATTGATGAACTTACTGAAATGCATTCATAGGCTCTTTGTGAAGAATTCCTGGTTTAAAAACATAAAGGTAGGATAAAGAAGACCAAAGAATGAAGAAACAAGTTATATTTACAATGGTGTCCCTTGTACGTGAAAGAACCATGATTTTCTTACCTCGTATTTACCTCTGTGTTACTGTTTTATAATCAGATTTCTCCATGAAAAAACTGAGTGCTTTGCTATCACAATAGTTCCAATAAGATTCAGGTTCCATAATGCTTTTCCTGAGGGAAGCTGATGAAGGTAACTCTTTGAGTTACTTTCCAGAGTTAGTAAAGTGAAAAATAATATAGCTCAAATGTAATCTCAGAGGATTTGATTATTTCAGGGATGATTCAAAAAAACTTTGTCTAATATATCAAAAGGCTGTCTTTTCATTTAAATCTTCAGAAACAAGGAGCACATCTGCTCCAAGGATCTTTCTCCCGTCCTTAGGAAGTTGTAGCTACTGTGGTAGTAAGGTGGTCACCAGGTGGCGCTGCTGTACTAGTCTCTAGTGGATTCCAAGCCCAGTCCTGGTCAGAGCCAATGACTTGAAATATGGGGTAAGACCAAGAGTCTCCAGTAACTGAGCCCTCACTCGCTGCCAAAAGGCTTGTGACCTGAGTATCTTTATTTGGATTGTGAGTCTCTCTGTTAGGAAATGTGCCAAGAGTCCTATATACGTCAGCTCCCATCACCCTCACAAGACTGCTCTGAGGTAGGGAAGCTGGGCAATCTCCCCATATACCTAAGTTTGGGAATGGATGGCATGTGCTTCTGAAAATAGATTTCAATTTTCACAATAACTTTGGGAAATGTAAATGTTGAAGGCACTTTTTTTTTTCTCACCAGTGAAACTTATCAAAAAGCTCATCTCACTTGTCCAGAGATTTTATGATTTCTTTAAAAGAGGGGTATTGAACATGCATTCTAATCACTCCGCTAACAGGAACCCAATACTATCTACAATCCTGGTGACAGAAATAATTTGCTGCTTCACTCTTATTTTGATTTAAGTCTATCTTTGTTCTGGAAGGGACCAATTAACTACCAAATGGATAGGTACAACTGTTTGACTCATTCAACAGTGCCTAGTACGTGGATATTTGATAAATACTTTAATGACACAAAGATGGAGTGGACATGATCCTTGCTGGCAAGGATGTCATATTCTAGTACGGCTTGGTTTATGACATTTCAGCATGAAACAAAATCAGGAAATTTTGTGGGTGGTATGTTTAATCCTTCCATGGCCTGATGCAAAGTTGAAGGAAAAACGACCTGGCCTGAATGTAGCCTTTTTTCATCATCACTTTGTGCCTCTCCCCTAGATCAGCTTCTTAGTAGAGTGGCTGGATATTTCACTGTTACCCTTTTCCCAAATCTTCTGGGGCATTTAGCCTTTTTGACACCAAGGAGAGTGGAGTCTGTCATTCTGAGTTGGTCACAACACTAGTAGCAACTCTTTACCTATTAGCACTTATCTTTACTTCTATCATGCAAGATAAGTGCTGGCCACATTTTACGGATGAGAGAACTGGGGCTTTGAGAAGTTATCTGACTTGGCCTTCTTTTCACGGTGCAGACAAAAATCCAAATTTAGGATCTGCTAGATCAAAAGCCAAATATTTCCCTTCTATATTATAGTTGATCCGCTGATATGATTTGAAGAGATGCATTGTGTTTCCAAAATAGTTTTCCCATTACCTGACACTTGACCATTTTAATTTCATTCTTAGAGGTAGAACACAAAATATTGGAAAAAGTACTGAGCAAATAGTGAAAAGGTCTTGGATTCTGACTTTAGGTATACTATCTGCAAAAAAAATTTTTTTCTCCCTAGATCTCACCTTCCTTATCTGTCAAAATGTATAAATTTATTTCTCATAGTGATTATGAGGCTCAGATAGGTAATGCAAATGTCATGTGTAAAGTCTAAAATGATAAAGGCTATCAAATGCTATGCATAATTTTACCTTTCCAGTTGTGGAGTTCCCCCTTAAAGCACAAGATGGGGTATGTTCTTGTGAAATTTCCTCCTGACAGTGAAGATCGAGATGGCTATACGAGAAAATGAAAGAAGGCAAGAAGATAATGGTGGAGCCAAGGTAACTCTCAGCTACTTTGCAATGTTTGCCAAATTCTGGAGGGCACAGCTATCAGGCTTGAAACCACCAGCTCCCAGGTCATAAGAACAAGGGGACACAGTTGAGCTAAAGCCTCCCACATTTTCAGACGCTAACCCTGTACTGTCACCTGCTCACCAAACAGTCCTCTGTCCTGAGGACTCCAGCAGGGGCGTCATACTGGCAGCTACTGATGGAGGTGGCAGGTCTTAGTAATTAGCTCTATTATACATGTAAACTGCATACAGGATTGAAGAACCGAGTGCAGGATCATCTGCACACCTCAAATCATAAGGTATGTATTCAAAGAAGTGGACCGGCTCCAATGGTCAGACTAGTAACCAGGCGTATCAAACACAAATTTATCCAAAGCTAGTGATTGCCATTAGAAAAATGCGAATGAGCTCTGGGCTTTAAAAGACTTGAAAAAGCCGAATGATCATGAGATAGTGGTTGCGAAAGAGATACAGTCTGCCTCTTTGCCTGCCTCCATGCTTCCCTCCCACCTTGTTTCATGATTGGCCCATTCTGTGTTGGTTTTTGGTTTTGGTTTTTACTTTGGATTAAAATAAATGATCACAGTCATATATCATAAGTGACCTGTACAATGATTTTCATAAACTGAAAATACTGGTATAACCAGCACTCAGGACAAGAAACAAGTTTTATCAGCACCCAGAGAGATATCCACCTTCGCATACTCTTTCCCAATCACTATGCACCCCCCACCCCACCCCCAACACACACACATACACTCCAACCTAAGGTAACTCTATCCTAAGCTCTAACAACCTAGAATTGTTTTGCCTGATTTTTACTTTATATAAATGCAGATTGGGCTTGGCTTTTATAAGAGCCTGGTTGTTATTCATGGAGAGAACAATTATTTTCTTTGTGCTTGAAACCCCAAAATATGTAATGGTCCTTCTGAAAACTACACGTATGGCTACACTATCCTGATTTTAAAGTTCTGGAGCATACAAATTTGTATGAATTTGTGATCGCACAACTTCTCTTCATAGTCTCTCTCGGCGTTTAATATACTTTACTCCTAAGACACACAATGAAAGTCTTAACTTAAACGTCCTCAAGAGAGGGGTACCCACGTACTGAACACAATAGCTGAGTCCCAAAGAAAAGGTAGTTTATAAAGCTCCATTTAAGGTTTGGCAACATGTCACTCATGGGGCAGCTGATGCCAGACTTCAGGTGTTGCCAATGCACTATTTCCTGCACAAAAGCATAGGTCACGGAGTGGGGTAAGCCTGTGCCCACCAACTGAAGTGGCAACTGCTTTGGCTTCTACACGTAATTTTAAAGATTGATTTCTTTATTTCTCCCCCCACACCCTCATTGTTTTGTGCTCGCTGTCTGCTCTGTGTGTGTTTCTGTGTCTCCTTGTCCTCTCTTTAGGTGGCACCAGGAACTGATCCTGGGACATTCCGGAGTGAGAGAGAGGCGCTCATCTCTTGCACCACCTCAGTTCCCTGGGCTGCTGCATCTCTTATTGTCTCTCCTCTGTGTCTCTTTTTGTTGTGTCATCTTGCTGCGCCAGCTCTCCACACGAGCCAGCTTGCCTTCACCAGGAGGCCCCAGGAATCGAACCCTGGACCTTCTATATGGTAGACAGGAGCCCAATCGCTTGAGCCACATCCGTTTCCCCTCTACATGTAATTTTAAACTGCTTGGGGCTTTCTTACGTTGGAGATTTTCCTCATCTCCTTTTCTGCTTGCTGCCTCTGGACTTTCCTGCCAGCAGAGGTCAATCTTTGAAGGTGTGTGCTTTGGGGTTTATAGAGTGTTTTGAGTGAAAGAATTGCCATAGATAGCATTCTCGTTGTGGTTCTAGAAGCAGGAATCAAAGACTCTGGGACTCTAACATGAAACCTATTTCTTTGGTGACTCCCCAGGCAGGGATTCTATTAAAATGTGCATTGTGCTTTAAATACACTGCAAGGGGCGTTCTCTGGTGGGCTGTTAGGCTTCGTCCTGGGCCTCTGGGGTGTGCCATTCAGGAAGGCTCCTGCCCCACTCTCCTGCTGAGCACCAGCCCTCCCAGGGAGTCCTGCCTCTCCCCCAGGGGCAGAGCTCTTTTGTTTTTATTTTCTTGTTCTCTTCCCCAAGCTGCAATGGGCTTCCAGCACACTGTTGAAAATGTTAAAAAGAAAAGGATGAATATTATTTATATAGATATGCATCTGGGTTTTGAACTCTCCAGTATTCTTTTAATGATTGTCAAAATGCCAAGAGAGAAGGATTTTTCGGTGTTCTTAATTCCTGAGTATCAAGAAGCCTCTTTAGCCTTTGGTAATGCCTTCTTGGAAAATGTTTTTAGAGGAAAATAAGATACATAGGGGAAAAAAGAAACCAGTTATACTAAAAAACAATTAACAATACATTTTAATTCTTTGATATAGTCAAGTATGCATTTCTTTATTAATGTCATAAATAATAAGCTCTAATGTGAGACTTCTGGAATTTCTAATCATCCGCACAATTGTAGTGTGAAATGAAATTATTTATAATTTCTATTGTTGACAAAGCACTTCTAATAGTACTATGGTTTATTGCTCATATTCCTAATTAGAGGAAATGTTGAATTTGTGTTAGATGTTAGTAAAAACAAAGGTTTTTTTTTTTTCATCCAAGTTCAGAGACTCCCTAAGTTATATCCTTAGACTCTTTGTGAGGTATATTGACCCAAGTTAAGAAACCCATATTGAGGGACAAGAAATAACTTGGATAAAACCCATTGAATAAAATACAGTAAGGGCTATGGAGAGTCCCAACCTGGTCTGAGGGAATCCGAATACTTGCTCTGGAAGTGATATCTTAGCTGGGTCTGCAAGGACAAACAAGAATTTACCAGATGAATAGGAAGCAAAAGGAATGTCTCAGGGCTTAGAATGATGTGAGCAATAGCAGAAGAAAGAGAAATCTCATGGTCTCCTCACAGTTCCATGAGGAACTATTATATTTTAGCACTATCATATTTCATATTCCTGAAGTACAAAGCCAAGAAGGAGTGGGGGAGTTATTTCCTGGAGGGTGTAGAGTGTCTGTAAATTTGGGAGATTTTTAAACTTAAAGAAGTGAGAGAAAAAAAGGAGGATTGCCTGGGGTGGTGGGGAGATGAGGCTAGAGAAGAAGGGAGGGTTGTGCATTGGACAACTTTGCTTGTCTTGCTAAGAAGCAATGGGAAACCACTGAAGAACTGTAATGAAGAGTGTCATGATCTGATTGGTGCTTTCTCTTGAGTACTCTGCTGCATTGTGGAGGTAGCTTTGAGTTGGTTGGTGGGAGACCAGAGAAAAGGATACTTCAAAATCGGAGCCGAATTGATTTGGGGATGAAATAAGGACATTTCCCTTAGGAATGGGGGTGGAGGGTGAAGGTAAAAAATATTGCGATAGATTGTGCTCTCCCTGTTTGGGAATTACGCAGCCAAACTCTTTGCCATGTGACATTGTGCTTTGACATAGCTAGAGGCAGAACACCTCTGAACTCTGGGCTTGGCCAGGTGATTTTCTGTGGGGATATTAGTGGACTTGTTATGAAGAGAAGTTGGAAATATCGTTGTGCACTGCACACTCTTGAGTTTCTTCCATCGCTTTGAAACATACTCCAGGTAGCCGCTGATTCCAGCAGAGTGAGCAATTTGTGGACCATCCCTGCATCTCACTCTCACTCTGGAGTCAAGTCCAGCTGCCTCGCAGTCTTGAATAAGGCTCCGAGCCAAGCCCAGTTTAGATTAGTGGAACCACAGTGGATCTGCTGACCCACAAGCATGAAAATAAACGCTAGTTGTTGTAAGCCACCAAGTTGGTGAAGTTGTTTGTTATGCAACACCAGGTGAAGAAGGGAGGTACAAAGTGAAAAGGATTCAGTCACCAATTGAATATAGAGTCCAGGAAATAGAGGAAAATTGGGTAAAATCCCCCAAGTTCTGCTTAGGGTGAATGGGAGAGTTAAGGGTTCCAAAAACTGAGACCAGAACTGTGGCAAAAGTTAATGAGGTCAGTGGAAGACGTGTTGAGAAACTGAGGCGTGAACACAAAAGTAGACCAACGAAAGAACAATAAGTCTGGATAAAAGTAAAAGGAGCCAACAGAGAGGTTGAGGAGAAATAGTTTGTCACTAAATGAAGAAACAGTATTACAGAAAATGAAAGTGAATATCAAGAACAATACTGTCAAATACTGCCTTGGGGGACTGTGGTGTAGAAGCCAGATTGCAAATGGACTAAGTAGTGACTTATAGAGGAAAAGCCTGCTTTTGTCAGAATCTATCCCTAAACTAGTAGCGAAATCTGTGTGTCTCAACCACAAGCAGGTCTTTATGCAACGCAGTGGTATATTCAGGGGATTTATTTCCTCTATTAAAATCCATTTATAATTTTTGAAAATAAAATCTTGTGGATTACTTTAAAGCTATATATATATATATATATATATATAATTATACATATTAACAGCACCAAATTTGTGATATGGCTAGTTATCACTTAAGATAAGGCTAAGTAGTAAAGAGAGTTGAAAGAATATTATTAATTAATAGTAATATAGCTGGTATGTGGATATAGCTCTATGTGAATTATATAGACATAAATTTTCTGATTTCAGACACTTGCATAACTAATATCTGATTCTTAAAATCAACCACATAAGCTACAAGCAGCAAATGATTTGGCATTTAAACTCAGATGTTTTTGGCTTCAAATCCCATCATTCCTTTAGCTACATTATATCATATTGATAATGGCCAGAAAGTAGAATATCAATTATGTGTAAGTGTGTTTCTATGTCTCAGTATCAAATGAGCCCATCTGATCTAGAAGAATCACTTTGGCTATTACTGAAAGTAGACGAGAACATCTTGGCAGTAACTATGTTTTATTGCATCTGTTAGACAGAAATTTAAGTAATTTAGGATTGAGGCATGGCAAAACATGTCTCCAGCTCTGTTTTAAAGCCATATTGTGCTTTACCTAAATGTTTAAAGTATTATGTTCCAGAAATTTGGATTTAATTGAAAGTTCTCTTATAAAATGAATTCAGTCAGAAGTAATTTGTAAAAGTTGTTGAAGATGGTGGCATTCATATTTACAAATGTTGAAATTCTAACAGAGAGTTTGGGATAGGGAACAAAGAGTGGGAGAGCCAAGAGTTGGAAAAGAAATATTTTCCCTTTTTAAAAATAACTTTCTAGATATGATATGCACTTTTTGGTCAAAAGATACAGGAAGTTAAGGGAGAAAATAAAAACTATCCATGACCTACCACTCAGGAACAACCAATGCTACAACACTGGTGTGTGTTGGTCTATTCTGTTCCTTCCATTCTTTTTTTGAAATATCCATAACCCATCTGATTTTTAAAAAGGAGGTAATATTCTATTGCAATTTTCTGAGTTTTTTTTTTTTAATAAAAGGACATTTTCTATCCTATTTATTTATTTTTTATTATAGAAGTTTACAAAGCAATCATGCACAATGTGCAGGATTCCCACACATCACCCCTCCACCAACACCTTACATTGTTGTGGAATGCTTGTTATAGATTATGAAAGAGCATGATCAGGCTATTACCACTAACTATGGCCCATAGCATACACTTGGTATATTTTTTCCATAAACCCGCTATTACTAGCGCTGTGTATTAGTATTGTCCATTTGTTCTAGTTCTCGAGAGAACACTCTCATATGTGTACTGTTAACTACAGTCCATCTTTCACAGTGTGGTCCACTGCATTGCTCAGTCCCATGCCTTGTACCTTCTATCCAAAGGGTGCTCAGTGGCTCTCACTTTCATCACAGAGTTTGCAGTTATTGCCCCAGTAAACCTTTGAACGTTTTCCTTAGTACAAAAGAAAAAATCCCAAAACCCCAATTATTGACCCTTAGCATTGGTTTCGTATCTTCTTTGACACTGATGCAAGAATATTACAATATTGCTGTTAACTATAGTCCATAAGTTATATTAATTGTATTTTTCCCATGCATCACTATATTCTTACCACCTTGTAATAGTGACGTACATTTGTTCTGGTTCATAGGAGAACATTCTTGTATTTTTATTATTAACCACAATCCTCATCCACCTCCAAGTTCACCATGTTGTTCTGTCCCTAGATTATTCCCTAGCTTTCTTTTCTTTATTTTATTTTATTTTATTTTTTTATTTTTATTTTTAATTTATTTTTACTGTGGGTAAAAATAAAAATTCTCACAATACATACAAACATTTGCAAAATGATATATAAATATATATGCATATATGTGTATTTGCTTACAAAAATGTTATTTATATATATATATATATATACATATATTTTAAGAGGTGCTTAGATTACCCAAAATACTACACGGAACCCACTGGGATTCCCATGTTGCCCACCTCCCACACCTCCCACCACATCCCACACAAACATCTCCCACAAGTGTGGCCCACCACCCTCAATGGACTTACACATCCTGGGGCCTTGCCACCAACCATAGACCACAGTTCACACTGTAGACCACACTCTCTCCCACTCAGTTCTGAGTGGTGTGTGCTGATTTAAAATGGCCTACATCCGTTGCCACAATGGTACTCAGGACAACCTCCAACTCCCAAAGAAACCCCGGTATTTCAACTGCTCATCCCCTCCCTACCCCAAAAGTGTCAAGTGGCCACTGGCTCCACCTCATTGTTATAATTTCTTGCATTGCTAGAATCACCATATGTGAACAAGAGAATACCATCAAGTCCACTCTAGTCCGTAGTTCTTCCCCCAATCCTGAGGGGACTGGGATGGTGATGTCCACTCCAACTCCAAGTGAGAGAGGGCTTATATCCGCTTTCTTTCAATTGATGTTTACATCCCTAGACTACCCCTTTCAGCCACAATCCCATTTATAAACCAGTCATGATTTTTTACATCCACTAAAATATCTTACTATCAATTCTATCCACTGCCACATTTTAACAGTCAAGCTAATTGAAAATTCTACATACATTAAGCATCAGTACCCCTTCTCAGTCCTCATACTAACTTTTTGTAACCTATAGTCTAGGTTTTAACTCCATGTGTTTATTTTTCTTGTTTTAGTTCATATTAGTTCTGTTTTATTTTTAATAATGGCCACTCTATGAAGTATGAGATGGTATTTCATTGTAGTTTTGAATTTCATTTCCCTAATAGCTAGTGATACTGAGCATTTTTTCATGTGCTTCTTTGTCATTTATATCTCCTCTTGAGAGAAATGTCTATTTAAGTCTTTTGCCCATTTTTAAATTGGATTGCTTGCTCTTTTATTGTTGAGTTGTCTGAGCCCTTTATATAGCATGGAAATCAAACTCTTATTGGATATGTGGTTTCCAAATATTTTCTCCCATTGAGTGGGTTGCCTTTTCATCTTCTTGACGAAGTCCTTTGAAGCACAAAAGTATTTAAGTTTGAGGAGATCCCATTTACCCTTTTTTAAAATTTCATTGCTCATGCTTTCAGTATAAGGTTTAAGAAACCACCACATTCCACCATGTCATGAAGATATTTCCCTATATTTTCTTCTAGGAGTTTTATGGTTCTTGATTTTATATTTAGGTCTTTGATCTTGTTCAAGTTAATTTTTGTATAAGATGTGAGGTAGGGGCCCTCTTTCTTTCTTTTGGATGTGGAAATCCTATTCTTCCAGCAGCAATAGTTGAGTAGACTGTTCAGCCCAAGCTGGGTGGGTTTGACATGCTTGTCAAAAATCATTTGACCATATGTATGAGGGTCTGTTTCTAAACCTTAATTCAGTTACATTGGTCTTCATGTCTAACTTTGTGCCAGTACCATGCTGCTTTTATAACTGGTTCTTCTTAAAGAACCTACTTTTGTTTTTGTTAATTCTCTTTTTTTTTTTTTCTGTTTTCATTCTCAATTTCTTTTTTCTCTGCTCTGATCTTTGTTATTTCATTCCTTCTGCTTGCTTTGGGCATAATTTCCTGTTCTTTTTATAGTTCCTCCAGCTGTGTAGATAGGTTGTTGATTTTAGCTCTTTCTTCTTTTTTTTAATATAGGCATTGAGAGCTATAAATTTCCCTCTCAGCACTGTTTTCACTGCATCCCATAGGTTCTGATATGTTGTGTTCTCCTTTTCATTCATCTCCAGATATTTGTTGATTTCTCTTGCAATTTCTTCTCTGACCTATTTTGATTATTTAATAGTGTGTTGTTTAATGTCCACATATTTGTGAATTCTCCATTTTTCTGCCTAATGTGGATTTCCAGCTTTATTCCATTATGATCAGAGAAAGTGCTCTGTATAATTTCACTCTTCCAAAATTTATTGAGATCTGCTCTATGACCCAACATATGGTCCTGGAGAAAAATTCATGTATGTACTGCTGTTTGGGGGTGCAATGTTCTGTATATGTCTATTAGGTTTAGTCCATTTATCATATCAGTCAAGATCTCTGTTTCTCTGATCTATCCAATGATGTCAGTGGTGTATTGAAGTCTCCAACTACTATTGTAGAGACCTCTATTTCTCCCTTCTGTTTTGCCAGTGTTTGCCTCATGTAATTTGGGGCATCCTGGTTAGGTGCATATACAATTATGATTGTTATTTCCTCCTTGTGAATTGTCCCTTTTATTAGTATATAATGTGTCTTTAATAACAACTTTGATTTTAAAGTCTATCTCATCTGATACAAGTATAGCTACTCCAGCTTTTTAATTTTTTCTTACTGCATGCATGGAATCTTTTTCTAGCCTTTCCTTTCAATCTATTTGTATCCTTGGAGCTAAATTGAGTCTCTTGTAGAGAACATATAGATGGCTTATATTTCTTATCCATTCTGCCAGTCTGTATCTTTTGTTTGGGGAGTTTAATCCATTAACAATCAGTGTTATTACTTTACAGGCATTTTTTACTTTACCCATTTTGATCTTTGGATTTTATCTGTTATATCTTGTTTTTGCCAGTCTTTTTACACTTTTAGTTACTTTTGGTGATATAATCTTTATTTCTAGACTCTCTTCCAAGCCTCTCTCTCCTGTCTTTTCTTTTCAGGCTGTAGCACTCCCTTTAGTACTTCCTACAAAACCTCTCTCTTCATTACAAACATCTCAGTTTCTCTTTATTCGTAAATATTCTAAACTCACCCTCAGTTTTGAAAGACAATTTTGCAGGATGCAAGATTCTTGGCTGGTACTTTTTCTCTTGCAGTATCTTAAATATATCATTCCACTGCCTTCTTGCTTCCACGGTTTCTGATGAGAAATCAGCACTAAATATTACTGAGCACCCCTTATATGTTATGCATTGCTTTTCTCTTGCTGCTCTCAGAATTCTCTCTTTATCTTTGTCATTTGACATTCTGACTGGCATGTGTCTCAGAGTAGGTCTGTTCAGATTTATTTGGATGGGAGAACATTAAACTTCTTGGACATGGATATCTACATCTTTCAATTGAGTTGGGAAATTTTCCACCATTATTTCCTCAAGTATTCCTTCAGTGTCTTTTCCCTTATATTCTCCTTCTGGGGCACCTATGATACATATGTTTTCACATCTCTTTCTGTCATTTAGTTCCCTGATACCCTAAAATTGTTTACATTCTTTTCTTTATCTTTTTTTGTATGTTCTCTTTCAGAGGCCCTGTCTTCAAGCTTACTGATACTTTCTTCTGCCTCTTCAAATCAGTTATCATATGCCTCCAGTGTATTTTTAATTTCATTTATTGTGCCTTTCACTCCCATGAGATCTGTTATTTTTCTATATATGCCTTCAAATTCTTTGTGTTCACCCAGTCTTCATGATGTCATTAATCTCTTTATCCATCCATTGAATTTATTAAGATTAGTTTAAACATCTATGATTAGTTGTCCCAAATCCTTTATGTCATCTGGAGTCTTAGCTTGTTCCTTTGACTGGGCCGTATCTTCCCATTTCTTGGTAAATATTGTAATCTGTTGTTGGTGTCTCAGCATCTGATTTACTAGATATATTTATTCTGGGAACAAGTTCTCTCTTTAGTCTAGGCCTTTCTATTTGATTGGTGCTACAGCTGCTCTTTGATATTTGTTTCAACTTAATTTGGAACTTTATAGGGACTTGTGTTTAGCCAATCTGAGTTTTTCAGTTCTTTTCACCTGTTTCTTTCCCTTTCTCCTTTGCTGGTTGCAGAATAGGCACCAAGGATGCAGCTGGTACTGTAAGCTGTGGAGGCTGAAGCTGCCTGCATTGTCCCAGAAACTGATGAAGCTTCTCCCACCTTTCTCCCATGCCAGGCATAGGGATGGAGCTGCAGCCATGTGCAGTAATCCAAGTTGTACAGGAAAAGACTGTGTCTGTGGTTGCCCAGAGAGACTGATAAAGCTTCATGCCCCTTCCTCTCTTACCCCAGGTGGGGATGGAGCCACAGGCATGGGTAGCAAACTAAGCCATGCAAGTCAGAACTGACTGTAATTGCCCAGGTAGACTGATGAAGTACCAGCCCCCTTCTTCCCCTGCCAGGGGTGGGAATGAGGCCTCCAGTGTGCTCAGAAATCTAGTCTGTGCAGGCCTAAAGCAACTGCAGTTGCTCTGAGAGGGTAAAGGAGCACTGTCCCTCCTCTTGCTTATGTCCGGGGCAGGGATGGAGCAACACACATGTCCAATAATCTAGTGTGTGTAGGCTGAAAGTGACTGCAGTTGCCTGGAGAGGCTTAGGGTGCATTATCTATTCTCCTGCCCTGTCAGGGCCAGGGATAGAGTCAGAGATGTTTCCAACAGTCTAGTCCTTTCAAGCTGAAAGAGGCTGCAGTTAGCTGGAGAGGCTGAGGGAACAATGTCCCTTCTGCCCTGTCAAGGATGGGGAGGGAACCACTGGAGTGCCTAACACTCTACTCCATGCAGGTTGAAAGCTCCTGCAGTTGCCCAGGGAGGCTGGTGCAGGTCCTCCCAGCTTCCTCCTTGCTGGAGATGGGGCTGGAACCTAGGCTAGGGCTGCAATCTGACCCAGGTGGAGAGAAGTCAGTCCCTACCATCACTGTGATTTTCATTCAGCTCTGCTTTCCCTCAAGCCAGGGGCAGAGTGAAAATGGAGGCTACTGGCCTCTTTCCAACTTGGACAGGTTCAAATTTTAGTTGTTTTTAGGAGTGGACTTTAGCCAGTCTAATTTACTAATCAGTAGCTGAAATCAGTGCCCGACCGTCTCTTCCTCCCTGTTTTTGGGAACTAGAGCTTCCAGTTCTGCCATAGAATAGCTCCTAAGATGTCTTGCACTGCCAGTGGGGGATGGGCACCAGCCTCTGCAGTATGGAGTGCTCTACACATGAATCTTCACTGTAGATGGGCAGTCTACTCCTTCTGTTCTTCCAAAGATGTTGCAGGATGTTCTTCTCGTCCGCGATGCCCCACCCCCCAAGATGGCTCCCTCATTTGTTTACTCATTGTTTTTGCTCGTTGTCTGCTTGTTGGGTTTTTTGTTTTTATTTTTTTGCTCATTGTCTGCTAGTTGTCTGTTTGTTTGCTTTTTTTCTTTAGGAGGCACTGAGAGCCAAACCGAAGGCCTCCCATGTAGGAGGCAGGCGCTCAACTCCTTGAACCACATCTGCTCCCTGCTTGTTTTGATTCTGCTTATTGTCTGCTCATCATCATTATTATTATTATTTTGCTCATTGTTTTTGATTGATGTCTGCTTGTTGTTTGTTTGTCTTTTTAAGTAGGCACTGGGAACCAAACCTGGGACCTCCCATGTGGGAGGTGGGCACTCAATTGCTTGAGCCACATCCACTCCCCCTATTTGTTTTTTTATATGAATGCTTTTCAAACTATTTGTGATAAAGAACTAGTTTTTCTTTCCTTTCCACTCTGTTGCAAACCAATACTTTTATAAGTCACAACAGAAATTTATTAATAGAAAAAATGAGATAACATGCCATACAAAATTCATGCCTACGTTTTTAATTGTCATTTGATTCAATTGACCTTAAATTACCTTGTCAAATTACTACAGAATTTTTTGATGCTGCATCTTGATTTTTGTACTTATCTCATACAAGTAATAAACAGTTTGTCAACTGACACCTGTCCCCAAGACCACACTTTGAATAGCCCTATGCTACCACATCATTTTTCACATTTTGTGTCCTATTCCATTGGACATGTACACAGAAATTTGCTCCACTCATTCCTTCTGCCTTATTTCCCTCTTAGTGGGTTTAGGAAGGGACAAATTTTGTAAATATTAGCATTTACAGTTGACAGAGCAAAGCAATTATTGTCAGAGTTGAAACAGTTGTATCTATATTGATAAGATACAGATATAAAGATATAAAATTTAGCTAGTAGAAATAACATGAGTAAAATACATAAATTTGGACTAAGTTTAAAGTAAACAAAAATAAATAAATAAATAAAGTAAACAAGCTCTTTTGGAGAGACAGCCAAAACAAGTAGGAGAAGTGGCAGAGCACTAGAATGGTTTTCATCCCTCTATCCAACAAATGAGAAGAGCCAAGAACTTAATTACTCTATGAACAGAGAGAGTTAACTGTCCTATAAGATGTTTATATTAGATAATAATTTTCCAAACTGGGGTACACGTATATGTTTGTCTGCAACATGTTCTTTGGTGTTATATGGATAAGATGGTTTTATTTTTATGTTTATGAATATTCATGATTTTAGAAAAATAGACCTTGGCATCAAACTCATGGTATCATGGCTACTATCACTTAAGATAAGACTAAGTAATAAAGAGTGTTGAGACAGCAATTTGAGGGGATTCTGGATTCAATACAATTTAGGTTCTAATCAGAGTCAAAATTCTATATATTTTCATCTATAGTTTCAGACCATAATATACATCATAGAAAAACTCCGGGGCCAAGGAATATGGATAGAAACACAAAAGAGAGAAGGTTGTTTTGGTTATTATTACTAAACAAAATACCTTAAAATTAGTGGCCTGAAGCAACAACCATTTTATTATGCTCATGAATTACATGGGCTAGGAATTTAGAGAAGCCACAGCAGAGATGGCTTGTCTCTGCTCCATAAATGTCTGAGTCTTAGCTAGGAAGACTCAAAGGATGGGACTAGCTCCCATCTGGGTGCTTGAATCATCAGAAGATTATTTCACTTACATATCCGGCATCTGGGCTGAGAGAATCTGAAGACCAGGCTGATGGTCAGAATACCTACCCGTTGGCCTCTCCTTGTGACTTGGCTTCCTCACAATGTGGCAGCCTCTAGGTAGTCAGGTACAGAGCTGTTCAGTGCTCTAATAACAAGGTAGAAGCTGCAAACCAAGTTCAAAAATCCCGCAGCATCTCTTCATTTTTTTTTTTTTTTTTTTTAAGGTTTATTTATTTATTTATTCCTCCACTCCTACCCCCCGGTTGTTTTTGTGCTTGTGCTTGGTAGACATTCACTGTGTCCATTTGCTGTGTGTTCTTCTGTGTCTGTTTGTCTTCTCTTTAGGCAGCACCGGGAACCGATCCTGGGACTTTCCAGAATAGGAGTGGGGAGCTCAATCTCTTGTGCCACCTCAGCTCCCTGGTCTGCTGCATCTCTTATTGTCTCTCTTCTGTGTCTCTTTTTGTTGTGTCATCTTGCTGCACCAGTTCTCCGCTCAGGCCAGCTCACCGCGCAGGCCAGCTTGCCTTTACCAGGACGGCCCGGAAATCAAACCCTGGACCTCCTAAATGGTAGACAGGAGCCCAATTGCTTGAGCCACATCTGCTTCCCAGCATCTCTTCTAATGCATTCTAATGGGTATAAACAAGTCTCAAGGTTGATCAGATACAAGGGGAAGAGACAGACCCCATTTTTCAAAGGAAGAAATATTAAAAAATTCATGGCTATTTTTTTTTCAACTATCATAAAGGATTACTGGCAGAGAGAAAAACCAAGTGATGAAATAAGAGGAGTCACAGAGCAAAAAGCCATGTATTCCCACAATATTAGCAATTTACTCAACTTGGCTATGAAATCTTCCCACAAGTATTTTCCATGCTAATGTCTTTAACTGTGACCCTACTTACCTCAGTATTCCCAAAATGATTGTTAGAATAAAGTCATTTGACAAGAATACCATGGAAGTATCAATTAAAGATTCTACCACATTTATTTGTCTTGTTTATGTACTATCCCCTGCCCCCAAGTTCCCATAACAGAAATAGTTGTCTACAAACAGAGGGGGAGAAGATTAAGAGGTTTCTAATGTCAGATTCCTCCTAGCTATATTGTATCTTGGTCAGTTGTAATGCCTGTTTTTTCTTTTGTTTGTTTGTTTGTTTGTTTTGCGTATCTCACTTTTGTGCTATTATTCAGGATGAGCAGAGTTTTCTTTCTTTCTTTTTTTTAATGTGCTGGTAAATATGTTCTAGTCACTTGCCTGACTGCTAATGCCTGTGTGTGTGTGTGTGTGTGCATTTTCATTTTATTTCAGAGACTACAGAAATCGAAAGGAAGACCTAGCAAGACACATTTTTGTTAATAAACAATTAGCCTTGGCCATTTTAGCCACTGTTGAGTCATTGTTAAATCAGTCTATATGCTCAAAACAACACAACCGGACAAAAAAAAAAAAAAAAAAAAAAAGACAGAATGGTAAATTAGCTACTCAGAGCAACTCTTAAAGGAGAGCAAAAGATCATATCTGGCATTTCCTTTAAAAAGGGAGAAAAAAGTCATTACCCATTTAGTAAAACATACAAGAAAGCTTTATCTGTTTAGTAAAACATAAAGGAAAGCCTAAGCCAGAAATGTAAACATTAGAAGTAAAAATTCCTATGGCTCCTTGGCTTCATCTTTACTTCTTATGAAGCTGAGGTTGGATCTAATGACCACACCCATTTGAGTGAGAAGATCTTTTCCTCAAGCCCCAAATCCTCCTTTCATTTAGTGCACAGAAATACTGTGCAACAGAAACACGGCCAAACATTATGATATGGTGACTGTGTTAAGCAGGCTTCTGAGAATCGCTTTTCTAAGCTTATATTCTTTTTGTGATTGGGCTTATCAATATGAGCTCTTCCTATGTTTTTCTTTCTTTTAATACCACTTTTGTGGAATTATCCATATAGTTCAAGACAAAGAATTTTTGGGCTCTATGATGAAGAAGAGAGATCCTCAAACTTTAACATGCACACGAATAACTAGACAGCTTGTTAATATTCAAATTAAAATTCAATAGGTCTGGGATGGGTCTGTGACTCAGAGTTCAATTCTCTGGTCCCAGGACTACGCTTTTGTGTTACAGGGATAGAAGACACAATATATTTTGGGTTCTTATTCATTGGAAGAATTAAAAAATTAGCCCTAATTATTATCAGCTTTGTACAATATTTCTCCACACACAAACTAGTTTAAATGATCACTATCAGTGAATTCAAATAAAGTAAGTTAAGGATTTAAAAAAACATCTCTAGGTTTTTATTAGAATCACAAAGATTGGCAATATCAAATTTAGATTACAAAGAAACCTGGGATAAGTGAAATTAACGAGAAATGACAATATATTACTATACGTTCACCAAATACTTGATTCATTCATTTGAATTTATAATTTTGAGTTTGCAAGGCTTGAGAGGTATTTTTTCCTTACTTACCTGGCTCTTTATTAAATGTTCAGTTATCAGACCCTGACGAGAACCCATATCTCCTAAACTCTCAGCATCTTCCACATGATTCTTAATCTCGGAATCAGAGACAAACTGAACACACAAAGCAGCCATGCACAGATACACTTGTTGAAGCTAAATTCATTCTGTTCCAGTAGCATCCCCAAATTTTCTCAAAGAATCCATTCTTGACATTTATATTAGAATCCTCAAACTTTACTAATTTTCTTGTTCTGAATGGACAAAAAAAATCAATGGTATATAATTAGAGAAATCTATGATTTACACATTACTGAGTGATGAAATGCAACCTACAGAGGGGAGAATGAAATTATGGCCAGATAATGAGTGCCTGTACTTATTAAGGCTAAAAAAAACAACCTATGAAACAAATCTAAGCCTTTCCCAAACAGTGTAGGATAATTATATTTGGCATCAGTCTTGAGGGAAGATGCAGCTTTAGAAACATAAAGAACTGAGAAATGGCAGTAAGGAAGGCAGCTGAAGATGCAAGTAAAATATTTTTTAGATAGATCACAGGCAAGGGAAAAAATAATGGTGAGAAAAAGGAGATACCGAAGACCATGGGGGAAAAAGAGAATAAATGAAACATTGAAATGTGCCTTTTAAACCTCAGCCTTCGTTCTGGAAGATGATGGGAAAATTTAAATTTCAAAGTAATCCCCAAGAACTTGGAAAATAACCTTGTTGGAAAATTTCTAGCAGGACTACAGAGACCTTTAATGCCCAAAATCAAAAGATGCAGATCAACAGTCCCTTGAAGAATTTATTTCTCTCCTGATGGTAACTTTGTTAAACACTGACTCTTTTACTAGAAATGATGAAACAAATTATTTCTGTCTTTGAGAAGTTTCAATAAATTGGAAAGTCTACAAATAAACATATACACTCCAGCTGTCATGTATGTCAGTTCACAATAATTCTGGTCCTTCTTCTCATTGGGAGGTTTGGGTTCAAATCCCAGCTCTTTCACTGACTAGAAGTTAGTGTGACCTTGGGCAAGAAATATCACTCCTCTGAACCTCTGATTATTTGTCTTTAAAATGGAAATAATGATGTCTATAACTCAAGACTACTGGAAGAATTAAAAAGAGAGTGCACAACTCATAAATAAATAGTACTTCTTTTTCATTTCTTTTATTTCTATCTAAATGAAAGCATGGGGAAGCGGATGTGTCTCAAGTGATTGAACTCCTGCCTACCCCATGGGAGGTCCCTGATTTGGTTCCCAGTGCCTTCTAAAGACAACTGAGAACTGGTGCGATGGGAAAGCTGAAGCAACAAGACGCAACAAGAGACACAAGAAGAAAAACATACTGGGAGACACAGCAAAGCAGGGAACGGAGGTGGCTCAAGCGATTAGGCCCCTCCTGACCACATCAAAGCTCCCGGGTTCGGTTCCTGGTGCCTCCTAAGGAAACAAGGAAGATGAACAGACACAGCAAGTGCAAACAATGAGGGGGTGGGGAGAAATACATAAATTAAAAAATAAAAATAAATTAATGAAAGCATGCTGAGGAGGGCCAGACTTAAGAATAAAGTGTGGGACATTCACATAGGTCCATCTGCTTTCCCCCCTCCCTTCCTTACTTCCAAGATTACTGAGCAAATCGAGTAAGTCTTGATTATAAATACAATTCCTGCACTTGAATGAACTCAAAATGGAGTAGAATAAACAGAGTTGTAAACCATTTCAGTGCAGTGTGTTAAGTTTTCTCCCAAGGAGTATCCAAGTTATTAGGGAAGAATCAAATATGACTCTCCCAATTATGGGCAGGTGGAATGCAAGGTTAAAGCTAATGGTGGGAGAAGTAGTTAGGAAGGAATTTATAGAGGCACTGACATTCAAGACAAGTATAAGCGCCCAGTGGACCTAGTTGTATTCATTGCTTTGTCCCCAGTTTCTAGCACAGTTCCTATAAAATAGAGATTAATAAATTTATGAATGAATGGATAAATGATGTTGATCAAGGACAGGAGAGTAAGTTGAACACTCTTGGCCAATGGTTATCAATTACAACTGAACATCAGAACAACCTTAGAAGAGTCTAATACCATACTTTGGGGATGAAGTCCAGCAAGATGAATTTTTCTATAACTAACTCCACAAACAATTCTGTAATGCATGCCTGTGTAAGAACCATTGTGCTAGAAAGGAGGAATTGCACGTGTTGAGGCTCAGAGACACAAGATTGCTTTTTACAGGCAGATAATTAAGAATGCAGTACAAAGTGGCCTAAAGGTTTTAAGTAGAGCTACTGTCAGAACAAAGCAAAACAAAGGAAGATTTTCTCCTTCTTTTACAAGGAAGGATGGGACTTTTTGCTAGACTCTTGTCTGAGGCTGGGGTTTCCCCTCAAAACAGAGCCTGTAGCGAGGCCTTGTGTGCAGGTTATTTCATTTGCAGATGACCCCAGGAAGCAGGAATTAGGAGTCTCGGAGAGTAGTAAAGGAAAGAAAGTGTGTTAATTGAGTTGGTGAGCACAATGGGCAACTCCATTCAACCAGGCCTTCTGAAGCCTTCTCTAAAATGACTTTCAGAGTTTTCTCCCTTGTGAGAGGAGACATTTATCAGCTTCAGTACCCATTGGTTGAAGTTTGTCCTTGGGTGTGTTAGCTTGCCAGCACTTCCGGGCATGCCATGCAGATAAACCCTGGGAAAAAGCAAATGATATGCTCTACACACTTGGGGCTATTTGCTACCAGAGCAAGGTAAATTGAATTCTAAGGCCACAGCTGAAATCAGAGGTGAAGCTGAGTGGATGGGGAGAAGAAGAAATAAGAGGAATCTGGCCTTCCAGATTCCTTTTGATGAACTATTTAAACGTCTTCTATTTATTGGAATGAACAGTAAGAATTATTACCCTCTTATCAAAACACAATGCATATTCCTCTAATTGGCGAATGTTCCATGCAACTTATTATTTTAGTGTCTGATGCAATCACTGGCACACTTACCACAATTGCCTTCTTTGCATAGTAGGTCCTCTATTATAATTCATTTTTAAAAATTCTTTATCAAGATTGTGTTACACTTTTTTTGCCTCACTGCAAAGCTATGTATTGTTTCAGGCAGGCCTCATAATAAATGATTTAATAATTTCCTTTTCAGAAATGAAGATTGCATTGTGTCTCTAATCTACCATGATCAAAGAATGTAAGTACTAATGGGAATTTGGAAATCTACATGATAATATAAAGTATTGCCAGGGAAGGCTGACTGGCTGAGGTGGTATTTATCTTGGTGAATTCTTCAAAATCCTTCATTCATACCTCAAGATTTTAGATGCAGAAACTGATTTTTATTATTGCTTCAAACTTTATCAGGATCAGGAATGCTAATCAGCTAGAGAGGGATGTGTGAACTTCTTGAGGGCAGAATCTGTGAGTGCCTTGTTCACCATTATTTAGAGTATATCCAGAGTTTAGACAAGCTCCCCGTCTCTCAATTAAAATGCCTTCAGGGACCAGGTGGGTAACTTAAATGAGTGAGATAGGGAGTGCTGGGACAGTGGGAATTGAAAATATATATCCCATGTTAGGGTATTCAAGTTCTATTATTTCAAAACTCCATCTGGCCAAATAAAATGTCCAATATCAAAAACAACAATAAGCTATTTATTGACATACTCTACTAGGTGGTGGAAATAAATACTTATATATATTTTTTCTTTTCATGGGTTTTTACCATTTGGTTTATAAAATTTAAAAATTATCCTTTGACTCCCATGTAGCAATCCACACATTTATTCAATTTTCCCCTTTCTTCTTTTTTTAGTTTGTTTTCTTTCTATTTCATCTGACTGTATAATATTTATATACTATCTTCTATCTTTGTCCCAATCTTTTTTAGATTTAGACAATTCCTAGATCTAAAAAAATAGAGTCAATGCTTACTTTCAGTCTTTCTGCCCATCTCTCAGTTGGATAAAGCTCTTACTCTAGTCGACACATCAGGAAAGCCTCATGGGTATAGTATTCACCAAGTTCTTGCATACTTAAATCTGTTTTCCCATAGACATTATGCTCAGAACATAGCTTAACTGAATATAAAATTCTAGATCATATATCCTTTCCGTGTGTTTCTTGAAATTGTGGCTCTAATAATATTTTAGTTTTTTCATTGCTATCAAGAACTTGATTTCAAGTGTTTCATAAAGGATGTGAGGCAGGTTAGTACAGGGAAATGAGAAGATGAGCCATAACATGGCCGACAGACAACATGGCCGACAGACAACATGGCTGACAGAAAACATGCCCATGAGACCCCGCCCAGAAACCACTACTACTAAAAACAAAACCTGGGGGCCCACCGGAGATCTTGACCATGAGGTCCCAGTTGGGACTCTTTCTAGGGCCAAGGGGAGGCCCCAGGTAATTCGAAACAGGTCTCCTCATTGGTCTCAGATAACCCTAAACAAAAGGTCTCCCCATTGGCCCCCATCATTGATGGGGTAACCAATAATAGCTGGGGCCCCTCTTCTTAGCATTAGCAAGGGGAAGCGTAATTAATAGCTTAGTAAAGGTAACCACACAAGCCAAATCACTCTCTTTTCTTAGAGGACCTCACATCAAATCTCAATGTGTATTTCCACCCTTCTCTCCCATTTCTCAGCAAGCTCTGTTCTTTCCCCCCATTTGTCAATAAATTCTTTTTACTGGCCTAACTAAACTGGTGTGTTCTTAAATTCTTTTTTGTGACATAGCCCAGAACCTAGAGGAATCCAACACTTCCCTGGCCTCAGATATGGTCTTTTTTCTTAGAGACCCAGTGATTTTTTTTTTTTCCTGGAACTTGAATAGTCAAATAAATTTCCTTGAATAAGTCTCAGAGTTGACCCTCCTGGTCTTGAGATCTTTTATTTCTGAAAACTTTTCTTTGATTATAGTTTTAAATATTAGTTTGTTCCTCTGCTTTTTGTTTTGTTTTGTTTTTATAAATTCTTCCTATCTTCTATATCATTTTGTTTCTGACTCTTTTTAAAAATTTTCTTGGCCTTCTTCAAGCATAGTGAAATCAATGCAAGTTATTTAATGGTGTGTTTGTGAGTTGAGGAGAGGGGTGTCTACTGAGTCTATGTTTCTCTTTTGTTTTCATAAGACCCTTAATTTCTAAACTTGTTTCCTTCTTTGTCTTTTGAAGACAAGTCTTCAAAAGAAGTTGTCTTAGTTTGCTAGAGCTGCTATCACAAATACCACAAACTTGTTTTTTGTGGTAGGAATTTATTGGCCCACACCTTTGAAGCTAAAAGCAGTCCAAAACCAAGATATCATTCTTCCTCCCAGAGTCTGTAGCATCCTGGTGCTGACTGCCGGCAATCCTTGGAGTTCCTTGGCTTGAATCTCTACCTCCCGTCACAAACAAAGGCCTCTCATTTCTGGTTTCTGTGATTTCCAGGTTATGTTTAGATGACTTCCAGTAATACAGATTAGGGACCACCCTGATTCAATTAGCCACACATTAACTAAAAATAAAAGGTCCTATTAATAAATGGGTTCACTCACACAGGAATGCAAATTAAGATTAAGAACATGTTTGTTTTCTTTTTAAAGATTTATTTTTTTTATTTATACTCCCCAATCCCTTGTTGTTTGAACTTGCTGTCTGTTCATTGTGTGCTCATTCATTGTGTGCTTGGGAACCAAGTCCGGGACCTCCCATGTCGGAGGGAGGTGCCTAATCGCTTGAGCCATCTCCACTCCCTGCTTTGTTGTGTCTCTCATTATGTTTTCTTCCTTGTGTCTCTTGTTGCATCATCTTGTTGCAACATCTCACCATGCCAGCCCATTGTGCCAGCCTGTCATTTCAGCTCACTGCCTTGCTCGTCTTCTTTAGGAGGTTCCGGGAACCAAACTGGGACCTCACATGTGGTAGACGGGAGCTCAATCACTTGAGCGACATCCGCTTGCCTAAGAACATGTTTTTGCTGGTGAACATAATTTAATTTACCACAGGGATCTTTCCCTATCAGTATGGCTCCATCATTTCCCAAAGCAGTGCTTCTCCAAGGCTTACACTTTTGGTCTTAGATGCTTTCAAATCCCTTCCATTGGATCCTCCATATATCAGTAATCCATTGCTGCGTAACAGATTACCCAAAGTGTAGTGGTTAAAAACAACAACAAATATTTATTATTTCACAACTTCTGTAGATCAGAAGTTCAGGAGCAGTTTATTTGGGTGGTTCTAGCTCTGAGCCTCTCATGAAATTGCAATCAAAATGTTGGCCTTGGCTGCAGTCATCTCAAGGCTGAAATTGAAGCTTGATACTGGATATTGATAGGCATCTTCAATTCTTCTCCATCTGTTGATTGGAGATCTCAGTTCCTCATCCTGTGGGTCTCTTCATAAGACTGCTTGAGTGTGTTCACATCACAGCAGCTGAGAGAATGAAGTGCGAGAGAAAGAGAAGGGTAATATTATATTGTTTTCACAATGTTAGTTTACCACTTCATTCTCCTCTTCCTGTGTAAGAATATCTGTTTGACTCTTCATCCTAGTATGGGGTCCTATGGTACTTATTATAAATTGAAGGTTGTAATATATATATATATATATATATTTTACCTCCTTGTGATGCTGTCAGCATAGATTATAGGTTACTTTTTTTGGGAGATCTATATGGCTTTTGGAAATAGAATGGAATAATTTGGATTTAGGCAGCTGCCTTTACCCTAAAGGAACCTGGAAGTCTCCCAATAAATAATTTTTGAATGTATGAATGATTTACTAAGTTGATACAAAGCCAGAAGGCTAATTTGTTGAATGAAATTACACTGATCATCCATTACAGAAACTGGATTCTCATGATTATACAATTAGACTATTTTGTTTCTGGAGAAAATAGGGATCCGTATTAAAATCAAAGTAGTAGATCAGGTTTTCACTGTTGCTGTTGCTGCTATTTCATTTGTTTGTTTCCAATGGTACAGTTTAAATGGGCATTTCTTTTATTGGTAGCAAATTTTGGAATAGTTAGAAGATCCAGTCTGGAGAAAGCACCAGACAAGTCATAAAACTCATTAAGATTTTATAAATGTATAGATTCTGGGGTTATGGGAATTCTTTTCAAGGGATTTTAAAAAAAGGACATCTCAAAAATCAATTAATGCAAGTCTCAAACACAGAACAAATCAGCACAGAAAAAGAAAAGAGTTTTCAAAAGAAAGGGACAAAAAAAGAAATAGGATGAAAAAAAAGAACTGCTGGAGTTACTTTTCCTCGTAGTCTTTCAAATCATGGTACAGACCTGCCTGAAAGAAACCTAAATTTCTTTTAAGTTGACACTTGCTTTTAAGAATTAGGAGACATGATATTGATTCTTTTCCACCAGAGGGCACCATAGACTACACTCCAGCAACTTTATTTGTGGGTCTGGGTACGAAGACACAATAATCTAGAACAACTACCTTGAGATTTTATATTTTTTGTATCAAAGAAAGGTTTAAAGATCAACAACTAAGCACTGCTCATTTTTCAGTGAGGTAGGATTTATTTTAAGGTTACCAATTTGACTCTTTATACCCTTCTGTTATTTTTACCCTCCAGATGGGAAAAAGAAAAACAAAACAAAAACAGAGGTTTAATCTTATATTTATATGTACACTTTCATAGGTTTATTTAGAAATTGGGTGAAGGGAAACAGTTTTTCATGACAGTAACCCCATGACAAAGTCCATCTATGTATTGTCTGTTGGGATTCACTGAGATAAGTGTTTAGAATTTGTGGCACCTATGGAATGTCATGGGTTCTAATTTCCAAGGAAGCAATGCCTTGTCCCTCCAGATATTTCTCTAGCATTAGCAGTTTAGTATGTCCATTCATTTCCAAAATAGTAGCACATTGAGAAACTCCTGCTTATCTAGCACAGATGATGCCCCAACTCAGTATCTATTGAAAAATCCACTGCTCCAATCACTGACAATCAAATGCTTGCAAACCACTCTTTGGTTCACTTCAAATGCTGTAACTGTGAAGACAGATTTACTTGTACTCCCTTTGTACTCTGAGGGGCAAATTTTATGAACTGAAAGCTCGTTTGCAGTCTCCTGTGGGCGTTCAGTAAGCCGAAGTGCTTGTGAAGTATAACCCCCACGGCTGCTTTCTACTGGCTGATTAGGACTGAACTAGTGCATTTGAAAATGTAGCGCCATTTGAAATTCCTGGGCTGGCAGAAGATCACAGCTGATCATAATTTCTCATATGAAAGTGTTATTTCCCTCCTCCTGATTCCTCTTGTTATGATGCTGAGGCATATTACTTGAGTTTTCCAGCCTATGGCAATGGGTTTCTGCAATGCCACTGCTGGGGAGGCACAATTAATAGTAGTAAGGGCATCAAGTTTCCAGGCTGGCTTTTTAGACATACCAAAAGATAGCTTTCAGGCAAATGGATTGATGAATCATATAGGGGGGAAAAAGCAGTTTAAGTCACTCCCCAGTTTAATATAGTTTTTACAACCATGTTTGATAAGAACATGAGCTTGTGTCAAGTGAGTCTCATAGAGAGAATGCAGCTTTGAAGCTGAGTGGGCACAATGCTATGTGACCCTCTTACCTTCCTGTAGACAGGATCGTCATTGCAGTTGATTCTATTTCCAGACAGTAATTAAGAAATGGCTAAGCCATTGAAATATATAACTAAATAGACATTCCATATAGCATTAATTATTTTGTTAGCCACCATGACTTTTCTCATGGTTCCTCTCTCTTCCCTCTCCTGGAATATCATGTGTTTTCCTTGTTCTACCTTTGTCCAACCCTAAAATATTATATATCTTCTATAAAACCTAAATTCTACCCCTACTGAATTTAATTTATAATAATTCATCACCACCACATGTTTGAGCGATTTAATGGGGGACATGGCTCTCAAACTGGAGGCCCCACGATAGCATAAATAGTATTGAGGATTGACAAGTCATACTGGATCATTCTAAACTATTGATCTTGGCATTCTGGCTGAGTAAAACTGTATGTTCTTTTGCATTGGAATCATTATCAACTTAGTGTGGCTTCTTTGATCAAAATCTATTTGGCAATTAAGTATTTCTGACTAATAAATATAGGAAATAAAATAGTTGCTGAATGAACACATGGAGTTCTCCATCTCCCATACATCTCACTCCTCTTACTGCCCTCTCTGTCCTTCCTTTCAAATCTTCCAAAAAATTGAAAGAGACATTTGCTACCTATACTTCTTCTTTCCAAATTCTTCCATGGCCCCCAATAATCTGTTTTCTGCTTCCAGAGCTTTACTGAAATTGCCCATATTAAACTTACCATGACCTTCTCATTGGCAGGGTCAACTGCAGCCTTACTATATTTGACTTGCCTTTCTGCAATATCTGCAATGTCCTTCCTTCCTTCAACTGAGTCTCTCATCTGGTTTTCCTCCAGTGTTCTTTTTTTTTTTTTTTTTTTAACTTAAAAGTCCCACAACCCTTGTTTATTATAAAGGAGAGCCCTGCTCCTTGCAGTGGGCTTATTGGTAGGATTTCTGGTAGTGGGCATGGGCACCAGGGTCTCCAAACTTCTTGGATTAGCAGCGACGTGGGTCAGCCACCAGCAGGGTCCAGTCGTACTGGATGAGGATGTCTTTGATCTTCTTCTTGGAAGCCTCATCCACGTATTTCTGGTAAGAGGCACCAAGGCTTTGGAGATGAACTGGCAGATTGCATAAATCTGGGCCACATGACCACCACACTTCACACGGACACGAATGTCCACACCAGCAAACCGCTCTTTGCCCAGAAGCAGAGCGGATTCCAGCAGCTTGTACTGCAGCATGCCGGGCTCGATCCTCTCCAGGGGCTGCCCATTCACCTTCATCAGACAGTAGTGGTTTTCTTGCATCCCAACACCTGCAGGGACTGCAATGGGCCCTTGGATGGCTGGTTGCAAGCATAGACACGAGCTCTTTCCTCCAGTTTTCTATCCCTGTCTTCTCTGCCTCTTTCCTCTTCCTCTGCCTACACTTGCACATTTTCTTGTAATTATCTTGGGATCAATTCTTAGTCCTTTTCTCTCTGTCTATACTCCTCTTAAGTCACTTCATCCTGACTTCAACTACCATTTATATAATGATGATTTTTTAATCTTTTCTCCAGTTCAGACTTCTGATATTCAGCCTCACCTTTCTGAATTTCCCCACCTGGGTCTCTGGGGTGGAGACAATGCTATGTGTTCATCAAACACTTGCTTTCTTTTTTGTATTTAACTAGGCACACATTTCCCAGGCTTCCCTAAAGTTCCATCAGGTCATATGATAATGACCAATAGAATGTGGACAGAATTGACAAAACGACTTTGGTTTCTGGCTCCTCCTTCAAGTTCTTTCTCTTCTCTGGAAGCTTTGGTGTACCAAAAGGTCCACAAACCAAGAACGTCCACAGCAGATTTTGCTGGAATGAAAAATAAACTTGTATTAGGCCCCTGAGATTTGGGGGTGTTTGTAACAGCAGGTAGAATACCCTGATTATTGCGGTCTAATTTAGGAACTCATCTTGCTCTACAAAACAAATTCCCCATCTCAGTGACTGGGAACCCCAACTTGCCCAAATTGGAAATTGTAAAGACTGTCAAAGCTTGTCCTCCGTATTTATTCCTGACATCTAGTTTCTCACCAAGCCATGTTAATTTGAATGCCTTAACATTTCCACCAGCACTCTCCTAGTTCAGGTGTTCATGATTCTGGCTTGCACAATTGCAATAGCGTCTTTTTTTTGTTTACTTTACCGGGAGGTCCCGCGGACCGAACCCGGTCCCTCCATATGGTAGATGGACGCTGAACCTCTTGAGCCACATCTGTTTCCCAATAGCCTCTTTTTAAACAAATCAGTTTTATTGATACATATTAAATAAAGCATACAATTCATCCAAAGTGTACAATCAATGGTATTTGGTATAATCACATAGTTGTGAGTTCATCACTTCAAACATTATTAGAGCATTTTCACTCTTTCAATAATAATAAACAAAAAACAGAAAACAAGAAAATTCCTCACCTCTCAATCTCTCTATGGCAATAGCCCTTGATTGTTCTCTTGCTTTTAGTCTCTCACTCTCTATCCTTTCTAGTCCATTGTCCACGCCCATTGGAGGATGACCTTGTTTTTCATATTTATTTATTTTTCACCTAAAAACTAATACAACAGTTTTCTGTGAAGAAATTAATACATGCATATTATAGGAAATCTGGGAAACCTAGAAAAATATTAAAAAGAAAATGAAAAGCCATTGCAATCTCATTACCAAGATATAAACACCATTAACCATTTGATTCATGGGCTTCCTAAGCTATTTTTATGTCTGTGTTTATAATCATTATGTACAATATGTTAAATTTATTTTATGCTTTTCAAAATAATACATGTATTGATTTTAAAAATACAATATTAATACTAAATTTATAGTGAAAAACAACAATTTCCATCGTATCCTTCCCTATTCTCAGTTCTACCTCTCAGAGGCAAATGTTTTCAACTAGTTGAGTGATTTATTCAGGTGTTTTCCTCCATATTTCATGGCAGTACATGTTTGTACTGCCATTACTTAACTTTTTGTTGTTGTTGTTAAGAAGTACCGGAGATTGACCCCAGGACTTTGTACATGGGAAGCAGGTGCTCAACCTCTGAGTTACAACAGCTCTCCATTGCTTGACTTTTTTATTTTAAATTTTATCTACTGACTTCCTTCTTTAGAATATGAGGATTTAGTTCTGTTACATCCTACACACCCACATAAACCTTCTACTTGACAATAAAACGACCCTTTTTCATTACATCAACGATGGTATTTACGTTATTACTGCTCTGTAAGTATTATCCAAAATTGAGTCTCATAAGGTGCAATGATTATACATCTTTACTTGTTCAAGTTTTTTTTTTTAATTCCCTGGAGTTTGATAATTGCATCCATTTATTGTCTGCTTAAATTTTAAGGTGGCACCCACCACCTGCCATCCATTTACTTAATTTCTCAATTCTAGTGCACATGTATCAGTATTATATGAGTATCAGGATTGTTCACCCATGTCCTTGTGGGAAACAATTTTGTCAACCAGAGTACAATGTTTCTGTGCAGTTTTGTTTGCCTTTAGTCTTACAGACCCCATTCATTTCCAAAGTTCCTAAGACTAGCCAGCCCATTTTTTCCCCAATTTCTTCAGAGAGTTTGTTTACTACATCTATATATATATATATATTTTTTTTTTTAAAGATTTATTTTTATTTATTTATTTGTCCCCCCCTTGCTGCTTGTGCTCGCTGTGTCTATTTGCTTTGTGTTTTTCTGTGTCTGCTTGTCTCTCTTTTGTTGCGTCATCTTGCTGCGCCAGCTCACTGCACCGTGCGGTCCATCAATACACCGTACCACGTGGGCCAGCTTGCCTTCACCAGGAGGCTCCGGGAATCGAACCCGGGGCCTCCCATATGGTAAACGGGAGCCCAACCAATTGAGCCACAGCCGCTTCCCTACATCTATATTACAGTTAGATTCTCTTGTCACATTTTGCATTTCTTCCTGGGATCCCCTGACTTCCTAAATGATATTTTTAAGATTTTTCATACTTTAAGGTTCATGCTTTGTGCTGTAAAGTTTTATAGGTTTTTATGCTTGTGAAATGTCATATATCCACCATGACACTCACAAAATACTTCTACTGCCTTAAAAAAATCCCTTATTCTGGCATGGAGTCTTTCTTTTTTCTGAACATATTTTTTTATTGATGTATATCATTCATACATGAACATGCATAAGCAATAAGTGTATAGTAAAGATTGTGAACTTACAAAATAAATATGCATAACACCATACAGGGGTCTCATACATCACCCTTCCATCAACACCTTGTATTGTTGTGAAACATTTGTTACAAACTATGCAAGAGCATCGTCAAAATATTACTACTATACTTACCTGGCAGGGGAGATACCATGATCACGAAGGTGGTTTTCCCAGGGCGAGGCTTATCCATTGCACTCTGGATGTGCTGACTCCTGCGATTTCCCCACACGTGGGAAACTCGACTGCATAATTTGTGATAGTGAGAGACTGCGTTTGCGCTCTCCCCTGTTAAGAAAAAGAAAAAAGCAAAAAAAAAATATTACTACTAACTATAGTTCCTGTCTTACATTTGGTGTATTTTCCCCCCAACCCACTCTATTTTTAAAAAATATATTTTTATAACAGAGGTTGTGAACTTACAAAACTATCATGCACATGTGTAGAATTCTCATGCAACACCCCTTCACCAACACACCACACTGTGATGGAACATTTGTTACAGATTATGAGACAATATCATCAGACTCTTACCACCAACCATAGTCCATAGCGTACATTTGGCACACTTTTTCCATACACCCCCATTATCAACACAGTACATCTTTGGCATGGATGCAAGAATATATAGCATTGATGTTTTCCACGGTCTATAGATCACACCAGTTTTAGTTTTCCCATGCCTCTCCACATTCCCACCACCCTACAGTAGTGATTTACACCCGCTCTAGCTCATAGAAGGACATTCTTGCATTTGTACCGTCAACCGCAATTCTCATCCATCTCTGGGTTCACTGTGTTATTCAGTCCCTAGATTATTCTTTAGCTTTCTATCAATTGACATTTATTTCCCCAGGCTACTCTTTTCAGCTGCAATCCCATTTATAAACCAGCTACTACTCACTACAATGTGTTACCATCAACTTTATCCATTTCCACACTTTTCAGTCAAGTTAATTAAAACTTCTACTTACATTAAGCATCAGTAGTTCTTCTTAACCCGCCTCTTATCTCCTAATAACCTATACTCCAGGTTTTAACTCCATGTAGTTATTCTTCATATTTAGTTCATATTAACGAGACCATACAATATTTGTCCTTTTGTGTCTGGCTTACTTCACTTAGTATAATGTCTTCAAGAGTTTTCCTAGTTATCATATATGTCCCAATTTCATTTCTTCTTACTGCAGCATAGTATTCCTTCGAATGTGTATACCAAATTTTGTTTATCCATTCATTGGTTGATGGACACTTGGGTTGTTTCCATCTTTTGGCAATTGTGAATAATGCCTCTATGAACCTCGGTGTGCAGATGTCTGTTTGTGTTATGGTTTTTAGTTCTTCTGGATATATTCCTACTAGAGGAATTGCTGGATCATATGGCAGTTCTATATTTAGCTTCATGAGGAACTGTCAAACTATCTTCTACAGAAGCTGCACCATTTTACAATCCTACCAACAGTGAAGGAGTGTTCCTGTATTTCCAAATCCTCTCCAGCGCTTATTGTCTTCTATTTTTTCAATAATGACCATTCTATGCAGGGTGAGATGATATCTCATTGTCCTTTTGATTTGCATTTCCCTAATAGCTAGTGATATGGAACAATTTTTCATGTGCTTTCTGGATATTTGTATTTCCTCTTTGGAGAAATGTCTATTTAAATCTTTGCCCATTTTTTAATTGGATTGATAGCTCTCTTACGGTTGAGTTGTATAATCTCTTTATACAGAGTAGAAATCAAAACCTTATCAGATATGTGTTTTCCAAATATTTTCTCCCATTGAATGGGCTGCCTTTTCACCTTCTTGGCAAAGTCCTTTGAATTACAAAAGTGTTTAAGTTTGAAGAGGTCCCACTGATCCTTGTTTTCTTTCAGGGCTCATGATTTCAGTGTAAAGTTTAAGAATCCACCACCTAACACTAGGACTTGAAGATGTTTTCCTTTATGTTCTTCTAGGAGGTTTATGGTTCCTGCTTTTGTATTTAGGTCTTTGATCCATTTTGACTTAAATTTTGTATAAGGTATGAGATAGGGGTCCTCTTTCTTTCTTTAGGCTATGGATATCCTATTCTTCTAGCATCAATAGTTGAATAGACTGTTCAACCCAAGCTGGATGGGTTTGACAGGCTTGTCAAAAATCGCTTGGCCATAGATGTAGGGGTCTATTTCTGAACCATCAATTGAACCATCAATTTTATTCCATTGGTCTATATGTCTATCTTTATACCAATGCCATGCTTTTTTTACACTGTAGCTAGGTAATATGATTTAAAGTCCATAAGTGAGAGTCCTCCAACTTTCTTTTTCCTTTTTAAGATGTTTCTGGCTATTTGGGGACACTTAGCCTACCAAATAAATTTGTAATTGTTTTTTCCATTTGTTTAAAAAATGCTGGTGGAATTTTTATCGGGATTGCATTGAATCTGTATATCAATTTGGGTAGAATTGACATTCTAATGATATTTAGTCTTCCAATCTATGAGCATGGAATGTTCTTCCAATTATTTAGGTCTTTTAAAAAATTCTTTTAACAATGCATTATAGTTTTCTGAATACAAGTGCTTTACATCCTTGATTAAGTTTATTCCTAAATATTTCATTCTTTTAGTTGCTGTTGTAAATGGAATTATTTTTCCTTGACTTCCTTTTCAGATTGTGCATTACTAGTGTATAGAAAAACCACTGATTTTCGTGTTTGATCTTGTATCCTGACACTTTTCTGAAATCATGTATTAGCTCTAGCAGCATTGTTGTAGATTTTTCAGCACTTTCTAGGTATAGGATCATATCATCTGTGAATAGTGAAATTTTTACTTTTTCCTTTCTGATTTGGATGCTTTTTATTGCTTTTTCTTGCCTTATTGCTCTAATTAAAACATCTAGCACTATATTCAACAAAACTGGTGACAATGGGAAACATTGTTTTGTTCCTGACCTCAATAGGAAAGCTTCCAGACTTTCATCATTGAGTATAATGTTAGCTGTGGGTTTTTCATATATAGTCTTTATCATGTTGAGAAAGTTTCCTTCAATTCCTATCTTTTATATTATTTTTATCAAGAAAGGATGCTGTACTTTGTCAAATGTTTTTTTGTGTCAATCCATAAGATCATGTGATTTTTCTTCTTTGATTTATTAATGTGGTGTATTATGCTGATTTATTTTCTTGTGTTGAACCTTCTTTGCATGCTTGGTATAAAATTCATTTCACCATGATGAATAATTCTAATGTGTTGTTAGAGCCAATTAGCAAGTATTTTGTCGAGGATTTTTGCATCCATATTAATTAGGGAGCTGGGTATATAATTTTCTTTTTTTGTAATATCTTTATCTGGCTTTGATATTAGGGTGATATTGGCTTCGCTGGGTGAGTTTGGTAGCATTCCTTCTTGTTCAATTTTTTGGTAAAGCTTGAGTAATATTGGTATTAAATTTTCTTTGAATGCTTGGTAGAACTCACCTGTGAAACCGTCTGGTCCTGGGCTTTTCATTTTGGGGAGCTGTTTGATGACTGTTTTAATTTCTTTACTTGTGATAGGTTTGTTGAGGCCTTCTATTTGTTTTAGGGTCAGTGTAGGTTATTCATACATTCCTAGGAATTTTTTCATTTCATCTACATTGTCCAATTTTTTCACATACAGTTGTTCATAGTATCCCATTATGAACTCTTTCATTTCAGTGGGTTCAGTAGTAATGTCCCCATTTTCATTTTGTATTTCATTTATTTGCATCTTCTTTCATTTTTTCTTTGCCAGTCTAGCTAAGGATTTGTCAATTTTTGTCAATCTTCTTGAAGAACCATCTTTTGGTTTTGTTAATTCTTTGTATTTTTTTGTTGTTGTTCTCAATTTCATTTATTCCTGCTCTGAACTTCATTATTTCATTTTTCTACTTGCTTTGGGATTAGTTTTCTGTTCTTTTTCTAGTTCCTCCAGCTGTGTAGTTAAGTCATTGATTTTAGCTCTTTTTTAACCTAAGGATTGAAGGCTATAATTTCCCTCTCTGCATTGCCTTTTTCTGCATCCCATAGGTTCTGCTATGTTGTGTTCTTGTTGTCATTCAAGATATGTATTGATTTCTCTCGAAATTTCTTCTTTGACCCACTGATTATTTAAGAGTGTGTTTTTTAATCTTCATATATTTGTGAATTTTCCTTTTTCTGCCTCTTTTTGATTTCCAATTTTATTCCATTATGATGAGAGAAAGTGCTTTGTGTAATTTCCATCTTGTTGAATTTATTAAAATCTGCTTTGTGACCCAATATATGGTCTATCCTAGAGAAAGATCCATTAGCACTTGAAAAGAATGTATATCCTGCTATTTTAGGGTGCAATGTTTTGTATATATCTATTTCCATTACTCCATTTATCATACTATTCAAGCTCTCTGTTTCTTTATTAATCCTCTGCACAGATGTTCTGACAGGGGTTTACTGAAGTTTACAACTATTATTATAGAGACATCTATTTCTCCCTTCAGTATTGCCTGTGTTTGCCTCATGTATCTTGAGGCATCCTGGTCTGGTGCATATACATTTATGATTATTATTTCTTCCTGGTGAATTGCCCCTTTTATTAATATATAATGTCCTTCCTTGTTTCTAATAATAATTTTGCTTTTAAAATCTATTTTATCTCATATAAATATAGCTACTCCAGGTTTTTTTGTTTACTGCGTGCATGGGATATCTTTTTCCAGCCTTTCACTTCCAAGCTATTGGTATCCTTGGGTCTAAGGTAAGTCTCTTTTAGACAGCATATAGTTTCTTATCCATTCTGACAGACTTGTCTTTTGATTGGGGAGTTTAATCCATTAACATTCAATGTTATTATTGTAAAGGCAGTTCTTATTTCACCCATTTTGAACTTTGGGTTTTATTTGTCATATTTTATTTTCACCACTCTTTTGACACTTTTAGTTACTTTTACTGATAAAGTCTTCATTTCTAGACTCTTTTCCAGGCCTCTCTCTTCTGTCTTTTCTTTTCAGACTGTAGCACACTCTTTAGTATTTCCTGTAAAGCCAGTCTCTTGTTTACAAACTTTCTGTTTCTGTTTATCTGTGAATATTCTAAACTAACCCTCATTTTTGAAAGACAATCTTGCTAGATAGAAGATTATTGGCTGGAAGTTTTTCTCTTGCAGTATCTTAAATATATCATACTACTGTCTTCTTGCCTCCATGGTTTCTGATGAGAAATCAACACTTAATCTTATTGGCCATCCCTTATATTTTATGGATTGCTTTTTTCTGGCTGCTCTCAGAATTCTCTCTTTGTCTTTGGCATTTGACATTCTGATTAGTATGTGTCTCAGAGTTGGTCTATTCAGATTTATTCAGATGGGAGTACATTGTGCTTCTTGGACATGGATGCCTATGTCCTTCAATAGAGTTTGGAAATTTTCTACCATTATTTATCAAATATTCTTTCTGCCCCTTTTCCCTTCTCTTCTCCTTCTGGGACACCCATGGCACATATGTTTGTATGTCTCTTGCTTTCATTTATTTCCCTGAGAACTTGTTATTTTTTTCCCATTCTTTTCTTCATCTGTTCTTTTGTATGTTCATTTTCAGAGGCCATGTCTTCAAGCTCACTGATCCTTTCTTCTGCCTCCTCAAATCTGCTGTTATATGACTCCAATGTATTTTTAATTTTATTTATTGAACCTTCATTCCCATAAGATCTGCTATTTTTATATGTATGCTTTCATATTTTTCTTTGTGCTTGCCCAATGTCTTCTTAATATCCTTAATGTCTTTAACCATCTCATTGAATTTATTAAGAGATTTGTTTGAAAATCTATGATTAGTTTTCTCAATTTGTTTATGCCACCTGGAGGCTTATCTTCTTCCTTTCACTGGGCCATATTTTCCTGTTTCTTGGTATGGATTGTAATTTTTTGTTGATATCTCAGCATCTGGCTTACTAGATGTATTTATTCTGGGTGCAGTTTCTCTCTAGGGCTTTCTTGACCTTTCTCTTGATTTTTGCACAGTTGGAGCTGAGGATGTATTTGGTGCTGTAAGTTGCGGAAGCTGAAGCTGCCTGTGTTGCCCCAGGGATGATGAAGCTTCTCCCACCTTTCTCCTTTCCAGCAATAGGGACAGAGTCACATCCATATGTGATAATCCAAGTCATGCAGGCCAAGACCGTCTGTAGTTGCCTGGAGAGACTGATGAAGCTTCACGCCCCTTTCTCCCTGTCTGGGTCAGGGATCAAGCTGCAGGTGTGGGCAGCAATCTATGCTGTGCAGGTCCAAAATGACCAAAGTTGCCCAGGTGGACTGAGGTAGCACTGCCCCTCTCTCTTGCCAGGGGTTGTGATGGACCCTCTGGATTGCCCAACAATCTAATTTGTGTGGGTCAAATATACCTGCAGTTACCCTGAGAAGCTGAGGGAGTACTATCCCTTCTGTCCTTAATAGGGTGGGAATGGAACCACCGACACCCAACAGTTCAGGCTGTGAAGGCCAAATGTGCCTGCTGTTGCCCAGAGAGGCTGAGGCAACATCAGTGCCCTCCTATCCTATTGGGTGCTGGGGTGGATCCACAGGCACCCAACACTGCAATCCCTGTATACTGAGAGTACCTGCCATTGTCTGGAGAGGCTGAGGATACACCAGCTCCCCTCCTATCCTATTGGGGTATGGGGGTGTATCCACAGGTACCCACCAGTCCAGACTGTACAGGCCCAAAATGCCTGCCATTGCCTGCAAAGGCTGAAAAAACCCAACTCCCCTTCTACTTTACTTGGGGGCAGGGATCAAGCTATCAGTGTCCGACTATTTAGTCTGTCTGGACTGAAAGCACCTGTAGTTACCCAGTGAGGCTGAGGAAACACAGCTCCCCTCTTATCCTATTGGGGGCTGGGGATGGAGCTACAGGTGCCTGAGTATCCAGTCTATGTGGGCTGAAAGTACCTGCAGTTTTCCAGAGAGGCTTAAGAAACCTCAGCCCCCTCTCTATCCTATGGGTTTGGAGGGGTAGAGATGGAATTGAAGGTGCTCAACAAACCAGTTTGTGTGGGCTGATAGTGCCTGAAGTTGCCAGGAGAGGCTGAGGAAACACAGCTCCTCTCTTATTTTATTGTGGTGTGGGGCTAGAGCCCCAACTGTCTGACTAGTCAGTCTGTGTTGGCCAAATGTACCTGTGGTTACCCAGAGAGGCTGGTGCAGGTCCCCTCAGCTTCCACCCTGCCAGAGGTAAGGCTGAAGCCTAGGCTAGGGCTGTAGTCCAATCTGGGTAGAAAGAAGCCAGTCCCTACCTTCACAGTGATTTTCAGTCAGCCCCACTTCCCCTCATGCCAGGGACAGAGTTAAAATGGTGGCTACTGGCATCTTTCTGACTTGGACAGGTTCAAACTTTAGCTGTTCTTAGAGTTATACTTTAGCCAGCTGAATTTACTAATCAGTAGCTGAAATCATTCCCCAACATCTCTTCCTCCCCTGTTTTGGGGAGATGACGCTTCCAACTCCAGACACAGAATATACTGAGGCAGATGTGCTGCTAAAATTGGATGAGCACTGGCCTCCAATTCCAGCCATGGAATATTTCCTGAGGCATCTTGTGTCTCCAGTGGAGGATAGGCACTGGCCTTCATGGTGTGGAGTGCTCTACTCACAAATCTTCTCTGCAGATGGGCAGTCTCCTTCTATTCTTTCAAAGATGTTGCAGGATGTTCTTCTGGTCTCCTGGAGACCCAAACGGGTGCTTTAGATAGCTCTGGGTGATTAGTAACTGCTGACTATAGGAGATCCTTACTCTGCCACCAACTTGCTTGTTCACCCTCATATGTGAAAGACAGTTTTGCTGGAAACAGAATTCTTGGTCAGCAGTTTTTCTCTTTCAGTATCTTAAATACATCATACTACTTTTTTTCTTGCCTCTATGGTTTCTGATTAGATGTTGGCATTCTTCTTCTCAAAGTTCCCTTATACATGATGCTTTGCTTTTCTCTTGCAGTTTTTAGAATCCTCTATCTCTGATATTTGTCATTCTGAATAGTAGGTATCTCGGGATAGGTCTGTTCAGATTTATTTTGTTAGGGGTGCATTGTCTTTCTTGGATATTGATATTTATGTCTTTCATAAGGGTTGGGAAGGTTTTGGTCATTATTTCCTCAAATATTTTTCTGCCCCTATTCTTTTTTCTTCTCATTCCAGAACACCAATAATGTGTATGATTGTGTGTTTTGTGTTGTCATTCAATTCCTTGAGGCCCTGTTCCATTTTTTTCCATTCTCTTTTCTTTCTGTTTTCCTATCTGTTCCAGTTCAGATGTTCTGTCTTCAAAATTACTAATTCTGTCTTTGAGAAATTCAAATCTACTCTTATGTGCCTCTAATGTATTTTTAATCTCATCCATTGTGTCTTTCATTACCATAAGGCATATTACTTTTCTTTGCAGGCTTTCAGATTGTTCTTTAAGCTCACCCAGTGTCTTCTTAATATCCTTTATGTCTTTAGTCATATTTTGTTTCAATTCTTTGAATTGATTTAGGAGAGTTGTGTGATTATCATTTATTAATTTTCTTAAATCCTATACCTCTTCTGGATATTTGGTTTGTTCCTTTGGCTGGGCCATCTATTCCTGTTTTCTAATATGGTTTGTAATTTTTTGCTGATGTCTAGGCATCTGAATATGTTGGTGAATTTACTCTGATCACCAATTTCTCTCTCTCGCCTATATATTTTTTCACAGTTCTTCCTTTATATTTAGTTCAACTTATTCTAAGTCTTTAAAATTGCCCAGCTTCAGTTATCAAATTCAGAACAGGGACTCACTTATGGGGCACAGATTTTCTCCCAGGATTTATTGTACAGAGAGAACAGTTTTTGTCCATGCAATTTCCAGGTTGGCCAGCAGAAGGCTGTCAGTGAACCTTTCCATGGAGGTGTTTCAATCTCCATTTGCCTGTGTTTTGTCTGGCCAGGGCCAAGATTCAAAGTGGGCTTTGCTGGCCGAATTCACTGAATAAAAGTCCCCTGACTCCCCCTCACTTTTCCTTTGTAACAGCTGAGAGAGAGGAAGATGTTTTTTCCCTCTCAGTGAGCTGTAGTGAGCTAGGGATTTACTCCAGCTTAATATCTTGTGGGTGGGGTAGGGCAGCACAGTGGTTTGGTAACTCACATTTGTTATTTCAGGTTCTTAGTCTCTCTGTCCTTTACCCTCCTTATAGTTGTGTAGCACTGTCCTGGTCTGCTGACACCCATAGCATGTCCCTTGGACACCTTTTTGCTCTTTCTCTGTTGTTTTTGTAAGAGAGTTGATCCCTGCCTGTCTACTCTGATGTTATCTTCCCACAACCTTTATTGTTGATTTTTCAGAATTCTTTGTATATTTTGAATCTAAGTTCTTTATCTGATATGTGCTTTGTAAATATTTTACCCCTGTCTGTGGCTTGTCTTTTGATTCTATTTACAGTGTCTTTTCATAGAGTAGACATTTTAAATTTAATACAGTCTAATTTATCAAAGCTTTCTTTCATGGATTGTGCTTTTGGTGTTCAATGTATTGTTTCTTATACCGTTTTATCTGAAATATTTCATAATGCGTTTACAATCCAACTGGAGTCAAATACATTATAGGAGCATATTTGGTATGATTTTTGAATATGTAAAAAGTGGCTGATTTGACTGTTATGGGATCACAATCGAGTGGATTCTCCAGGAAGGTGTGGAGAAAATAGTATTATTTGACAGAAGAGAAAGAAAAGGGCATTTTATTTCCATCTCTCCAAACATCTCTTAGACATGAAAGATTCAGTGTTTGGCTAGTACTTTGGAAAAACGTCTCCTGGATGGGTCTGTGGCAGTTGAGCAATTTCATTTAGACTCAGGGGAGTATTGAGTCTGGAAGTGCACAGAACATCAATTAAATAAATACCTGACTAGGAAAATGAGCTCTGAATTTGCCAGACTGTCTTTATAACTGGAAACCACCTTCAGAAAAATGCAACCTTCTCCAATCCCAAATCTTGTAGACTTGCATGGAAATGTTGACTGCTTTACCAGATCTGCACCCACTTTAATGTTGTAAGAATGAACAAAGTTGCTGGAGTTTGATTTGCTAAGTAAGTTAAGTGTGGTATACCAGTGACATTTATTAACAGAATTTCTCATCTTGTCCTGATGCTTCTGGATGTATTTGATTCTTGATTGAACATTGGACTGCATTGGACTTCCAATAATTTACATTGTAATGATGAAATGGCTGCAAAAAGCACACAGATTAAAAGACATTGCAAAAACACCAAATTCACAGGAATTGCTTTATGCTTCTCTGTCCACCACTAAAAGGAATCATATGGAGATCTTCAGTGAAAGCAATGGACTGAAAATTAGGGTTCTTTAATTCACTCCCAACTTTACTAACTTAATGTCTAATGGTGTGGCAAGTAGCTCTGAATCTTTCAGCTTTATATATCCTAAAACGGTAAAAGGTTTACAGAGCTCACAGGGGTATAGTAAGGCTTACTAAATGTTTAGAAATCCATAATAATATGCTGCCTTCTTCCAAAGTATTTGAGATACTAAAACTAATTAGGTGCTATCTACTTAATAAGTGCTGGATGATAAATGTTTTTCCAGAGTTTTGAGATTCTATGGAAGAAATTGCAAAGCATAATTATTGTTGGCACTGAATAGTATATACAATGAATAGAATAAAAGAACGTCATATCACTATCATAGTAGAATTTAGCTATTTCACTGGTAAGACTAGGAAAAGGCACTGTGTAAATTGAAAGGGGCAACCAACATAAAGAGACACTGGAACATCTGAACCTTTCGGAGGGACTCTCGAGATGGACCATCAAGATGTCACGTGACTTGAGATGCAGGAGAGTGATGTTTCTTTACTAGCTTATTTATATCTTTCTAAGCCAATTTCTAGAACCACAGGCATTCTGTCCTCGAAATATTCCGTTGGCTCCAGAAGATGCCCACAATCTGCCCTTTGGCAGAGAAAAGAATGGTCAGAACGGAAGAGAATGAAATAGGGCACCCTTAATTTCAAAGTGCTATTCTCAAAGACTTAGAGAACTGTAAGGTATAAAGATAAGACCAGGGAACTGCAGAAATAATGCTTGTTCCTCTCCCAGAAGGCAACTTCAGTGGGATCATACTGCAGCTCTCAGTCTGACCACCTTTCTTCTCTAGAATCTGTTAACTTGCTAATAGACAAAGGATTTTTCCTCTCATGTCCAAATTGGTTATACAACAGCCTACCTTGTCAATAATGCTGAAAAAAAAATTGCATTTCAATAATTGCCTGTAGCTGTTAGGTAAACTAAAGAATGATTGTCCTTTATAATAATAAAGTGCTTTAGAGTTTCCAAGGTGTTTTCATACTCTGCTGATTCCAAAGTCATAGACAGAAAATCAGTTTTGTCTAGCATTTCTTCCAGATGTAGTTATGTTTGTTCTTTTCAAAGCACTTTCTGCATACTGAGAGCGATCAAGGTCTCCCCAAGTCTTGGGTTCAGTTCTCAAAACTTTTAGGGGTGAAGGAGCTAGAAACTTGAAGAATATCTTCTTTGAGATCTGTTTTATTTTAATTTCAAATAAATGAAGGCCCATTTTGTATGGTTAAAGCTCAAGAGGGAGATGCATTTGGTTTAAAAATCAAGCTTCAGGCAAGGAAAGGATGTAACTGAGCTCAAAAACATCTGGAACTAGGAACTTGAATGCTAACAGGAATTTCTCTCTTCCTCTCATTTTTGCTTTTTTTTGAATGCCAATTTCATTCTCTCTCCTTTCAGACCTCTGCAAGAGTTGTACTGACTTATGCTGTCGCTAATTCCTAATTATAGGAAACAAAAAGAATCCTCAGGAGGGCTTTGATAGTATTAGGAGAGGGAATGGAGGAGAGTAAGAAAGCCTGACAGCTCCTGTGGGAATCTTATGATTTTAACACAGTGTAGAGCAGCTCTCAAAATAAGATGATGCTCTTCTCTGAAGAAATGGTATTTACAGCAGACAAATCAAGAGGTGTCCACTGTGGCATCTCATTTAATCCTTTACGAGTCCTAATTTACAATGATAAAACACACTGAGTGGGGTAGTAACTTGCTCAAGTCCACATGGCTCCTAAGTGACAGAACTGAGACTTGAACCAGGACTTCCTGTCTCATAGGCCATTCTTTTCTCTATTATATCACCATGTAATTTCTTCTGCTGGTTGGCACTATAACGATTGGATTATGCCAGAGGACACTGTGATACTGGTAAGATTTCCTGGGAGGGTCCCTCAAGGTTTTGAATTATTTCAGGATTTGATGTTGGTCTCAAAGAGTTGTGAGTGATATCAGTGAGTCATTCCTCTGAGCCAGTGTCTTAGGTTTTCAGGTTGCCATGACAAATACCACACAATGGGTTGGCTTAAGCAATAGGAATTCATTGGCTTACGGTTTCGGGGGCTAGAAGGCTTGCTGCCTCCCAAGGTGGATAGTGTTTGTGCTGGCCTGCCACAATCCTTGGGGTTCCTTGGTTTTCCCCTCACATTTGCTTTTCTGACTCCCCAATTCTCTCTAAAACCCTCCAGTAAAACAGATGAAGACCAAACCTCATTCAGTTGGGCCACACCTTAACTAAAAGTAAGATCTTCAAAGGTCCTATCTACAATTGGTTCACACCCATGGAAATGCGGATTAAGATTAAGAGCATGTCTAAATTGGGGGTTGTAATTCAAAAGTCAGTTGGCCAACATCTATTCATTGGGCATCTTCCATGACCTATGTACTGTGTTAGGCTTTTGAGTTACAGAAAGAAAAGAAAAAGACATGGTATAACTAATTAACAATAATTATCCAATACTAAATGTGCAAAGGAGAAAACTACCTGATGCTATGGAATATATTTAAATGATAGAATGTAGTTTGAGTAATAGATATTGGTGATGGTAGCAAAATTTTATAATAATATAATAATACTGAATTGTATACTTGAAAGTAGTTAAAATGGGAAAATTTGAGGTATATATATATATGTTATTACAATAAAAAGTTAAAAAAATAACAGCGTAGGTTTCTATTTTGTTTCATTTTGTTTTGTTTTGTTTTAAATTGATCGGGGAGTGCAGTCGTAGAAGCTTTCCTTGTGAAAGACTCAGAGGCTGTTTAACTATGCCAGAAACTAGTTAATTCTGAAAGCTGATCCCTGAATGTGTGTAAATGCCCATGATTTTCTTTCTGGGGATCACTTAGTTCTAGAACTCATACTCTGATTGGTGTGTGCAAAACTTAAATTTATTACAGAGAAAGAACATTCTCATCATAAGGCCCATTGATGTCAGTGTCTGTCTTAGTTAACTATTTCTGTGCAATGAATAAACCCCCAAATCAATGGCTTAAATCAATATTATCACACATGCATCTGCTGGTTGGTGGCAGGGTAGGGCTTGACTGTGCAGTTCTATTTCTAGCTGAGGATTCAGCTGCACTTGGCTCAGTTGTTTTGTCTGCTTCATGAGTATTTGTATTGGGACCGAGGCTGAAGGGGCAATGCCAGACAGGAGAAGCACTTTCCTTGACACAGAGGTATAAGGGAACAAACCCAAGCATGCAAGCATATTTTAAGCCTTTTAATGTATTATGTTTGTTAGCATCCTGTTGTCAGCAGCAAGTTACATGGCCAAGTCCAAAGTCAAGGAGTGTGGAAGAACATTCCTCTTATGGAAGTTGAGACAGGGAGAGGAGAGATGTGAATAGTTCTGAACAATCTAATCTACCATAGAACCCATGGCAAAAATGTTTTTAAAATGTATGTTCCAGGATGATTCTATAAAAGGGGCATGCAAAATGGTGAGCAAGTGTTGACAAAATGTAAGAGTAGTAGAGACATATTTTTGCCACAAAGTTCATCAATCATTTACTTTCTTTTGTAAAATGATTTCTCTATATACTCAACCTAGGCTCCACCTAATTTTATCAATCTTATGTCAGCCAAGTGATCATCTGATTATCTAAAATGCCTTCATTTTAATTTTTGGCTAAGATAATATGTATGTGACGTCATATTTTTTCCTTTTTCCAATCTTGGGCTGAATTGAGTTAATAGTTTTCCTCAGTCTGGGCCATGTTGTTACCGCTGACCCATGCAAGCCCTCTTTCTTGTTTTGTTTATTTTTTTCTTTTATCCTCATAATCCAATCTCATTCTGCACTCCACTTTTGGCAATGATTCTGAATCTTTAACTGTGTATCTTACTCTTTGTATGTGTTCTTCAAATTTCTATTGATTTTGTGTATATGTTTCTTTAAATTGTATAAGTGAGATTGTGGTATAGATTTCATTTTGTTTCTTATTTATTCACTCAACACTTGTCTGCTAATATCTAGTTATATTGCTATGCGTATCTGTTATCCATTTCTTTTCATTGCTGTTTGATATTTGGAGATTTGTAAACTCCACATTTTAAGCTATCTGTTCTCCCACGTTTGGAGACTCCGATTGCTTCCAACTCAGATGGCTTCTAACTCCCCAAGAATACTAATAATCCTAAAACAAAAATCCTTATACATAGCCCCTTGTGAATCTATATGAGAAATTCCTTGGTTGTGCCAAGGAATTGTGCTAGCAAAAGTAACCAAACAGCCTCATAATTTCAATGGCTTAAAGTTTATTTTTCACTCATGCTGGAGATCCAACACAGGTGTTATGCTCAGGATGCAGGTGGGTGGAGACTCCCTCTCGACACACGGCTTCCTTTCTCACTGCAGCAGTATCCTACTAGTCAGGGTTGGTCAGCAGTGAACCATGTCGTGTCTATGCATACTACATTGACCAAAGCAATCAGAGGAGAAAGGAAGTACAATCCCACCATGTCTTTGGCAGGTTGAAAGCCAGAAATATTTGGTGGATAGCACTGATGACATCCACAACTCTACGGCCAGGAGTGGAATATCTAGATCATATAAATATGCATTTTCCTAATTTGCCTTAATGATGTCAGACTGCCCTTTGCTCTGGCTGCACCAGTCTGTGTTCCCACCAGCACTGTAGGAGAGGGCCATAGCCTCACCAACACTGAACATTAGTCAGCTTTCTAAGGTGTCAGTGTCATAAGTAGCAGGACTTTTGTGTGCTGACTCAGCCTTCACCTCACTTTGGCTAAACCACTATCCTCAACACTGACCTTTGGTCTAGTTTAATGAACAGCTTTCCAAGCCGACATCAAAAACGCCCCCAGATTTCAAATCCGCATTTGTGACTACCAGTCACACCACCCACAACCTCGCCCCAAACCCGCAGCTGGGCCCAAAGGTTGTTAACCATCCCTACTGCCCTGACTCCCAGTCCCTGTACCCTTACCTGCATGTATATTAACTTTAAGCTAATCAGCTCTTGACTCATTGGAAATTGGATCATGGTGTGCTTCTCATTTAACCCAATGGTGAGCCACCTGAGACAGATGTATTTCCAGGCAATCCCTCCTGGCCTACGTCTCTCTCTGGGGCCTGTGAGTTATATTTTTCTCATACATTATTGTCTTGGTTTCCTATTGTGCTACACCTGACCTCCAGCCAGACCTAAATTTAAAATCCAGCTCAACTAATTCAAAACAGGATGGCTTCTAGGTGTAAAGTAATAATTAACAATTATTCTGAAAATGCCTTCACATGCTTAATTTCGGGATTCTTTTTTGTTAAACTATCTATTCATATCCTTTGCCTAATTTTCTTCTATTTTTCTGTCTTACAGATTTGCAAGAGTTCCTTTTATAGTCTCTATACTAATCTCATGGTGGTTTTAAGCACTGCAAATTATATCTCTCATTCTGTCATTTACCATTAACTTTGTCCACCATCTCATTTTTTTAAGTATAAATTCTTATTTTTGATATAATTCTAGTTTGTCCTTTTTTTTTGTCTTTCAAGATTGTATTTAAGAATTTTTCCCTGTGATTCACAATAATGTTTTTCTGTATTTTCTTTTATGAATTTTATAGGTTTATCTTTCACATTTAGGTCCTTAATCTACCTGGCATTCACTTTTATATGTAGTGGCATGTAAGGAAAAGTTTCATTTTTCTCTTACTTATGAGGGCATTTTCCCCAAAAATATATACTTTCCTCATTGACTTATTGGTGCCATCTTTTTCATATATTATATTCCCATATTTACATGTGTCTGCCTTTGATTTTTTCTTTTCTTTTCATTGGCCTATTTCACTTTTCTTGCACTGACACCACATTGTTTTAAGAAGCATTGTTGGGGAGTGGATGTAGCTCAGTTGTTGAGCTCTATCCTCCTGCATATGAGGTCCCCCAGCCCCAGTACCTCCAAAAAAAAAAAAAAAAAAGCTTGTTGTGATATATCCAGTAGGGAAAATCACTACTTTTTACTCTCTTCGTTATTTAAGATTAACTTTGGTGGTGAACAAGACAGTTTTTCTTTCTCTTGACCTCTGGCCCCCTGCCCACTTCCTCCCCCATCCTGACTACCTGGAAATTAACCTTGCAGCTATGGGACTGCCAAGAAAAATAATTCAGACTGCAGGAAAAATAAAGGTTGAAGGAGAACTTCAGACCCTCGCTATTATAAATATCGATCTTACCACAACATTTCCCTCTCACCCCAGCTATCAGGAGCCTGAGAAGTTCCTAACCAGGCAGTTTCTTATCTCCCTCCTCCTCTCTCATAGCCTTTCCAGGCTCCAGGTATCCTAAATACCACAAAGGAAAACTTCTGCTAACCACACCATCTCCCCATCTCCATGGAACAAAACTGTCCTAAGTGCTACCTCAGTACACCAGTTGCCCACCCCAGTGATCAACCCACCTTACAAGCTTCCAGTGCTTTCTCTCCAACCCACTCCCAGCCCTTAAAAAGCTGGCAGTCCTTTGTTTAAAATGGAGTTGAGTTTTGCTCTCTCTTCTCCACTGTAGAGGTCCCTGAGTAAAGTCATCCTTGCCTGCTTGACATTGTTTGGTTCATTTTTTTTCTTTGACAGTTGATATTTATTCTCCCATGTAAATTTTAGAGTCAATTTATTAAGTTCTTTAAAAAAAATAGAAGTAAAAGTTTGGCTGTTATTGCACTGAATTTGTTGGCTTATTTAAGTAGAGTTGACATTTTAATACTATTAATTTAACTTATCCAAGGGTAAAGACTACCTCCCCACTGACTCCAATTATATTCTGTGTGCTTTATTAGGAATTTACAGTTTTCTCCATAGGAGTGTTGTTGTATACTTAGCTATTTGTATTAGTCAGGGTTCTCTAGGGAAACACAACCAAAGGGGATATCTGTAAATATTATGAGATTTTATAAAATTGTCTCATGCAACTGTGGGATGCACGAGTCCAAAATTTCACAGGGCAAGCTGTATGCTGGGAACTCTGATGAAACTTTTCTATGAATTCTTCAGGAGAAACTGGCTAGCTGAAGTAGAGATGAAAATTCTCTTTTCTGACTGCTGACATCATCACTTCTCATTGCTGAAGGCAATCTCCTCAGTTGATTGTCGACGGAATCAGCCATAGATGCCATCAACTTACTGATGATTTAACTAGAACAAATGTCCTCCCGGTGACAATTAGGCCAGTGCTTTCTTGACCAAACTGCCAGGTACCATTACACATGAGCCTAACCATCACACGATTGTATTTTCTTTTTCTTTTTTTTTTTCCCTTGTATCTGTCAGCTTTGCTGAAGACATTTTTTTTCCATAGAAGTTTTGTGTATTTAGCTAATTTGTTTAATCTTGTGCAGCAACGTTGCTTTCTTATTAAATTTAATAATTTCACAATTACTGTTGCTTGTTTCTAAGTAGAAAATAGTTCAGTAAATAATGACAGTTTTATTTCATCGGTTTCACATTTACCGCTCTTCTTTCTTTCTTTCTTTTTTGTTTCTTATACTTTTGACCAGGACTTCCAGTACCATTAGTAGTGAGAGTTGGCATATTGATCTCATTCTCAATGTTAAAAGGAATTTACTGTAATTTTTTTTCCCATAAGGGTTCACTGATTACGTTGCACAGTCCTTTGAGTTTATGTGTGTGTGCTTTTTAAAAAATTTTTATTCTAGTAAAATTTCCTCTTTTAACACATTCAAATATATGCTCCCATCACCACCATGCATTACCAAATGCTATAAATTTTTGGTTCGTGATTCTTATGAAGTAAAGGAGGTTCCTTTCTAATTCTTGTTTGCTAAGAGTTCTTTTTTTAAGTCTTAAGTAAGGAAATTTAACACATTTTTTTTCTAAATAAAATGATACAATAACCTCATTTTTCTCTTTCAGTTCATTAGTGTAGTAAATTACATAAAGGTGTTTTCTAATGTTGACCAATTTTTGCAGTCCTGGGGCAAGCCATATTTGATCATCATTTATTTTATATAAATACATTGTTGGATTCAGTTAGGTGAGAGTCGCATTTCTTAAAATGGCTTGCAAAGCTCTGTAGTCTTTGCTTGCCCCTCTTCCCTGTGTGCCTCACTCAGTTCTGCGTCTGCCTTCCTTTCCTCATACTCTGCTCCTGTACTGCTAGAGTGCCAGTCATCCTGGCCTCCTTGCTCCTCCTCAGGCCCACCAGGCACCTTCTCACCTGGATGCCTTTGCATCCACAGGTCCTTCTGCCTAAAAGGAGCTTTCTTCAGATATGCAAATGTCACCCCCTTCCCAACTTCAGGTCTTTACACAGTTCTCTACCTTTTCAGTGAGGCCCACCCAAGCAATCACATCTAAAACTGCAATTCACCCAATGTTCTCTGTTGCCCTCTTTGCTATATTTTACTCGTTATTTATCCTTATCACTTAGCACATAACCTACTATAGAGTTTCCTTGTTTATATAGTTTGTTGCAAGTCTTCCCCAACTAGAATGCAATTCCATAAAACAGGAAATATATTTTGATCTGCTTTTTTCAATTCTATGTCCTCAGTATCCAGAACAGTCCCTAGGAAATACCAGGGCCTTGATAAATATGTATGAATTGAATGAATGAAACTTTAATTAGGAAAACGAATCTATAATTTCCCTTTCTTGTATTGGATGCTAGACCAGATAATGAAAATAAGAGGCAATCAATATTGGCATTTTGATGTATTTTCTGGCACCTAGTTTATGCATTTTTGTTTACAGCTGTATTAATGTTTTCATCTGACAACAATAATTTTGACTATTTGAGCAGCCTACTCTGTACCAGGCACTGTGCTAGGTACTGGGACACAAAGGCTGATAAAAACAAATGTTTTCCATTCTTGTCGGCAGACGGTTTCCAGGCTATACTTCAATTCTTTAGATTTCTTCTTTAATATTATAATATGGGCATTTCCTCTTGCTATAAAAACAAGTTTTCCATGAAAGTTAATTTTAATGGCTGTGGAACAAATGATTTAAAACAATCTTCCATTCATTACATTGAGCTGGCAGACTTGTTTTGTCCATAAACACAAAAGTTTAAATTAGTTGCTGGTAATTAACAAAGTTGAGAGATTTGACATTAAATAATTCTGATTTCCAGCTGCTCTAGAAAAACAGGAAATTCTAGAAAAAGGGTCCTATATTTACCAAAGAAAACTGATTGATACTTATTTCTGGGTGGCATCATCTCATCTTTGGGTATTGACTTGTCAGTAGAGTTTTCTTTCATCTTCTTGATTTGCTCATTTACATTAAATGACTGACCTACTCATTTTGAATTTGTGATCCCTGATATAGAATATTCCATTATATGAATGTCATAATTTTCTTGACTGTTCTCTAAAGGTTAAACAATTAGGTTATTGTTAATTTTTTACTGCTATAAACAATGAATAAATCTCTGTCTAATGACTGATTCTTTCCTTAGGGTAGATTTCTAAAAGAAATTACTAAGTCATAGGGTATGGATATTTTAATTGCTTTTCAAAAAGCATATACCATTTTCTACTCCCAATTATGTGTGAGGGTACATATTTCAATGATGGCCTACTGAAGCTACATTATATAATGTTTTATCCTTACAAAATTAAGAAGCAAAAATCGTATTATAATTTGGATTTCCTTAATTACTACTGAGATTAAACTGTTTCTATATTTTTTAAGCAATTATGCAGTGGTGTTTGCAAATTGCTTTTATTTTAATTTGCCATATATTTGTTTTTCTGTTTGGTATGAACTCTTTCTACATTGAGGATATTAGTTATTTATTTTTATTTTTTTGCCTTACTGATGTAAATATTTATTGCTTTATATCGTTGTGCTTTCTTTGATAAATAGTTATTTACTTTTAAAAATTCAAATCAAGAAATGTTTTCATTTTTTAGTTCTTCTACTGTTTTTAGGTTTGTATCCTTTCTTCTACAGAGATCAAACAGCCAATTATACATTAAACTTTTTAAGGTTGAATTTAAACATTTTACTCTATTCCTTTTGGAAGCCATTTGAAGTAAGTTGAGAGTCTAATTTTTTTTTTTTTATTTCTGTTGTTTTGTTTTTTTACTAACATCAAATCAGTTTTCTAAAAAATATTTCTTAAATAATCCTTCATTTTCCCACTAGTTTTTATACCTCACTTAATGTTTATTAAATTCTTATATACATTAGAGTCTTTGCTAAGTAATATTACTTTGTTTCATAAATCTATTTATGAAACAAAGTAATATTAGTAATATTCATTTCATTATTAAAACTTTATAGTATGCTTTAGTAATCAAATCCTGCTGAACACAAATCTTATGATTTCCTTTTTCAATCATAGCCATTCTCATTTTTTAAAACTCTTTTTTTTTTTTGTTAGAACAGATTTAGAATTATAATTCAGGTTTCAAAAAATCTTGTTGGATTTTTCATTGAGATTATGTCAAATGTATAAAAATATTTAGGAAAAAATGCCTTTTAAACAATATGGAACTGGCCCTGTCAGGATTAGTCTCTCCACTTATTTAATACTCCTATTATGTATTTCAGTAAAATCTTATTTTTCTTCATAAAAGTATAGCATACATTTAGCTACAGTTGTTCTCACCTATTTTATGTTTTGTTGATATTTGGAACAGGATATTTTCTATTTTATTTTCTACTTATTTATTGTTGGTATTTAGGAAAGCTATTGATGTTACTATATTTTCAAATATTTTCATATCTTTCTGGATGTTTCATTGTTTTAACTCTTCAGTTTACTTGTAGTTTTCTAGACCAGCCAAAACAAATGAACAATAACTTCATGGCCTAAAACAACAGAAATGTCTCCTCTCCCAGTTCTGGAGGTTAAAGGTCTAAAATTAAGGTGTCAGCAGGGTTGCGCTCCCTCTGAAGAGTCTCTGGAAGAATCCCTCCTTGCTTTTCTCTAGCTTCCGGTGACTCCCAGCATTTCTCTGTGTTCCTTGGCTTGTAGATACCTCACTCCAGTCTCTACTCTGTTGTCACATGGCCTTCTCTCTGTTGCATGTGTCTTTGTGTCTTTCCTCTTCTTTTATGACCTCAGCTTAACTAAGCTAACTACACCTGCAAACTCCCTATTTCCAAGTAAGGTCACATTCTGAGGTTCCACAATGTGAATTTTGGGGAGGTGCTATTCAACTCACTACATGGCTCAAATAGGTTTTCTATATATTCATTTTTGTATTCCCCAATAATATTTTTCTCCTTCTATCCAATTGTTGTAGTTCTTATTTTGATCCCATTCTTTATTGTCTTGGTTATAATTGCCAGAATATTAATGATATTGTACATTTTGCCTTCATTGTGTGTGATTTTAATGAAAAGATCTCTAGTGTTTCCTCTTCTGTTATACCATTGCCTGTTGATTTGCCAATATCTTCATTAAGTTAATTTTTATCTAGATTTGGAGCATCTGCTGAGAAGCTAGAAAATATGTATTTTTTAAGTTTTAAATTTTACTGATTAATGTTATATATTATTATTTTTAAAATAATAAATATGCCCTTGAATTTCTACAGTTCAGAGTGAACTATTCTTTTGTTATGCTGTTGAATTTTATTTACTAGTACTTTTGAAGGTATTTATATTCATAAATGAGATTACACAGTAGTTGTCCTTTTTGCCTCATATCTGCTGATTTTATGGTGAGAGTACAGCTAGATTTGCTGTCTCTTTCTGTCAGGGTTGGCCTTATTGAGAAGGTAATATGTGAGCAAAGATTTGAAGGATGTGAGGGAGTTAGCCATGCAGCTATTTAGGGAATGTGTTACAGGCAGAGGGTACAGCTTATTCAAAGGTTAAGCTATTGAATTACTTCAACGTGGCAGGCATGGGATTGGTTCCAGGAGTTTCAAGAGGAATTAAACACCAAAACTGCTTTTGAGTCTAGCAATGCATGTATCCTGATTATTCTATTATAGTAAGAAAACTGCTTATGAGAGAAATATACACAGAGTGCTTTTTGAGAACATAAGAAGGGTTTCTAACCTGGTCTGAAGGCAAAATCTGAGAAAAGACATCACTTCAAGTGGTAGGATGAGTAGGGTTTACAAAGGTGAAGAAGGAACAAGGTCCGTGTAAGAATAAACCACATATAGGTCATTTCAAGCAATGTGAGTTCAGTACAATGTGAGTAAATGGTACAAGATGGTGGTCATGAGAGTTGAAATGAAAAAGCTTGGAAGAGCCATATCCTCTTGTGCCATCCTAGGCGGTAAGGAGCTACTGAAGAGCAGGAGAAAGATTTGGCCACCTTCTGGTTTAGAAAAGTTGCTGCTTGGAGCTTGGGTGGAGCAAAACTGAAGGTAACAGGGTCACTAGGGCTCTGTTGATCATCCAAGCAAAGCTTGAGACACAGCAATGAAGGCAAGTAGGAGAAGGGCAGGATGAGTGGATTTGTAGCTAAAATAGATTTAGCAGGCATTGGTGACTGGATGGAGAAGGAGGTGATAGCTGGAGTCTAGATTAATTCCTAAATTGTTAGATTTTATGATTGTATAAAAAAGATAGTTGAATTTCCAGGTAGATTCCATCCCAGATAAGGAATGTTGACAAAGGAGTAGGTTGGAGAAGATGGTAAAGAAAATAAGGACATTGCTCAAAGATTTAATGTCAAATGATAGGCCCTGGATTCAAGCTTACAAATGTTTGTGTGCGTGTGTGCGTGTGTATGTATGTTTTAATTCCCTTTCTCCAAAGGTAGTACCAATTTTTATAGTATATTAGTTCTGAGAGCCTGTTTTATTTTGTACTTGATACCTGAAATATGTTTGTGTGTTTCTCATAAAGTCTAAACATATCTAGAGGGCTTTTTTATTAATTGAATTTCCTAAAGCATAATTCATCCCCATGAGTCCTAATAATTGGATAATTTCAGATCTTTAACACTAGAAATATTGGTGAGACCAGTTAAATAAGTTCTTAAAGACTCCATTAGTCATATTTGTCTTTTAACTTTTCCTAGAATATGAATTTCTTTCATTATCCTCCTCCCTCACATTCAGAAATCTTCCTTTTTTAGAAGCTTTCAGCAATGACTCTTTGATGTGTTATCATTCAAAAGATAAACTCATCATATCTAAAAGTGTCACCGCAATCACACTGCCTCTACAAGGGAGAAATTTGCCCCTGACTTTTGAGATAAGGTTAAATGAAGCCAGAAGGCTCCTGTATCCCATCTCATTGATCTCCCTTCCAGGCTGTTCTCTGAGTCCTCCCAATGGGTTCTATCGGTGCTTCCCTCAGATGTAAAAGAGGCAGTAGCTTCCTACGAGAAACAAGGGGGTCCCAGGAAACTTCCATTCAGCACACGGGAGATAAACTGCCCAGGGCAGAGATCTATGAGGCCGAGGCTGCTGGGCCTCATGGTACCCAAGGCAGAACATGGTCCAAGAGGAATAGAAGTCCTTGAAGAAAATGGCACCTGTGGTCAGCATGATAAAAGGCGACAGTCAAAACATGAGGGGTGAAGGAATGTAATCATGGAGGAGATCATCCTGAGTGCAGTTATGAGACCTAATACCTTCGGCGAAAATTCAATCGGACTGACTCTTGGATATTTGCAGGTATCTAGGGAAATTCAAATAGGGTTTTGGTTTATTTGGTTTGAAAACTGATTAAATGCTATAAAGGATTTCCTGATGGAAAGCCTCCAATACTTGTATAAGTCATGTAATTGCCAAAAATCCATTCCAATGGATTTTTCATTGGGGTTCTCATTTTATAGCATTATTTCTCTATTGGTAATATTTGGTTCACTTGATGACACAACAACCAACTCTGAAATCAAACCACCATATGAAAATTCTGATAAGAACAAAAATAATGTCCGTTTATTGAGAGTTCCTACGTATCAGGTACTGATTTCACGGTCATAAAAATACTGGAATGAAGTCTGTGAATTAGATGGTAGTAGTATATTGAATCAATATTAATTTCCTGATTTTGGTAGTTGTACTAAGGGGTAAAAGACATCTTTTGAAAATTTTGTCATGAACAAATTTGCATGAACATACATGAATATATTATAAACTAAATAGTGAAATTGTTTGGTATGAGCACAGAAGAAACAGCTAGCTAAATAGAAGAGAATAGAAGACCTTCTGAATAATCACATATTTATAATGATTTAATATATGATACCTTTAGCCTTTCAAATTGGGGATAAGAGTCATTATTCAAATTATGGTGCCATTACAATTGGTTAACAGTTTGCTTAAAATGGGCTTTGTACAGCAAAATAAATTCCAGAGAGATTAATGAGTGGGTTGAGAGAGAGAGAGAGAGATACGGAGGCAGGAGAGAATCTAAACATTGCCGAAAACTACGAAAGAATGTGGTTTTTTTTGAGCATTGAGTAGAGAGAGTCTTTCTAAGCTTCCACCATGTATCAATCAGAATAAGCCAAATTCCAAATTTTAGAGGCTTCAAACAATAAGCAGTTATTAGTAGTTCATGCTACACGTACGTCGCATGTCATGAAGGGACTCTGCTCATCATGGGCATTCGATGGCTTAGGCTATCAGAGCGGCCACCATTGCACTTGCTGACAGCCAACATGTCGGCAATCTCAAGAGCGGAGGCAGTGGTAGGAGGACTTTCATTAGCATCAACCCTTAGCCCGGAAGTGACATATGTCACTTATACTTGCAACTCATTGGCCAGAACTAGTCACCGGGTTCCACTAAAGGTGACAAAAGGTACAGTCCGACCATGTGCCTGGAAGTGAAGAGAACCAGTAGTGTGGTGAATAATACTAGTGATAACCATGCAGGGATGGATGGATGCAACAGGGAAGGGAATAAACAAACAAACTCTACCGAAAATACTTATAAACTTGGTAGCAAAAGTAAAAGTAAAAAACAAAACAAAAAGTAACATCCACGTATTAACAAATATGCGTTAATAAAACAACAAATATCTTTGAAAAGCAGAGGCAAAGGTTAACTATCAGCAATACACAAAAACAGTTTGAATTTGTGGCTGGCACAGCTGGTAGCCAATCCAGGTTCCATTCTTCTCTCCTTTCTTCTGATCAGAAACTTGGTTTTATTTTTTGGAGTGGGTAGAGTGGTGGTGGTGGGTGGGGAGAGGCAATGTGTTCATTTTTTCAGTCTTGTTTGCAAACAGGAATGATGATGAGCCATAGTCCTGGCCGGTGCAAAATGAGTAGGAGTCACTGGGTGAGGCCTCAAGGAAAATGGAGCAAGCTCAGTAGACACAACCCTTTTGCATTTTCTTCTTCCATTCCTTCTTACCTGAAACATATCTATAATGCTGGAGGTGGCACCGCCATTTTGTGACAATAAGCAAGAGGCCAAAAGCCATGAGCCAAGGAAGGATGAAGAGGAAAAAGAAGCCTGGGTGTTGATTGCTTTTATATAAGAAAAATAAAATTCCTATTTAGTTAAGACACAGTATATTGGATAATCTTTTTAAACAAAGCTCAAAGTAATTCTTAACATATGCACAAATCAAAAAGAAAGGAATTCAAGCCACCAATTTAAAATGGGCAAATTATATTAATAGGTAAGTTCACAAAAAACAAGTTAAAATTCACAATTAAATAAGAGATTACCATGTATTGACAATGGGATGGAGATGGGTTTAGAATGTTGGGATTGAATCATGTATCCCTCAAAAGACATATTTCAGTCTTAATCTGCATTCCTGTGGGTGTGAACCCATTTGTAAATAAAATCTTTGAAGATTTTATTAGTTATTAGTTGTGTTCTCATTTGTGAATAGCATCTTCGAAGATCTTATATAGATGAGGCCACATTGAATCAGCGTTGGTCTTTAGCCATATGACTGTAGTCCTTATAAGCAAAGGAAGTTCAGACACAGTCAGTCAGAGAGGCCAGAAACCAGAAGTCAGTGGAAATCAAAGGAGCAGACACAAGGAGAGAGCGCGTGCCATGTGACAGAGGACTACTGGAATGCTACAGAGATGAGGAGAAAGCAAGCCCTGCCCATAGCTGGATGTTGGACTTCTATCCTCCCAAATCATGAGACAATACATTTTTGTTGCTTAAGCCAAATCTTTTGGGTGGTATTTGTCATAGCAACCCTGACAAAATAAGACAGAGAACTAAGTATAATCTGACTGAGTATGGGTGGAGGTTATTTTTGGGAGTACACATAGGAAGCATTTTACAATGTGTATGACTTTTAAAGCAATGACATTTCCTATGGAAATGACTCAGGTTAGGGGTGCAGAAGATATTCTGAAAGCTTTTATTATAACAATGAATATTGTAAAATGATTTGACCAAAAATAGAGGTTTGTTAAATCAACCATCTTATCAAATAAAATTAATTATAGAATCTTAATATATAACTGATTGAATGGATATACAAAAATTTCAGGATTTAGATGATGTATCACAAGTAACACAGTCACAAACATACATGTATGCATATATTTAGTTTTTCCTTGTTTTTATTTTGATAAAATTCACATAACATGAAATTTACTGTGTTAAAGTGAACAAATCAGTGGTGTTTAGTACATTGACAGTGTTAGGCAGTCACCACCTCTATATAGCTGTAAAATATTTTCACCATCCCAATTGGAAGCCCCATACACATGAAGCAGTTATTCCCCATTCCTGTTTCATTCCAGCCCCCAACAACCACCAATCTGCTTTCTGTCTCTATGAATTTACCTACTCTGGATACTTTATAAAAATAGAATCATACATGACCTTTTGTGCCAGGCTTCTTTCACTGTACAATGAGTCAGGACTTCATTCCTTTCTATGGCTGACTAAAACTCCATTTTATGTATATACCACAATTTGTTTATCCATCCATTCATCCACTGATGGTCGTCCGGGTTGTTTCCATCCTTTGACTACCGTGAATAGTATCACTATGAATGTGTGTGTCCATTTATTTATTTGAGTCTGTGCTTTCAATTCTTTGTGGGTATACTGTTTTCCATAACAGCTGCAACATTTTACATGCCCCAAAGCAATAGACTAAGGCTCCAATTTTTCCACATTCTTACTGACATGTTATTTTCTACCTCTTATGTTATAGACATCATACTGGTATTTGGTGTATTGCAACACAACTGATTTTTCATGTTGGTCTTGTACTCTCCAATTTTGCTGAATTTATTAGCTCTAGTAGAGTTTTTTTGTTTGGTTGTTTTGTGTGTGTGTGTGTATGTGTGTGTTTTGGTAGATTCTTTGGGATTTTCTATATATAGTACTGTGTCATCTACAATTAGAGATAGTTTTACTTCATCCTTTCCAAATTAGATGCTTATTACTGATTTGTGTTGCCCAGTTTCTCTGATAGAACTTTCAGTACAAAGTTGAATAGCAGTGATAAAAGTGGCTTCCTTTTCTTGTTCTGGACATTAAGAGTAAAACATTCAGTCTTACCATTGAATATATTAGCTGAGAGTTTTTCATAAACACCTTTTTTCATGTTGAGGAAGTCCTTTTATTTTCCTAGTTTTCTGAGTGTTTAAGCATGAGAAGTTGTTGAATTTTGTCAAATTCCTTTTTCACATACATTGAGGTGATCATATGATATTTTCCTTTCTTCAATTAATGTGGCATATTACTTTGATCGATTTGCTTATGTTGAATCACCCTTGCATTCCTGGGATAAATCCCACTTGGTCATGGTGTATAATTCTTTAATGTGCTTTGAATTCAGTTTGCAAGTTATTTTGTTGAGGTTTTTGCATCTATATACATAAGGGTTATTTATCTGTAGTTTTGTTTTCTCCTGTTGTCTCTGTCTTTGGTATCAGGGTAATACTGGACTTGTAGAATGAATTAGGAAGTATTCTTTCCTTTTCTGATATTTGGGAGAGTTTGAGAAAGATTGGTGTTAATTCTTTAAATGTTTGGTAGAATTGACCAGTGAAGCCACCTGAGCTTGGGCTTTTCTTTGTTGGGATGTTTTAGATTATTTATTCAATCCCTTTGCTTATTATAGGCCTGTTTTCATCTTTTTTATTGTAGGCACTTACACCTATAAATTTCCCTCTGCATGCTGCTTTTGCTACATAACATAAGTTTTAGTATTTTGTGTTTTGGTTTTCATTCATCTGTAAGTATTTTCTAATTTACCTTGTGACTTCTTCTTTGACCTATTGGTTGCCTAAGAAGTGTATTAATTTCCACATTAAAAACAAAATTCATTCTCATTCTCTTACTGATTTCTAGTTTCATTCCTTTGTGATCAGATATATTAAGCAAGTTTCTCCAGAGAAATAGAATGAAAAGGATGTGTGTGTGTGTGTGTGTATTTTAAGAGATTATATACTATTATATAATCATATATATTAAGAGATTTATTTTAAGGAATTGACTCACCTGGTTGTGGGGCCTGATTAATCTGAATTTTGAAGGGCAGGCTAGCAAGCTGGAAATTCCAGTAAGAGATGATAATGAAGTTTTGAGTCCAAAATCCATAAGGCAGTCCAGCAGGCTAGAAATTCAGAGAAGAGTAGTTAGTTTTAAGGCTATAATTTCTACTTCAGCTGGAAACCACGGCTCTTGATGTTAAGGCATTCAATTCACTAAATGCCCATATTATCAAGGGCATTTCAACAAATTATAGGTTCAAATAAAAAGAGCAAAAGAGCCATGTGTAAGAAAATCGTAAATGAGTCTAATTCTGTTTCATTGGGGAGCATATATTCCAAAGTGAGGCCCACTGACAGGGTGCAAAATTCTTGAGATTGTCTGTTCTGCCTATAGTGTCCTATATATCTCTAGACTCCCCAGAAGCCCCACTGTTTGAGGTACTGTTGACTGTGGCAGTAAATGAGATCCTGCTGAGATGTGCATAAGCGTAACCTCTGGAATGACCTCCTGACTCACTTTGAAATCTCTTAGCCGTGAAAACTCATTTGTATTTAATATTTCCCCTTTTGATCAAGGTCTTTTTCCAATTGCATCACTAATTGGCACTTGGTAATAATCCCTCGTCGCCAGGGAGGCTCATCCCCAGAAGTCATGTCCCACACTAGGGAGAAGGTAGTGCATTTATACGCTGAGTTTGGCTTAGAGTGAGGCCACATTTGAGCAACAAGGAGGCTTCAGGAGGTAACTCTTAGGCAATACACAATAGTAGGCTAAGTTTCTATTTCACAAGAACAAGGTTAATAAGTATAATCATCAATATCCAGGGCCTGGCATAATGGTCTGTAATACTTTATTAGGCACTGCCCATATACTCAGGGGATTCTTGCTGCTCTTTAGAGAATATAGCAGGACTTCCCAGGGTGGGAATTCAATATTGCTCTCCCTTAGAGTTAGGCCTCCTATCAAGAAGATCAGCCCAAGGTAAATGTGAATTACAGGGTTCTTTCCATCTTTTCTGACCCTGGGTCTTATCTTGGACTTGTGCTTTCTCATGGCCTTAGGAATACCCTTGTTTACAGAAATTTGAATGCCCCTTTAACTCTCTCTCCCTTTCAAGTGCTCTATTATATGCCTTAGAGCAGGTAATCCTTTGTCCCAGGTCACTTTGACTTAATTATTTCTTGTACTTCTTTGGCTCCCTAAAAACGTCTTCTGTTTGCAGGGTAAGTTCTTAAAGGGTGAACCAGATATAAGTTTCCTGGTTCAGTCTTTAATGCTGCTACCCAATAGATTGAAACCTACATACAGCACCCAAGTATTCTCATAGGTGCTACTTTGCTCTCTCTGGAATAGAGACTGGGACCCGCAGCAGGAGTGCAAGCTGACTCCACACTGGGGAGGAGTTGAAGGAAGGGCCAGCAAGGACACTATGAGCTTTTCCTACCTTTTTTTTTTTTTAAGGAGGTACTGGGGATTGAACCTGAAACCTCGCACATGAGAAGCAGGCATTCGACCACTGAGCTACACCTGCTCTCTCTCCTACCATTTTTAATGCTACATTTTCCTGATTTGTCCTCTTTTCCAGAGTTTTGAGGATGATATATCCACCAGTTTTTGCTAGTTCACAGATTCCGTAAGGGAGCATGCTATGCCACTGGAGCATGCTATGCCACTATTCTGGTCAATTGGAATCACCTTCTATTCTTTTTAACATACCTTTGTCTTTATTCAAATTTCTTTTGATTTCTATAGACTTTTGACTGTTTCTCAGAATTTTGATAAATTTGCTTCTGTCTAATTTGTTTATTTGTTTGATTGTTTTTATGTTCTCTTTTGATGCAGGTCTTTAGAGCTACCCACTTCAACATTTTTGCTGAAAACACTCTTCATATACATACACACACATATATATATAATTTTTAGAATGGAATTACAATGTATATAACTTGATTTTAAAATTTAATATGGTATCCTGCCATTTTAATACATTTACATTTGCCACATTCTTTCTTTGAAATTTCCTACAATTTCTTACAGTCTTTCATGCACAGAAGTTTTACAGTTGTTTGTAGTCTTACTTGAACTGTCTTTTTCTTTTTGTGTGTGTGCATGTTTTAATACTATTGCTTTTATTTTACATTTTCCTCACCACTCTGAGGTCATATACACATCTGTATTTTAGTCTTCTTTTTAAAAAATAGTTTAATTTTTTGAAACCTAAGCCTTTTGCACTTGTACAATGTAATTTAGATTATAGTATTAGATGAAAGGTGTTAGGTGTTAGATGAAAATTAAGCTTTATTTTTTTTTAAATTAGCATGTTATTGACTTGCCTGCACAATTCACTGGATGAAATATGTGTCAAACAGGCCATAGACCTGGAAATAAAAAATCTGAGTAGAGTAATCTAAACTCCTAGTGTCTCTTCTTGGGGACTTTTAGTACTATATCACTGCTCAGGATCCTCCACCCCACTTTTGTAAGATAAACTATCCCTTGTTTTTAAATGAGAGGGGCAAGGAGAGTGGTGCATTTATTATATGTGACCAAAAGCTAAACAAGTTCATTTAACTAGAAGTGTCAAAACAAGACAATGGTTGGCTTACTTGGACAGATAAAATTGTGACAAGACCTCCTTTCTCCCCAGGAACTATGTTTCTTAATTCCATTTCAAAGCCCAAGAGGTGCATTAGAGAAGCAGATGGAAAATAACTAGGGAAGATGGACAAGGAAAGGTAGTCTGAGAAGAAAAATAAAGACATATTCCAAAAAATGCCTTTGATCTTCAAGAAGCTCAAATGTCATTTGGATCAGAGAACTGTAGGACAATACTTAAGAAATCAACAACTCCAGAATAAGTCAGCTACCACTGGTATCAGCCAATTGTACTGCACTAGATATATCCAGAGCTGCCTCCGTTCCATATTCAGGAAATATTCCCAAAGTGGTAATATTCTCATTTTCATTTTTCTCTTCATTTTCATGTTTAATTCTGTTCATGTTCAATTATGTTCATTTTCTGCCTCATGTCTCTAACTTTTGACTCCTGTGTAGCCACAATTCTCCCTCTGACCACAGAGGTCACCATCACAAGCCCAAGGTGACATGGCAAGATGCCATCTAGAAGTCCTCTTAGTAATTGAGAGCTCTGCCATAGTCCCAGTCAGCCCTGGCATTGTAGGGTATGAGGCAGGAGCTGCTATTGAAGTGGCTGAAAGGTCATTTCTTCCCAGGCAAGTTTCTCTGAAATTACAGCCTGGGAGGAAAATGGCTTTGTGCCCATTTTAATACATGTTCAGACTCAGAGGTCCAGAAGAGAGAAAAAAATGTAACTTTGATGACTGTTCTTCCTTTTCCCTTTTGCCTTGTTATTTTATTCTGCTTGGGGACTGAAAAGATTTCTTACAACTACGAGAGAAGAAACAATGAATAGATAACATTGCCATTTCTTGCTTGGCATTACAGACTTTTTAACCTCAAGCTTAAATTATTAAATTATAGAGAAGCAAAGGAATAAGTAAAACAATTGTATTTTTGGTGTTCAGGCAGTGCTTTCAAAGATACAGTTCAATGGATTTTTTGTTTGTTTGTTTCTTTGAACACTGCTATATGGCCAAGCACTGTACCTAGAAGAACAAAGAAGAAATAAGATATGATTTCAACCCCCTAAAATCATTCATTATGATAGTTTAAGGGAAGAAAGTTACATTGAGTATTTTATATGATTTTAAGGATGAATATTCCTATTGTCTCAGAGTATCAGCTGAGGCCCCCAAATTAAGGATAATAGTTGCTTAAGTAACCTCATTGTAAACTAAGGTACTAGATCATCTATTCAGGGCTTGAAAATTGGAGAAGTCAGAAACCAGTTATGGAAAATTGGCAGTTTCTCTAAAATTTAAGCATATAGTTACCCTGTGGCCCAGCATTTTCTCTCCTGGATATTTATCCACAATAAATTAAGGCCTATGTTGGTACAAAGACGTGAGCATAAATGTTCACAGCAGCTTTATTCAAAATAGCTAAAAACTGGAATCAACTCAAATATCCATGAACAGGTAAATGGATAAATAAATTGAAGTATATCCAAAAATGGATTATTGCTGGGAGCGGATGTGGCTCAAGCAGTTGAGTGCCTGCTTCCTACATGGGACATCCTAGGTTCAGTCCCTGGTGCCTACTAAAAATGAGAGGAAAAAAAAAAGGCATAAAAATGAAAAAACTGTCTCAGAGGAGCCAATGTAGCTCAGTGGTTGAGTGCCGGCTTCCCCACATAGGAGGTTGGGTTCGATTTCCAGCTGGGCACCTAAAAAAAAAAAATTAAAAAGGAATGCTGCTTATCAATAGAAAGAAGGCAGACAAAAATACATACCATGTGTTTCCATATTTATGACATTCTAGAATATGAAAAATGAATCAATAATGTCAGAAAGCAGATTAGTGGTTGCCTGGGACCAGTGGATGGGAGTGGGTAGGGTGGGGATTAACTGCTAAGGGACATTAGGGAACTTATTGTTTTTACAAATACTCATATTCACAAAAATATACTCCCCATACCCCTCTCCCCAAATCCCCTGGTAACCTTTAATCTGTCTCTGCAAATATGGTATTTCTAGAAATATCTTATAAGTGAGATCATACAATATTTGTCCTGTGTTTTGCGGATTTAACTGAGCATAATGGTTTCAAGATTTTTCCATGTTGCAGCAAATATCTGTTTGTGACCTTGTTTTAATGTTTCAAGGTTCTTCCATGTTTTTTTTCTTATGGCTGAATAATATTCCATTGTGTACCATGGTTTGTTTATTCATTCCATTGTGTACCAGGTTTGTTTATTCATTCATTTGTTGATGGACACTTGGGTTGTTTCCATCTTTTGTCTATCATGAATAATGCTTCTATAAACATTGTTGTACAAATATCTTTTTGAGACTCTGTTTTCAATTTATTTGGGTATATGCTGGGTTATATGGTAATTCTGCATTTAACTTTTGGAGGAACCACCATATTATTTTACAAGTGGGTGCACCATTTTACATTCCCACCAACAATGCACCGGTGTTTCAATTTCTCTGCATCCTCTCCAACACTTGTTACTTTCTATTTCTTTTAATAATAGCCATCCTTATGTGTGTGAAGTGGCATTTCATTGTGGTTTTAATTAGCATTTTGATTAGCATTTCTCTAATGGCTAATGATAATCAGCATCTTTTCATGTGCTTATTGGTCATTTTTATATCTTCTTTGGAGAAACGTCTCCAAGCCCTTTGCTCATTTTTTAATTGGGTTGTTTATACTTATGTTGCTGTGTGGTAAAAATTAATTATATATTCTAGATATTAAGCATTTATCAAGAGGGAATTTTTGAAATGTAGAAATGGTCCACATCTTGATTAGTGAGGTTACAAGATTATTATGCTCTCAAAATGGGGACACTATATTATAAACAAAGACTAAATTAATTGTTTACTTTTTAAAAGCCAATTATGTCAATATTAGCTCTCCTGTATATATAAGAGAAAGGCTAAGAACTCATTAGGGAGTTCTGAAAATTAGCAGATTTCTTTAGAGGGTCATTGCAGAGACAGGAGAGGTATTTCTCCTTATCATAAGCCAAATAGGAGAGACTTCAAAGGAGCAACTTGGGAAACCTGACATGTTCCTTAGAAGTTGTGGGACCAAAGGTCTAGTACCTTATTACTAAAACCTCAACATCTGCGAGGATAGTTAAAGTATAGCCCAAGCTGCAGAGAGGAGAGGCAGAGATGATATGGAAAGAGCTGTTCTTCCAGAGTTAGATGGGACAAGGATATGTGTTCTCTTCCTGAAAGCCAGATGTGGACCTCACAACTTGGGTTGTCTTAAAAGCAACTCTGTCCTTCATGACCTTCAAGATATGAAGGTCCCAGGAAATCAATGGCTGGGTTAGGGAGCACTATTAAGTAGTTAGCTAGAAAAGCTGGATGATCCTGAGAGCCACGAGATGGTCTAAGAACTCACAAAAGTGCCCCATGAAAGAGTCAGGGTTTTACTTTTGGACATCAATTGCCCTCAGAAAGCATCAGACTGAAAATGTTCCTACAAGTAAGGCATCATCTGTCTATTTTCTCTCCATCAACCATTGAGGAGACCAGAATGTCACAACTCAGGAAGGGGAAGAAAAGTAGAACTGCAAGTTGGTGAAGAAGCTAAGACTCCATCCCAGTCTCAGACACAGACTAGAGGATAGAGAAGTTTTAAATTGGATGAGAAATTGCAACTTAGACATGAGAAGACTTTGGGTTTATTAATGCCTTACAAATAAAATTAAAACAAGAGAATAATTGGAACAGCTAAAGGAACTCAAGCAGATTTCTACTTCAGCACTGGGAGAGAATGAATTAACTGGGTGGAGTGAAATGAGCAGGGGTGAAAAAAAGATACAGTTACTTTTTTGCATCCTCAGAGACCTACCTAATCTTTGAAAAAACTGGTTAAAATATAACTTCAATATCATATTAAAAATGACAACTTCTAGGACAAAATGTCATCTGATTAGCATCCCTTATCCTCCCTCTCCAAAGTATTATATAACATATTCATATACAGTAAGTATACATTTGACAATAGATGTCATCTATTTTCAAGCTCATCCTTGCTTAATGCTCCATTTTTTAATAATTGTCGAGGCTCAATCTTGCCAATTCAAGATATTTTGGGTGTGATCTAAGCAATTCTAGGTAGTTGGGAAGGATATCCAGAAGAGAGTAGAACATAGATATTGTCATGAATTAGGTGAGGGGATACAAAGTTCTACCATTGATGGTTTCTACTAAGAGAGGATGGCATCTGCTTCTGATACCTTGGAGCTCATTGTGGTGTTTGGTGGCATAGTCCACACAGGGTATTTAGGGTTCTTCAGCTTACTCTCAGTTTGCTTTTGATATAGATTGTTGAACCAAACAGAGAATTGGATACTGCAGGGACTTTTCCTTGATCTTCTATTATCAGTGTGCTGGCGAGTCCCACAAAGCCAGAGTCCCTGGTTTTGACCAGTTCCCTCCCTCCCACTTATCCCTAAATTGCCCCAACCAGTGTTTTCCTACAAATTTAATTTTTCCCTTTTATCTAGGTGTGCCTTTTAGCAAAAGATTTCCTTGGGAACCATGTGTCAGGGTTGCTCTAGTCATGATATCCCATCCCACTCTGTGGAAACCAGTTAGACCCATCCTTTGAAGACTAAATTAACCCCTGAGTTTTTTGCACATTTTGGGAATAGGGGGCACCAAGGAGAGTGTGTTAAAGCAAAATAATGTCCTCCCAAAGATGTTCTGTGAATATGCTATCTTACTTAGTACAAAAAAATAGGATGATGTGATTATAAAAAGTATCTGTAGATGGGAATTATCCTGAATTATCTCAGTGGAGCCAGTCTAATTGTAAGAACCCTTAAAAGGGAAAGAGGAGTGCAGGCGAGTCAGTCAGGGAAGGTATGACAGTGAAAGAAAGGTCATAGTGACACAGGGCCATGAGCCATGGAATGCAGGCAGCTTCTAGAAGCTGGAAAAAAGTAAGGAAACGAGCTTCCATTGGAAATGCAGCTCTGCTAACCCATTTTAGACTTCTGACCCAAGAACTGTAAGATAATAAATTTGTGTGGTTTTATATCATTAGGTTTGTGATCATTTGTTATAGTAGCAATAGGAAATGAATACAGGGAGCCTAGATTTTTCTGACAGTATTGCAGGTGAGCAAATACAAAACAGTTTTATTAGAAAAAAAATTAAAATTGTTTTACTATTTGGTCTTCAAATGTGTGGAACAGGACATAGATACTGGTTACATGTGTAATGAAGAGAAAATTATTTGAAAGAACATACCTAGTAAGAGGTTAATAGTGTCAATCTTAGTAGAGTAGGATTATAGTGTTTTCTATATTTTACTTTAAAGCTTATCTTTATTTTTTACTTTTCATAAATTGAAAAAAATATTGATTTTAGAAAAAGTCAATATAATATTTTAGTACATTCAATTTGAGGAGAAATTAATTTGATAAATGATGAGATGGAAGATGCTATAAGAGGACAGAGGAAGAAAACATAGGCTTATCTGTTAGGGGATTGTACCAGATGCTAGAAAAGAAAACTTGACCAATAGTGGACAGAAAAACATAGTTTATTTTTTCTCTTAACAGTAAGTCTGCAGCAGGTGTTGTTTCAGCTGATCAATGATGTCATCAAGATCCTGTGATCGTTTTATACTTTTAATCCACCATCTTGTTTGTTGGCTTTTGGCTATGGTCTCTCATATCATGGTGATAATATGGCACCACTGTCTCAGACCTCATCAGCATATTCAATGGTGAAAGCAGGCTGGGAGGTGGGGGGTGGTACTAGAGCTTTTTCCTTTTATCAGGGAGAAAAAAATATTTTTCAGAAGCCTCTGTGATACATTTTGTTTGGATTTCATTACAAGGTTACCCTATAATTTTTATGAGGGTGGAAGAGTAAGTATCTGGCTTTTTTTCTACATGAGTCTGGGGTAGTGAGCAAATGAAAAAGGTTGGAAATGGCTGTTGAGTTAGTCATTTAACTGGGTCTTCCACAGAAAATATTTCAATAGTCCAGGAGGGTGATAGGTGATTAAGGCTTGCTGATGGTGAAGGTAGCTTTGAGCAAGAGGAAAGACATTGTAGTCACTGAGAATATGGGATGAAGGGAAAGGTTGGTGACAATGAAGTTAAAAATACGAAGGACCACATAGAATACAAGGTAAATGCAGGGTCTGGGTTGTTTAAAAAATAAGTGATATATCTTAGTTTGCTTGATATGCTACCACAAATACCACAAACTTATTTTGGCTTAACAACAGGAATTTTGGGCTCATGGTTTTGAAGATGGAAGAAGTCCAAAATTAACATATTGGGAAGGCTTGCTTCCCCCCCACCCCAAAATCTGTAGTGTTCTGGTGCTGACTGCCTGCAACCCTTAAGTTTCTTGGCTTGAGTCCCTGCTTCCTATCACAGGTTCTCCCTGTGGCTTCTCTGATACTAGCATCCAGTTTCTTCTCTTTACAAGGCCTCCAGTAGTTCAAATTAAGACCACCTTCATCCACTTGGGCCACTGAAAATAACGTCTTCATGAAGTCCTATTTACAATGGGTCTACAACCACAGGAATGCAGATTAAGATAAAGAGCACTTTTTTCTGGGGTACATAACTTAATCTACCACATGATCTAAAGAGGGATTTAATCAACCAGGGAAAAGTAGTGGATAAAGAAATTGGAGGTCAAAAGAAATTGAAAGAGGAGAGTGGGCATAGCTCAGTGGTTGAGCACTGCTTCCCATTTACAAGCTCTCAGGGTCCCATGTTCAATCCCTGGTACCTCCTTAAAAAAAAAAAAAAAATTGAAGAGCAAATATAGAGAGGGAACTTGAAAGCTAGAAGACACCTGCAAATAAATGTTTTGGAGTTTAAAAGCAAGGACATGATGTGTCTTGAGCATAAGGTGACTGAATCATAGTAGCAGAGAATATCATTGACCTTCCAATCAGTCTGCCTGCCATCAGCAATCAGACCCTCAGCCATATTGTATGTCATGGAATTAATTATTTTTATTTAGTGGCCACTGTTACATTAAAAGGACATATAATTTTATTTTTAGAATTTTTGTTCCACAAACTCATCCACTCACTCAACTATCTCATCTCAGCCACTAAGTTATGCCTCTTGGAGAACATATCTGTTGTACATACTGCACATCACCCTTTCAACCTTCCGCTGGTAAAGATATCATGATTTCAATTTTGACCAATACCCCCATTATCAGTCTAAGTTCGTCAGTTGAAGTTGACTATACCCTCCACTCCAGCAATGGGCATTTAACTCAGATTTGGCCCCAACAGAGTCGCCATATTCCCTTGACCATTAAAAAAAAAAACAGTGAGACAAAATGGGCCCTTTGCTGGGACCTTTGTGAAAGAGTCACATGCTCATCAGTGAGCCTGAGAACAGTAAAGGTGATGAGATCCTGGAACAGCCCGGGGCTGCCCCGTACTGACTAATATTCAAGTCAGCTCAGTGGAAGGCAGAAGCAAGTGTTGGAGAGAAACTAGGACTTAGCACAACCTCTAGACTGTACAGCTATATGAGCCAATAACTTTCCTTGCTTGCTTAAGTCAGTATGACTTGTGATTTTTATGATGATAACATAAAAGATTTTATTTTATCCATGTGCTTTGGATTCAGAGAGAAAGCACAAATACCACTCTGCCACTTAGGAGTTGAGTGATCTAGGAGAAGTAGTTTAACCTCTTGGAACTGCGTACTCACCTGTATCACAGTGGTAACACTTGCCGCAGAGTTGATACACAATTATATGCAATTGCATTTTTAAAGTCCACCTAGCAGAGTGATCAGTGATGATTAATTTCTACTATTTACCCTCACCCATAATTCTACCTGAAAAAATTAAGTGCCATGTGAATATTCTCACTCTCCTGATTTTGTGATAATGGGTAGGCTAAGCATTCACTATATTAGAAACCATGCATGTGCCCCAGGCCTAGTTTTTCTCTTTAGGTCTGCTTTTTAGAATGCTGGTGATAAACTAAGCCTGATTTAGTGTATGACCATCCTGTATGGGAAAAGATTGTAACTCTGGGTATCTTTGGTCAACCTTAAGAGATATAACAGGGGGATGGATGTGGCTCGGGTGGTTGGGTATCCGTCTCCCATATGGAGAGACCTTGGTTCGACCCCTGGGACCTCCTGATAAAAATTAAAAAAAGAAAAATATAGAAGGCGCGTGGGCCACCAGGCCCCGTGAGCAGGTGAGCTACCAGGCCCCGAGAGCCAGCAAGATGATGATGTAACAGGAGAGTGACACAAGGGAGAACCAAGACGAGACGCACCGAAAAACCAGGAACTAAGGTGGCGCAGGCAGTAGGACGCCTTTCTCCCACATCAGAGTTTCCCAGGATCGAACCCCAGTGAAGACATGAGGAGAAGGATGAGAAGAGAGGGCAGGAAATGGGCACAGAGTTGCCCAGCAAATGGACACAGAAACAGCAAAAACAGGGGTGGTGGTGAAAACGGATAAAAGTAGATAAATAAATAAATAAATCCTGAAAAAAATGTATAGGGGAGGAAGGTACAGACTATAGTTAGTAGTAATACTTTGACGATGCTCTTTCATGATTTGTTAACAAATGTTTCATAACAATGCAGGGTGTTTGTGGGGGGGTGGTGATATGTGGGAGCCCTGTATGATGTTATGCATGTTTGTTCTGTAAGTTCACAATGTTTACTGAACACTTATAGTTTATGTATCTTCATGTAGGAATGATATACTTCAATAAATTCTTTAAAAATTTTTTAAAAAAATTAAGTGCCATTTGTGCATCTCAGTTTTCCTTATGCAAACGATATTAATACTATGAGGCAGAGAGATTAAATAAAATAAAGTGTAAAATGAAATTAGCAAAATGTCTGGCACGTAGTAAGTGCATAATAGCCACTGTTATTGTTTCTTCTAACCTCTGCCTTCCTATTCTCCTGGAGTCCTTTCTTTCCCTTTCCCAATTGCTAATCATCTCCAAACTTTTAAAACACATGTCCAGTAATATTATGGCCCCTGCACAGAACTTTCAATAGCTTCCCTCTGCACTTCAGATGACTATCAAATGATTTAACATGGGCCAAAGAGACTGTAAGGATGCAAGGAAGCAAGCATGGAAGGTTGCAAGCTTTACCTTACTCCAGGGATTTGCTAATTCTACGGACACTAATCACATTAGCCTTCTTTTTCAACTCCATGATCTGACCACGTTCTCTTCTATCACCATAACTTTGCACATGTTTCCTCTGCCTGGATCATCCCTTTGCCTAGTCTTTTTTAGACGTTGGTTCCAATGAAGCTTTCTTTATAAGGATATTTTCTTGTCCTCCCTCTCTAGGTAAGATCTTCCTTCCATCAATTATAGACACTCGTGGACTATGCATCTCTCTTCTATAACATATACCAGAGGTATAATTTTACTTGTTCTGTGAATTCATTTTGATTAACGCTTCTCTTCCGCTAGACTCCAGGCTCCAGGAGATAAGAGATCAGATGTAGTGTTCTTGTCTTTCTGTTGTTGTTTTGCTACTGTTGAGTCCCTAGATGCAGACATATAGTAGATAGTAAGTAGTTATTGAATGAATGAATAACCTACTGTCTGCTCTCTAATATCTCCAAAGGGACTGAGCAATGGATGTGATACCTTGCCTCTGTGTGAACTTCTGCTTCTGGCGCATGGGTTCTTAGATCAGAAACCAGGAGATGGGGATGGGGAGCATCACACTCATCACTAGCACAGTTGTAAATCTCATCAGCAGAACCAGCCACACTTTTGGCAAGAATACAGCTTAAGCTTTCTTTGGAATATTCTTAATGTCAATACAATCCTACCGGGGGACATTTGTTTCTTGTGGACAACACCTTTGAAAGGATGACAATCCCTTTATTCATAATGGCTAGAGGTGACATTAAAGGCTCATCTCCTCACTCTTCGTGTCTCAGAACCAGAATAGGCAACTCTTTCTGGGCAAAGACTTCTTGCCCAAGAAATCTCAATTGGAGTACATTCAATAGCCTCACACAGTAGCTCCTGATTCATCCCTGTACTCGTTGTCACTTGGCTGAGCTATAGAATACAAAATGAGTAGCGTATCGTTGAGGAGCTGTAAGAAAACTTAGGAAGCAGTTAATACAAAGGAAGTTGAATCCTGGAAAGGCTGAGGCAACTGAAGAAAACTACTCGATCCTAATTTTAGCTAATGATGTTGGTACTCCTCCAAAGTCCCCTCAGCTCTCCCCATTCCTGTGGATGGACCCCTACCCAACGGCTTCCATCTGTCACTCTTTTCCTAAGGGTGTTCTCTGCCTCCGGCCCCACTGACATGCATGCACTCACACATGTAGCATGCACACACACATACACTTGCATTTATACACACACACATGCACATGGGAAGGCAAAATGAGACAAGGCATTAGCATCTCCCCAGCGGTATTCAACCCATGACTGATGAGCATTTCTGAATAAATACCCCAATTTCCCAACCCCTTGGCTTGGGATAACTACTGCATGTCCTACATTGTCTCCCAACATTTCAGTCTCCATTTTTCCCACAGAAAGAACCTGTTTGATAAACACATCCTTAGTGGCTTGCTTTCCTTCCTTGTTTGACTTTCATTCTCCTATACTGGTGTCCTCTGGGATCACTGTCACGAACTGTGAAGAGTCTGAGATTTTATTCTACTTGTATGCTAAGTTAGACTGAAACACTTCCAGGGATACTAGCAGATGATCTAAGACTTCTGGTCAGAGAAATAGCAGTAACTGGAGTATCAGCATCTGCGCTGGTTCTCCAAGCTCTAGTTCCCACAGGGCAAAACTAAGAGAGCCAGGTATACCTGCACATGTTGACTGCATTACAGGAGATGAGTACCCAATCTTTTATAATCAGCAGTAGCCTGCCTGACCTTTGGCTCCAAATGAGACATCTTTATTGAACTGGGTAGTAAAAACAAAACAAAACAAAAATGATATCTTTTGGAACTACGTACTCACCTATATCATAGTGGTAACACCTCAGAGCTGATACACAATTATGATCAGCTCTTTATTTAAAGTCCAACTAACAGAGTGATCAGCGATGCTTCATTGTGTTTGTTGCCACTCCCAGCTGCTCACAATCGTTCTTCCACAGGTTGGGAATATGGGGATGAAAGCACTGTATCTTCCAAGGCTATTCACTATATAAACTTTGAAAAGGTAGTCCAGAACAAAGACAGTAGCACTGCTCACAAAATTTGCCAAAATATGAGAGACCCAAGGAGAATCATCTCCCAATGATCGCTTTCCAAAGAAACTGCCAGTACTTAAATCTTTGTCTTAAGTTATGTTTCCCCTGCTTCTGTGGAGCAGGCCGTAACTTTTTGATATTTTCTAAGTTATATTTTATAATACTAATAATAAAACAATTATTAATATAATATATCCTCTCTCTTCTTGCTATCAGTTTCTTAAAATCTTTACCTAGACATCACCACTTGTTAGAGAGACTTTAAGTCATCTGTATAAGCTGAGTCTCAGTTTCTACTTCTATAAAAAGGGGAACATTTTCCCAGGCATGGCTAACAGTCAGAGTGGTAATAAATATCATATAAAAGATGTGCACACGGAAATGATTATGACCTATGAATCACTCTGTATTGATCTGGTAGATAATTATTTTGAACAGTGATTTGCTACCAAGAATATAATTAAATCCCAGATCCTTCTTATATTTTTTCAGAGACTGGATTTTTAGTTCTACAGATTACCTAACCAAATTCTAGGCCAAAAAAAAAAAAAAGATGAGATGTGGGGGAATTTTCTTCCCAAGTGGAAAATGAACCAAGCCTGCAGGCTTCCCTCTCTCCTTTCAGAATGATCACTTGGCTAAAGGTAGCTGCCTCCTTCTCTCACTCCTGCCCTACTCAGGCCCACTATACACGGTGCCAACTACAGCTTGCTGCCATTCCTAAATGGTTTGGCCAACCCAGGATTTTAGCCCAAGTCAGTAGGGGAACAGTCAGCCTGCAGCCAGGATCTCTCCTCCTGCCAGCTTTAAACAGCTTGTCGAGGCAGATCAGGACAGGCTGGCTTTTGTATAGACAAGGACATCAATGTGACAATAGGCCCCTGCTTTCTTTTTAGGTTGAGTGTGTGTGTGTGTGTAAAATACAGACAAACAGCAGCAGCTATGTGGGCTGTGAAAGTTGACTGTGGTAGAGAAAAAGGAAACTAGGGCAAGCTAGTCTCTCACTGTCTCATATAAATATGAGAAATTTGCATACAGTGTATGTGTAATATATATCATATATTTTATAATAGAGATTGCATGTTCTATCCTATTTTATTTATATAGTAATATAAATAATATGTAATGATTATACAAATTATATAGTATATACTTTATATTCATATTATATAAAATGACTCTATATTATATAACATAATAAAGATATATTTATTAAAATATACTGGAGTGTAACAACATGGAAAATTATAACTACAGCAATTGTAACAAGAATAGCTCTAGCAGTTATCACAATAACAGCAGCAGTAATAGCTTCTTTGGGTTGAATAAGTTTCTTACTAAGAGATTTACATACATTACACATCAAGTAATCCTTACACCAATCCTATAGAAGAATGGTATTTTCCTCATTATGCAAATGAAGAAACCAAGGTTTTCAGATATAAAATAACTTGGGCAGGGTAACCCAATTTTCAAGTGGTAAGTGTTGGATTAAAACACAAATCTGTTTGACCCTAGATTCTTCTGCTTTTTACCACAAAATTAGGTCAACCCCTTCGGTGAGAGTTTCTCTCACTGCCTGCCTGCCATTTTCCTCTCATGTGGGGAAGAAAAACGTATATATGTGGTCATCTGATTCAACCGGACTTTTAAAGTCACAGGTGGGAAAAAGCCACTTGCTAGAATAAATACGGCTTCGTTCTTTTCCATTAGATGTAGTCTCCTTGGAGCAATGTAGTCAAAACATTTTGTTTGTTAATATCTGCTGGGTATTAATGAGTGGAAGGCATTTAGGAGGGCAGGAAAAGCGACAGTACAGCTGAATTTGCCAGTCGTGGGTACATTTACTGGTACAGAGAAATTCTGATTGACAGGGCCATCTTGGTGCCAAGGTCCTCAAAGCCATCAGGACCCAGAAACAGTAACTGCACATGCCTTACATGGCCAATTAGGATCAAAAGACAGACGAATATTTATTCTATTAAAATTCGAATTGCTTTTTTTTTTCTTTTTTATAAGAAATACACAAAATCATAAGAGAATAGATTAAAAGTTATCTTAGAAATCATCTTACTTAGGCCCCTTTTGTTTATCTGATGCTTTCCAAATTAAGAAAGTTATATGCTCCAGTTTCTGGCTAGTAAAACAAAGATACACAAAGGCAAAGCTTATCACCTCTTCATCTCTCCTCCTCTCCTACTGAGGAAACCGCTGGTAATGATTAGGTGAGTTTGCGTATCTTTCAATTCCTTCATCCTTTCTTAAAAGACATAGCAAGCATTGTCTGCTGTGTGTATCTATTAGGTGGAACCATATAAAAAAGTACTATTTTTATAGTTTAAAAACCATCAAGCCTCAGCAATTACATATAGTTCACCAAAGCATATTCATAAATGAGATTGATCTATAATTTTCTTCTTTTGTGGAGATTAAAATTACCCAGGCTCCACAAAACAAATTGAGAGCTAACTTTAAGTAGTGTTGAAATTATTTTACTTTTTAAATTTTATTTTTGAATAGCTAATACATGTGCAGGATGGAGAATTCAAAATGTACCAAGTTTAGAATATAGACAGTAAGCCTCTCTCTCCTCTGAGGCAAACATCATTACCAGTTTCTTGTGTTTCTTTTCAGAGATAATTTATGAACATAAATACAAGGAACTATAACATGCCCACTATATGACACTTTAAGTTTTCTACTCACTAGTCTTTCTTGTATGTGGTATGACTACATTCTTTTTAATGGCTGCATAATATTCCAATAAATGGGTGAACCCAAATTAATTTAGCCAGTCCCACGTTGTGGAAAATCTGTGTTGTTTCCAAACTCTTGCGATTTTTATAGCATTAAAGTTACTATATTTGTTTAAATGGTCTTTTTAACGTGTGAGAGAATATTTGAGGGATCAATTCCTAGCTGTGGAACTGGTATGTCAAAGGACATGGGCATTTTGAATATTAAATAACTAGGTATTAACTGATCTTGATCCAGGAACCAGATCTTCAGGTTCATTCAACAGTGCTTTTTCAAAGATTTGAAAAATAGATTTTCCCTAATGATGTCACAATCTTGTCTGGGATAATAACACAAGGCTAGAGTTTCCCTGAGGTTGGATAAAGATCTATCTTAAGGCAAACTCTACTTACATCTAAGTGTAACAGTGAGATGAGAAAAAGGGCAGAAGTCCTGCCCAGTGGCCAACAGTTTAAGGCTGGGGGGTTACAGAGTTGGATGAGAGAAGGTTTTGTTATCTTCAGATATCAAAACATAGAAATTTGAGGAAAGGCTGACTTTTTACACCTAACAGAAGGGATCAGCTTCCAGAGTATTGAGGTCAAAGTGAACCAAAGCGGATTATGGAAGCTTTTCCCCAAATTAAACCTAATAGCAGAATGAGCAGGGGTAAGTTTTGTTATTATTTTGTTTTATTTTTATCTTTCATTGTATCCTCCCCATGAACAGTTCTCCATATTTCAGTTCTAAGTACAAATATTTTGTTGCAGTTTTTCTGGTGGAGCCAGAGCCATCTGTTTCTGATGTGTTTTCTTCAGAAAGACTACTCTTTTTACTCGTTATTCCTTAACTTAAGCAGAGATATTTCACTTTTGCTCTGTCACGGCTTCTGTTACTCGGCTGACATACGTTTTACCAACTGCCAGAAGCTGTTTTCCTTATTTCTTTTACTTTTTCTTCTGCTTTTCTTTCCCCGGCAAAGCAGCAATAATCTTAAGTGCTCCTGTGCTTTAACAGTCAATTTAGGCTGACAATTAAAATAAAATAACACACGATAACATTACTGCATTGTTGGAGGAATTCCAAATGGTAGATCTGGGGAGACGTTCTTTTTAAGGGACGACAGAGGGCACAGAGTTTAATGTGGGGAGGGGGGTTGATCTGGCTCACACATCCCATGTCCCCATAAGCAGTTTGCTATTTACCTTTCATGCTGGTTTCTGTTTGTTTGCCAAGATGCTCAATTCAGGGTGACATCTCTTAATATGGAAGCTGTGCCTTTGTAAGATAACCACTCCTGGATGAGAGATTTTAAGTTTATTATCTCCAGTATCCTGGCTCTGTCCTGTCCAGAAGGAACTGGAGAAACAATTTGATAGGGAATTTCAGTTTTCCCTGCCCCTAGGCAGAGCGCCTGAATTGTCTTACTGTTTCTATAAGATACAACAGTATTTTTTCAACCATTCTTCCCTTGCTGCTTCTAATTAAGGATCCAAATAAGAATGAACTTTAAGCAAATTGAAAGTAGATTATGTTTTCTTAAGCAAATTGAGAGTAGATTATGTTTTCTTAAGGAAATTGAGAAGAGATTATGTTTTCAGCTCCTCCAATGAATTTTTGAATTCTGTTTTCACTTAAACCCTGACCAAGACACTCTTTGTCCTCAGGCTGCTTCCTGACTGCTCCCCAAATTTGAGATTTTTCTCCTCTTTGCAATAATTTTGTTTCCTGTTCTTCTACAATCCTACTCCCTCATGCCTCCCAGCTGACTATTTTTGCATTATAATAAGAACTCCCTGGATATAATGTGTGAACCACAAGATCTGTGAGACAGAGAACACTGAAGCAACCAAGCAAGATTATCAGGGAAACCGTTCTAGGAGAGGCCAGAATTTCTGTCACCCATAAATCATATCATATAGGTTGACATCTTGTCCTTGAATTTACAGAATTATCCTTGACTCAACTCCTAAAGTCTTTGCCTTGGAGAAGATATTCCATTGGGCAGTTAGGAACCTTCAGGAAAGATCCTTTCATACCTTAATCCTTGCTTTTTTTCCCTCTAAAACTCTAGCCACCTAAGTAATAGCATGTCAACGGTTAATGGAAACAGGCAACTATCTTGGGAAAAACTAGGCAAGTCCATGCTTGTAATGTCTGAAATTAGCTGGCCAGAGTATTTTTAATTTAAAATAATATTATTCTGAGCTTTAATTTGCTGGAGTCTTAATTTGTAAATTTCATCAGGATGCAAGACTTTATATTGAGTAAATTTACAGGTTTTAAAAATGAAACCAAATCCAGGTGAGCTTATGTATTTGAACCTATATTTTTTGTGCTCCTTGAGTAAATACTAACTACAAATCTTAAAATAGGCCCTAGGGGTGAGTAGGAGCTTTGAGTTATTCCACAGTTCTTAAGAATAGACCCTTCTCTTAGAGGTTAAAAATGCTCCTGCACCTTTCTGCACAAGGCTATTTTCTCAACCCACTTTCTATGAATAGTTTTTGCTCTCCTATAGTCCCTTTGAGAGCAGAGACCATGAAAGTTCAACAGAAGATCAGGAAGAGCTAAAAATGTCAGTACTAGAGTTAGAATGAGGAGCAGAAATGAAAAGCAGCCCATGAGGTTTCAACTAGCTAATGGTGAACTTCCAATGCCCTTATGGGCTGCAGATAATTCCCATTGTCCACATAAGACCTGGCTTCTTCAACAGCCTGCAAGTGAATAAGTCAATTCCATATGGAGTGGCTTTAAATGCTTCCAGCTTAGAGGGATTTGTAAACCAAAGAGACAGGATATGGGTTCTCCTATACAAAGTATTTTCCATGCTCTCATGAGACCTTTAGAGTTTAGTGGTTGCCAAGTAGAGTAGTTTCAGCCTGAACTTTGTTTTCTTTAATCACAAAAAGATAGAAATTGTGTGTCAGTGAAGAACAAAGTCCAAGGCTTTCGCGTGGCTTTTGTTCCCTCCTTCTATGCAATGAGAGGCAATATTCAGATATTGCTTGTTCTGCCTCTCTAGCTTTTGGCTCTAAGGGGGGCTCTTTAATTTTCTATGTGGTTCTAGAACCCAGGGCTGGCACTTCCCACTCAGTGATGAAAAACCGATATAATGGGACTGTACCCAAACAGACTGTGGAACCCCTAGCGAGGGCCATCAATTCCAACAAAAGAAAGGCCTGTTTGTAACAGAAATTATAGGAACCACGGTGAAGTAGAATTACGATTTCCTTGGCGATATCTGAGATGTTTTTTCCTAATCTATTTATCAAAAAGCTCAAGTAAACAGGCTTTCCTACACAAACAGACTTTAAGCAAGATATTTGCCGATGTTGTGCAATTTCCCTCAGGAAAGATATGCAGCCTATATTTCAAGAAATGGCACAGTGAAAATGGCATAACTCATATTGAGAATAAGGAAGAAAGCTATTACTCTAATCTGTTCCTATAAGGAGAAAAAAAATCACCTGGATGTCCCAGAGGTCTCAAGTCTCTCCTAAGGTATTGTTCCCTCCTCAAAGGACCTTCCAGAAAAAAGTTAACAAAGTTAGATTGGATTTAGATTCATATAGCTTATTAGGATTAATTACAGGAAATTATAACCTAACAAATTAAATAAGTAAAATTTAAAACCTATGAAGAATAGTGAAAGGAATCATGATTTTGTAATTTTAAGAAACATTTGCTGAGGTACCTTTGCTCTTTCATTTCATAAGTAAAATTTTGTCAGGCAGAAGATAAAGGTCTATATAGTTGTGATTTTGGACTAAAGCACATGCATTCTAATTACCATAACTTTATTCAAAGGGAGGAATCCTTGAGGCTAAAAGGTATTAGGGCATGCTATAGTTAAAAGTAGTGACTTGGATGTTCAGGAAATATATGTAGACACAGCAAAGAATTGGTCTTAATTGCTTCTAATGATAGTTATTTTGTAAGAAACTTGCAGGTTTAACTTTCTTTCTGTAACAAGTATAGTTACTGTTTACTGTTTCTGGCATCATGGAACCAAATTTGCCTTCCTCTTTCCTCAGGGTATGGGTACACAGTGGATTATGAGTTTGATACAATATCATTGGGCTTAAAATTGTCCAAGGGAGCTGATGGGGTGCCTCCTCTTCAGGGTACAGTATTGTTGTTGAGGTGGGATGTCTCCAAAGGCTCAAGGGTACTGCAAAGTCACAGCCAATCTGAGAGTCATCCCCAAATTCAGTGCATGGACATGGGCATTATCCCTCTGTTACTTTTGGATTTCCTTTTGGATTTTTCCCCATTTCTGGGTTCCAGAAACTGCTTGGCAACTCAACAAGAAAATTCAAACAACTCAATTAACAAATGGGCAACATACTTGAATGGACATTTCTCCAAAGAATATATACAAATGGCCAAAAAGCACATGTAAGGATGCTTATCATCATTAGCCATTAGGGAAATGCAAATCAAAACCACAAGATACCATTTCACACCCAATAGAATGGCTACTATTTAAAAATAAACAGAAAATAACGAGTAGTAGAGAGGATGTGGAGAAATAGGAACACTCATTCATGGCTGGTGGGAATGTAAAATGGTACAGCCACTGTAGAAGATAATTTGGCCGTTCCTCAGAAAGTTATGTATAGAATTACCATATGACCCAGCAACCCCACTTCTAGGTATATAACCAAAAGATTTGAAAGCAGAGACTCAAACAGATATTTGCATACCAAATAATGCCGATAATTATACACAATTGCTGAAAGATGTAAGCAACACAAGCATCCATCAAATAATGAATGGATGAACAAAATGTGATGCATACACAGAATAGAATATTATTCAGCCTTAAAAAAGAATGAATACAATAACATGGATGAACCTTGAAGGCATCATGTTGAGTGAAATAAGCCAGACATAATAGGATAACTATTGTATGATCTCACAGCTCTGAAATAATTAGAACAAACAAATTCATAGAGTCAGAAACTAGAATATAGTTTACCAGGGGCTGGTATAGGGGCAGGGAAGGGGAGTTAACACATAAATTGTACAGAGTTTCTATTTAGGGTAATGGAAAAATTTTGGTAGTCAATGGCGGGGATTGTGGCACAACATGTGAACGTAATTAACAGCACTGCATTATATGTTTGAATGTGGTTAAAAGGGGAAATTTTAAGTTGTATACATGTTGCTAGAATAAAATTTTTAAAAAACATAGGACTGTACAATACAAACAGTGAAACCCTAATGTGAAGCCTAGATTATGGTTAATAGTACAATTATAATAATAGTCTTTCATCACTTGTAACAAATGTACCACACTTATGCAAGGTATTAATATTAGGGGGGAAGGTATATAGTAACCCTGTGTTTTCTGCATGATTTTTCTGTAAATCTACAACTTCTCTAATTAAATAAAAAAGAAAAGAAAAGAAACTGCTTGGGACAGTAGCAGGATATGCTCTGCTCTTCACCGCCTTGGCCCTTGTTGGGCCATTAGGAAAACCATGGATATGTCACCTGATGGGATCAAGGTTCAGTTATAGACCCCAGCTCTGTCCCTTCTTGTTCTCTTTCTTCAGCCTATTCAGAGTCCAGAATCTCCTTCTTTTATGTCTTCAAACCCTAAAGGCCTGATGCTCATCTCTTTATCAAATAATTTAGTTGGATTGAGGAGCCCCTCTTGATGTACAGTAGAACTTGTCTATGGATCATCTTGGTTGGTGGCTTACAATCTCTGTAACTTCTCTTTTCCTGAAGCTTAAGCACAGAGGACTTCCTTGGCAAGCGTCCAGGACCATTTTCTGGATATTTAGTTTCATGGGGCCTCACAACTTCTGAGAAGCTCATTTATCCACTTACAAGGGAAAAATCTTCCATGCTTTGATCTGGGTGATTTTTCAGGTACCTCTCTTTATAATAGAGAGAGAGAGAAAATAAAGTCTCTTTCACCAAACTAATTTACTAATTAATATGTCAATCATTGTATAAACAAGAACAGAATTCACCCCAGATGGGTCAAATGAGAAACATTAATGAAAGAAAGGACTACTTACAAAAATGTGGGCAGAAATTTAAAAAAAAAGAAAAGACAAAGTGATGGTAAGACACAAGCCACAGTGGAAAGACGGTGCTCAGCCAAGCATTGAAAGGACGAAGGCAGAAGAGAGAGTTAGCAGAGGTGAGTGGGAGCTGGAGCCATGGAGGAGCTGCATTCCTCAAAGGACAGCAGCTGCTGCCAGAGATGCTGCATCAGAGTAGGAAAGGAATGGGGAACAAACAGGCAAACACTGCCTCCTCTTGCCATCCAGGCAACTGCCACTGTCTGTGATGAGTGAAACCCAATCAGAGGCCAGCATCCAAGGGGTCCCAGACCTGCAATCTGGGATACGAAGCAGGACAGGAAAGAGTGGAGAATGGGCCTGGGTGAGGCAAGAGTGGAACCAGAGGGAAAGAACCAACACGATTAACTAACTCAATAACAAAAAACTAAGCACAGCAGAGTATTCTGCTACAGTTCTTTTCTCTCTTATATAAACCAGTTTAAAAAAAAAAAAAAAAAAGACAACTTAACTCTGCAAGTCCATAAATTAAATACTTTTTTACATGCAAGGCTCAGTACCAAGCATTGCAAGTTAGCACTTCTATTGTTAGAGAGCCTGCTGTCAGTGTATATAAAACAAAAACATGCCATTTTTACAAAATGTTGACTCTTTTATGTTCCTTAAAATGAATGCAAGTTCAATGGAAGCTCATAAAACAGCTTGATGAAGACTGTGGTGAGTTGAATTATGAATCGAGGGGTGGAGGGTGGGGGGAAAGAAAGCGTGTTCTTGATCCATTCCTGTGGGTGTGAACCCATTGGAAATAGGACCTTTTGGAAAATGTTATTTTTAGTTAAGGAGTGGCCAACTGAATCACGTTGGTGATTACTGGAGTCCTTTATAAACAGAATGAAATTCAGAGATAGAGAAAGCCTTGGGCAGGACCAGAAGCTGGAATTTAATGGAACCTGGAATAGAAGGAAAGGACATCACTATGTGCATTGCCATGTGACAGAAGGGCCAAGGATCCAAGGGTTGGAATCCAGCACCAGCACACCAGTCTGTAGGGAGCCTCAATGTGAACTTCTCCTAACTTCAAAACCATGAGCCAATAAATTCCTGTTGTTTAAGCCAACCCATTTTGTAGTATTTGGGAAACCAAATCGCAGTTGGGAAACCAAGACAAGGACCAAGGTAATTTTAATGAATAAGTAGGAATTTTAAAAGGCGGATCTGTAAGTATGATTCCGATAGGCAGAATTTGGAATATCAGGAAGGGCATTTGCAGTCGAGGTAAAGGGCATGTTTGAGAAATAGTGAATGATTAAATCTTTAGTAGAGGTAAGATGAGAGGGAGATAAGCCTAGGAGGTAAATTTTGACTAGATCATGGAAGGTAGGGAAACCAGGACAGGAATTTAGGAAAGAAAGATAATTGTAGTCAGAATTATTGAAATCTGTTTTCACTTGAGTCTTGTGTTTCCATGAGCCATTTCTAGTCTATGCTATAAACGAATCTGACAGATTGAAAACGACACCAATTCCAGAAGGCAGAAGCCATGGGGGAAGATGGAGAAGGCAGACTTTGGCCCAATATAAGGACACACTTCCTAACCAGCCCTCCAAAAGAAATGGATGCCTTGAAAATAGTTTTTGAAATGTTCAAAGCAGAATGTGCCAACGACATATAAGGGGGAGTGCAGAAATCTTTGTTAATGTCAAAAAGTAAAAGAGAAGAGAGACCCTTCAAAATCCCTTTCAACTTTGAATTTCTATGTCACAGAATAAGATATGGGAGTGAGATTTTAATTTAGAAATGATTTTTAGCCCTAATAAAGGAAAAAATAAATAAATCAGAGAAAAAAGCATGAAGATTTTATTTATTTGTTTTTTACTGGAAAAGGTTCAGGACTGAATGCAATATCAAAGACACAGACTCATGAAAAAGGGAGTGGCATCCAGAACAAGGCAAACTGAAGAATTATTTTTCTCTTTGCTTATAAGCATGATAAGGTAGAGAGAGACAATACTCTGAGCCTCCTCTACCACCTTAGGAAGACAAGATAAGAATTATTTACAGGCTTTAGCAAGGGCAATTAAAAGATGTGATGTATGTAAATTTCTGCTTAATACATTTTCACTTAATCAATGGTAGTTTCCAAATACATTTCCCTTCAAAAGCCTTTTGGATATACATTTTCTATTTTTAAAAAACATAGCCTAATTTTTAATTTAATAAAAGTTGAGTGGTATTATTGCTTTTTAAAATGTGTATTGTAGAAATATTTTTAATGCAAGAGAAAATGATATGCAATAGGAACTTGAAACTATGCCAAATAAAAAATAAGTGACTATTTTCAACAGCTTGAGGCATCCAAAATACAGCTGGCTCAGTCTATCACACTTTCTTAGTGTCTCAATGGTGAAAAACCTGCTTAGCTTCTTCACCTGGTTCAGAGTTGAAACCTGCCAATTGACTCAGGTAATTAAGAGTTCCAAAGTATGCTGGAAGGATGATCTTTTTTGAATGTGCTCCTGACTTTCCAATCAGTAATGATTCATTTCCTTATACTTCAAGGAAAATAATTTTTATTTGAATGAGTCGATTTTGAAAAGTCAGAAAAATATATCCAAGCTAATGAATAGGTACAAGAGAATATAACCAGTTTTTATGTTCCAGTTATCCCAAATATCAAAAAATCAAAAACAAAAATCAAACCTAATCACCCAAGCAAACAACTAATCAAACTAACAAAAACCAAGTTACACAACTGGAAAAAGCAAAAATCAAGTTTTTTCATTATCTAAGCCTGAAGTAATATTTTAATACAACCATTTTTTGTCATTTTGAATGATGCTGAAATAACTAAGGAAAAGGATATATTCTATTTGCTATTGCCGCATAACAAATCATTCCAAAACCCAGTGATTTAGAACAATAAAAATCCTTGATTTTGATCATGAATCCATAATATTGGCAGTACTTTGTGGGGCTGACATGTGTCTGCTCAATTTGGCATTGGCTGGGATGGCTCATGTTGGGACTGAGATTGACTTTCGAGGTTGCTCATTCATGTGGCTGGCAAGTTCGTTTTGGCTATGAGTTCACGTTCAGCTGGGCTGTGGGCTGGAGGGCTTGGTTCCACTCTGTGTGAGCCCTGGACTGCTTGAGCTTCCTCACAGCATGGTGAATGGGTTCCATAAGTAAACAGCTCTAGAGAACTAGGAGAAAGTACCTGACATTATATGAGTTAACCTCAGAAGCTACCTAATGTAGTCTTCCTATCAAGACCATCACAAACATCCATCCAGTTTTATGGGGAGAGGAAAACAGACCACCAATAAATAGTAGGAAAGCCAAGGTCACACTGCAAATAGGCTGTGTGGGATGGGAGATATTGGTATGGCAATCTTCGGGAAATTTTTATCTGCTGCAGCAGAATCTTGGATTCTCAGGTACAAATGTTTTAAGTTTGTTTTTGTTTTTTTTCCTCAATTTTCTTTGCTCCAGTGAAATGTATCAGCTACCTCATTTCTCTAATTTTTAACCCAACATTTCACCAGTTGTTCGCTGTAGGATAAAATCTGTTCATTTATTTAACAACACATGTGGTTCTGCTTCTGTGAATAAAATTTTGCTAAATATTAATGCTATCTTTATGTATTTATTTTATTCGTTTTTTTCCATAAATTCTTTTCCTTATCTCCCTTTGTTCTCACCTCTTTTTTTTTGTAAAGAAATCAAACGGTGTAGCAAACCATTAAATTTCTAAGTAGTTGCAAGAAAGCTGTTCCTTAAGTGATCATTTTTAAAAATTATTTATTTTAATTGAGCACATTTCACCCTTTCTGCCCTTCTCCTGCACTTTGAGTGCGCATCATGAAAGTGGTTAACCTTTGCTTAGCACTATCCTAGATACCAACAGGTACAAAGGAAGAATTCAGTTCTATAGCCCCTTAAGTGCTGGATTTTGCCATATTCATAAGTCTCAGTATCTATCAGGAAGTCTGAGCCAGAGGAGTTACTCAGGAAATGTCTGTCAAATAAATGAACAACCTGATAAAGAAATAAAGATATGGCTTCTGTTCACAATAAAGTGAACAAATTATTGGGGAGGCACCAATAATTTTTAAGGGAAAAGGGAAAAAAAGGAAAGTGCTTGAGTTAGACTACTCAAGTTTGAAAGGTGAAGACAAAGGAAGAAAGAATAACCGTACCTCAGAGCTCAGACTGTTGTGTTGCGAGCCCTAGGGCTTGCAAGATACAGATTACTGAGGTAAGCAGACAGTTTTTCACAGGGTGAGATGGCCTAGAGTAGTGACTGGGAGCAAAGCTTTAGAGTCAGATAGACCTTGGTTCACGTCCCAGCTCTTATAGCTATGTGCTGTTGAATTAAACTCTCTGAGCCTCAGTTTTCTTATCTATATAATGGGATAACAATGTTTCCTATGCTAAGCAAAGTAGGTATGGACACACTCATTCCATTAACACCACACCGTTAGTTCCAAATCCTTCAGTTCCTATTATCCCACAGGGAGGTGTGTGGATATAGCACAGGACACCCCTTGGTAAAGGCTTCAGTGCAGTGACTCCAGCCCAATTATGTCCTGTATATCGAGAAGATGGCCTTGTTGGAAGCTAACCTCTGTTCCTCGTGATGAGCCAACTCCTGGCTAAGCTGCCAAGAGCAGAGAGGAAAGAGGCCTCAAAGGCCCTTTGCATTCGTCTCTACTCAGCCGACTGCTCAAACTTCTATAACAATTAATGCAAAATGCTTAACGAAGTGCCTGGCATATGATAAACTCTCAATAAATGCTAATTACTATTACATCATTCTTTGGGTCAAATTCCTAAGCTCAGGTATCTTTTTAAAAATATAAATTGGTGGCATTCACAAAAGATACATGCTGTGCAAGCATATATTACAGAATCTCATTGTTGTAGGTGTAGTCAGCAAGTGAGTTCTAAAAGACAGTAGCCGTTTATTTTCATGGTTCTGTGGATGGCTGGGAGTCAGCTGAGGGTAGGCAGCTCTAGGCTGGGAGCAGCAGTGCATCACGTGTTTCTAACCTTCTTCCTAGAAGCAGTACCAAGCCTTGGAATACTCTTCTCATAGTGACGGCAGAAGCATAAGAAACAAGTAGAAACTTGCAAGAACTCAGAGGAATTGTCACACTGTCACTTCCTGAAAATTCTATTGACCAAAGCAAGTCTGTATCAGATCCAGAGTTGGAAAAATGCATTTCACCTCTTTAGGAGGGAAGAAGTGCGGAGTCACAGAGAGACTAATTGAGGCCATTAGTGCAATCTACTCCTGGGATGGACTGGGGAAGACTTAACTTGTCAGCAACAGAAAGATCTATGGGTTATGAGGTCTTAGTACAGCTTCTAAAAAGATGAGACAGCATGGCACCAAAGAGAGTTCTTTTCCTATAGCTATCTGTTATGGATTGAATTTTGTCCCACCCAAAGACATGTTCAAGCCTTAACCCCCACTACTGTGGATGGGAACCCATTTATAAAAATTTTAAGCCATTAAGTTTTGGAATGGTTAGTTATGCAAAAATATCTAGAAAACCTTTATTAATTAAAAAAAACAGTCTTTAAGAATAATCAGGTCAATATGAGTTAAACATTAAATAAATGAAAGTCTTAGAAAGGTCAATATCCAGTCAATATTTTCAAAGAGCCCATGCCAGGTAAACATTAGAAACATAGTGGGATCTTTTGTCATTCAAAAGCATATAGAAAATTGTTATATAAATATGAAGAAGAGTCGACATGTTCCAAAAGTAAAATTAATTAGATATATAAATTGACCTTTCTGGGATTATGCTGATCAATTAAGAAATATAACACTTTCACTTGTTTCAGAATTAGCTGGGTCATTGTGATGGACATTCTGTGATCACCTGAGGATTTCCATCTGATAGTTGACATTAACCTCTGGTAGGTCGCTAAGCCAGGGGTTGGAAAACTATGGTTCACAGGCCAAACTTACCGCACTGCCTGTTTTAGTGAATAGGGGTTTATGGGAACACAGGCACACAATATTCCTTTATTTATTGTCTACGGCTGCTTTCACACTTTAATGACAGAGCTGAGTCTCAATGCAGAGTTCCTACGGTCTGCAGAGCAAAACATATTTTCTATCTGGTCCTTTACAAAAAAAGTTGGGAATTGTACAGTTCATCTAAGGAGAATGTCATTTCCAACAGTACTGCCTCAGAGAAACTCACACTTCTAGGGAGACCTATCCCTGAGTAGTTTCTTGTCCCTAGAACTGAGAGAGGCAGTGAGGGGGCCAGGGAAGGTCAGGGAAGAATTTTTTTCTATTCTGATTGTTATGTGACTTACTATATATATAAATATTTTCTTTTCCTTTCTTTTTTTTTACATAAAAACCAGGGCATCAGGAGTTTCTGATTTCATGGTCAAGTTAGGAAGAAATTGACATATCTTAGAATATTAGTTGACATCACTTTGTTGCACATGATAAAATCCCCATTTAAACACCCAGGAAGTATATCTTTGGGCATCAAGTCTGGCTGGAACCAGAGGCCAAATGAACTCCATAAACATACTGTTCTCTCTCCTACATCGCCCTCCTCCCACTCTGCCCCTCAAAGCAGTTCTAAGCTCACATTATCCTGGCATTTAGTGATCCAGTGAGAAAAGCTAATCTCCTTCCCAATAATTTCAGCAGAAAGGATGTGTCTCTTTAGTCCAGCTTGGCCACATGCTTACCTCTGAATCAGTCGCTCTGGGCAGGAGGATGCGTTCCTCTGATTGGACAGATCTCAGACATGTCCAGCCTTCAAACCTAATCACACTGGTCAAGACTGAGAGAAGGTCATTTCACTATAGAGATGCTGGGTGGATACTTTCTTTTTTTATGTATTCATCATGCTGATCAACTGGTACCAGTTTAGGATTGCCAGATAAAGTACAGGACACCTAGTTAAATTTGAATTTTAGATAATCAATGAATATGAGTACATTTCTAGTATAAATATGCCTCAAATATTTATGGGACAAACTTATACTAAAAGTTATTTGTTGTTTATCTAAAATTTAAATTTAGCCTGGCATCCTGTCATTTGCTAAATCTGGCAACCCTATAAAAAGTTCAACATTTTCTTCATTGGTTCTGACCTAATTTGGGGATTTCAATCTCAATCTCTTATAGTGAAACTCAAAGTAATAGTGGCAAAAGCACTTTGTAAATTATGAAGTGCGATAGAATCAAAAGAATTTATGATTATTCCGGGCTGGATTCCTAAGTTCACCTAGATTTCATTTCAATTTTGGTGATAGTGTGAGGTGTATCAGCAGCCCACAGCTCTAAACTGGGAGGCACATGATCTCCCTGACAACGAGAGGAGTGAATCAGTTGCTGTGAGGGTCAGGCTAATGTGTCAACTCGGCCAGGTAATTGTGTCCAGGTGTTTGTTCCAGCAAGCACTGGGCTAATTGTAATACAAGAGCATTTATGGACTTCGATCACCAGTGAGTTTACTGCGTGGATGGCTGATTACATCTGCATCGATCAGGGAGATTGCATCAGCAATGGGTGACGCTTTTATCCAATCAGTTGAATGCCTTAAAAGGGGAAGTGATTTCAGCACTCAGAGAGAATTTCCCAGCTCGTCTTTGGACAGCCAACTTCTCCCAGAAACTCATCAACGACCTTTCATCGGACTTTCATCGGAGGCCCTGGTTTGCAGCCTGCCTGCGGAACCTGGACTTGTGCATCCCCACGGTCACATGAAAGACTCTTATAAAATCTCATATTATTGACAGATAACTCCTGTTAATTCTGTTTCCTGAGAGAACCCTGACTAATACAGTTGCATACATATTATTTTAAATAATCATAAATGAAATGACTTTTTTCAGTAGAGTCAATAAAATGAAGTGAGCAATGTTTCTCAGGGACACATACATCTTTTGTCCATAATCCAGGGAGAATCAAGTCCAGTGTTGACGATCTACATACTTACAGTGAATCTTAAAATCTGCCTCAAAATCTTTCCAAGAAATTTGGCTCATCATTCTGGTTTGGAGTTTTAAAAGTCTGCTTTGTCCCTGCTGCCAAGTTTTAATTACTTCCTGTAGGGGATTCTTCTCTTCTTATTCCCTGAAATTATTCAGAAGAGAGACATCTGCTTGCTGCTAAACTGAAATACTTCTCCCAGGCACTGAGAGCTTTTTCCTCTTTTTTTTTTTTTCTTCTCTCCGCTCCCCCCTCCCCCCAACCTGTCTATTTGCTCCTAGGGAAACAAAAAAGGCAATAGCTTTGCCATTGGAACAATGAAAACCCCTTATCTATTTTCCACTAATCCCCAGGAAGACCTCTCCTTGTTATTCTCCTATGAGATAGGGGCTTTAATCTGCATATAATGGCCAAGGTTAATTAAATAAACCTCAAGGCTAGGTTTCCCTGGAAATCTGAGAAAATGGTCTCTTACAACCAGGTTCAGTTAAGGAGGGAAAGCGATAGACTCTGTTGCAACAGAATCGCAAAATAAACTGGAAGTACACTGCTTGCACGCAACATTGTATACAGACATGACAAAGTGCTAAATTGCTCTGCACAGCCAATTAGGAAACAGGACACTCCATAATGTGTTAATTGTTTCATAAATATAATCACTGCAAGGAAATTAGAGGAGAGGTGGGCGTGGGGCAGAATCCTCAAGCTAGAATTCTCATTGCATCCACAGGAGGCGACTATAAGTATTGGTAATAGCTTCGTCATTTCCTGGCTGAATGACTGTGGCCAAACCGTCTCACACAACATGCCTCAGTTTCCTTATTATTGAATGAGGGTCGAATGATGGCTACTTGCAGGTTTTACTAAAAACGAGAGACAAGCCTTTCATGCACCTTGAAACCTGCCCCAGCACACAGCAGTTCTGAGACCTGGATTGTCCATGGTTCTCCATTCCTATTTATTTTGGGTTCTCTCTCCTTTGCCAGACGCATCCTTCAAATGGTTGCTCGCCATTCGTACTTAAAGAGCCAGGCACTACAGTTTTGTTTGGACTGTTTGGACACACTGTGTGCAGTGAGGGAGAAGAGGGAGTCAAGACCAGGTGACTGCTGGTGGACCAGCTTTTGGCTGATGCATACCCAAAGGGTAGTGTCTGAAAGTCATTTCTCAGGAGCCTTTTGGTTTTGCCAGGGAAAATATTCCTACCTCCTGCCTTGGAGTGGGGTGGGAGGTGAGGTATGCCTGGCAGCTAGCGATATGGACCCAGGACGCTTACTCCCCATGTCACAGTCTTATGCTCATATTGTTGTGCAATTGTCATAAATTTGTTTTATGATCGCAAATCGAAAGCAGATTCAGCACCAACTATTTTTTTAGATGCTCAATGCAATTTATTTGCTTGCTTAATCACAAGCTGCCAATACAGTCAACATTCAATCACCAGGTCAAGGGTACACAACACATTGAAAGGTGGAGGATGCCTGAGTCGCTAAATTCCATTGGCCCCAGTGCTGACACAAGGCAGGCGGATACTGTTTCCAGAACGTTCCGAGGGGGCATCAATGGAGGATCCAAAGCTGTCGGTTGGAGGCACTGGTCACAGCACAGGCATTGGAAACTGGAAAGTCAGAATTATCAGGTGTCAGTCTGCCTCGACCTCACACTTACCAAAGTGGTGTCTGCCCTGGGTTTTCATGCTGGTTGGAAATGTCCATGTCAAGGGCATGTCCCTCTGGCAGATGTCAAGCCAGTCCACACCATATCTTTGCATGAATTTCTGATTATCACTTGTGGCAAAAGCATGTTTTCTCAGTTAGTTCACATTCTCTTTGTGGTCAACATGTTTACACTATTTTGGTGATTCAAGATTATTAATATCATTTCAATATACAACAATCCATTCTTTGATCTTGGATCATGATATTTTGCATACACTCTTTTCATAAGTACTTTTAATCCTATAATTCCTAATAAAATGAAGATCATAGCTGCTATAATTTCATTAACAGGCTCAAGCATCCATTCTCCAAATTTCTAAAAGTTTAATTTTCCAAACTATCAAAATATATTTTTCTTCCAAGTAAATATCATTTTTGTAATACTAATAGCCATGCAAAGACTCCTAACATGCTGCAAAGTTTTTTGTTTTGTTTTTTTCTATTGCCATACAGGTAGTATTTAGTGCAGCTATTATTTTTGGAAAATGTATCTCATAGCCTTGCTTAGCCTTCTGTAATAAGGATTGACCTGCTTTGCCTCTTCCTCCAAATGTTATTTCACCTGATCATATTTTGTTAATGTTTCATTTACACTAAATAGAGCAAATTCCTTCTTACCAGTATGTTATACCTTAGTTCAAGCTCAGAGTTCCTTTATCTTTTACAGTCCAGGTATAATGAATTTTTCCATCAATGGTAATGTTTTTACTTTTTTGAAATTTGATAAAACCTTGGAAGAGAAATTCCACATTCCTTCCCTTATTCCAAATAAGTTATATTTTTTACATTTTTAGAACACATTATCATAGTCCAGTTATCCAGATTATACAAGAGTGGTTTCTCTGGCATTTTAGCTGAAGTCATAGGTATGTTTATTTCTGGTATCTCTAGAGATTAGGTAAGTATCAAATGTCCACTCTTCCGTATGCTGTGCTGATATCTTTATACCTTCTATGTCTGTGGGTGTCTGATCTAAGTATCCATGCTTCTCTTCAAAATTGGGGTATTGCCATACTGTGATATCCTGATTTTCATATTCCTCCTTTTTAAGGATATTCCTACTTCACATGCTCCTAAGTAATTATATCCATTGTCATAAGTCACATCTAATTTGGATCTAGTCTGATGATTGACAATACTTGGTGCCTATTATGAGTGCTAGTCTTAAATTATCCCATATATCTTTTACTTTCTGTTGCAGCTGTTACATTGATTTTCTAGCTGTGTTTTATTTGATAGTTTCCCTAATTTTCTGAGTGTTAAAATTCACCTGATCTATTGCTATTTTTAGAGTCCAATGATTTTCTACTTTTCTCTGTGTTCCTGAACATGATCCATGATTTCAAATATATATGTATGTATTTTAACAAATCAATTTTATCAATACATGTGAAAAAAACATAAATCAATCCAAAGTGTAAAATCAATGGTATTTGGAATAATCACATAGTTTTTCATTCACCGCTTCAATCAATTTTAGAGCATTTTCATTATTCCAATAATAATAATAATAATAATTAATCCATCACTTCTCAATCTCTCTAGGCTTCCCCTGCCACACGTAGCTGCTATTCTGTTTCCACATCTCTAGTTTATTTGTATTGTAATTTGTAAAAACAGTCTTGTGTTTGCAAAATCACCTATATTCATATTTCAATGAGGTTTCACTATGTTATACAGTCCTGTGATGCATTTTTTAAGATTTTTATATTCTAGTAATATACATATCCTTAGGCTTTCCCCTTCACCAACTATCATACCCATAAAATAGCTTTACAAACACTATGATGTGCTTTTGCCATTACTATTCATTTCCAAAGATTTACAAACAACATTTCACCAATTCTGCAAAGACTAACTCTCAGCTTTCCATTCTCTACTCTCATTCTATTTTCTGGTGACCTATATTTAAATTATTAACTCCATAAGTTTACATAATATGTTTAGTTCATAATAGCGTAATCATACAGTATTTGTCCTTTTGTGTCTGGCTTGCTTCACTCAACAAAATGTCCTCCGGGTTCATCCATGTTGTCATATGTTTCATGACTTCATTTCTTCTTACAGCTGCATAATATTCCATTGTGTGAATAGACCACAGTTTGTTTATCCATTCGTCTGTTGAGGGACACCTGGGTTGTTTACAACTTTTGGCAATTGTGAATAATGCCACTATGAACATGGGTCTGCAGATGTCTGTTCGTGTCACTGCTCTCAGTTCTTCTGGGCATATACCTAATAGTGTATTGCTAGGTCACATGAGAAGTCATGGTACTCGACTGCTTTGAAACTCATCAAATTTCGTACTTAATGCATTTTGATGTGAAAAATTTGTCCTGGTATGCATTGTTGTTGAAACAGTAATGTACCATTAAATGTAATGACATGTAATTTGTCTCGTACTCAACCATTTTCTCCCAGAATATGTTTGGTAATCAATGCGTAAGCTAGAACCTGTCGGTGTTGGTTGCCTCGTGACTCGCTAAACTTTCCAGCTGAAACAAAGGGCCACACGTTAGTCACGTGGTAGCTCTTGCCCTGTGCCCATCCCATTGTGGTCTTATCTTAGCTTCTGTGGTCATTTTTTGTGATTTTTCATTTTTTCTCATCATGGAGCCTAAGAAAATGAACAGTGATAGCAGTGAGCAGAAAAGAAAATTACTTTGTACCACCACCAGGCAAAAAGAAGAAATAGAGTACTAGGTAAATACGAGAGCGGTATTTGCATTACTGGTCTTGCTAGGGAATATGGTATGCCTAGAACAAGGGTCTCCACCATCATTAAGAATAAAGAAGAGATAAAAAAAGGCTGATGTGGGAAGCAGCTGTGGCTCAATCAGTGGGGCTCCCGTTTACCATATAGGAGGCCCGGGTTCGGTTCCTGGGGCCTCCTGGTGAAGGCAAAGCCCGCCCACACGGCGTGGTTGGCTGACCCAGCGGGCACGGGCAGCAGGGGGGGGATGAATGAATGAATAAATAAAATCTTAAAAAAAAAAAAAAAAAAAAAAGGCTGATGTTGTGAAAGGAGTTAAAGCAGTAACAAAGCAGCATTCCTAAATATAGGACATTGAAAAGTTGTAATTAATTTGGGTAAACGAGAAGCAGTTAGCAGGCAACACTGTATCAGAAGCCATGGTATGTGAAAAAGCGAAAGTGTTGCATGTCCATCTTTTGAAAACCAAACCAGAACCGAGTATTGAGAGTGTTGAAGTTTTTAAGGCCAGCCGAGGTAGCTGAAGAGATTTCGTCAGGTGAGATGGAGATAAGGGAAAATGTCCCCAGTTCCTTGATAAAAGAAATGTGTGCAAAACGGGCAGACGTTCAAAACCCTGTGGAGAAGTACCATCTGGACAAATCTCTGACGAACAGAAATGTGAATTCATTGAATGACCAAACAATTTCACACTTTCAAGGAATTCTGAAAAGATGAGAGAAGCAGTTCTCATTGGATGTGTTTTTAGTGAAGGTGACAAAGAGTGTGTCAGAGCCTGTGGTGCAAGTTTTAAAAAGTCAGAAAAGAGAAAGAACGCCTGAAGTGCAAGTGCCCAATGTTCTATTGGAGGGGGCCTCTCTTTCCAAGCAACACCCCTCCTCTCTGCTCTCCTCCCACCATTCAGTTAAACCATGGACTCTTCTTAAGACAGGTAAAGTTTTTATTTTATTTAATCTGAGTATTTATTATTAATTTTTAAGTTTATTGCTCATGTAAAGTAATGGTATACAACCCTATCTTTTTACATATTGCCTTAAAAATGTGCATTGTCTTTGGTTTGGGTACACATTAAATTTATTTACATTATTCTTTATGAGAAAAATTTGTTTGGTACTCATCTTTTTTTGGTACTCGTCGAGCCTCCCAGAACCAATTAACAAGTACTGAGGTGCCACTGTATTCAACTTCCTTAGGTACTTCCAAACAGTGCTCCATAGTGGCTGTACCATTCTACATTCCCAACAACAGTGACAGTGCTCCTATCTCTTCACATCCTCTCCAACACTTGTGGTTTTCCGACTTTTTAATGGTAACCATTCTAAAAGGTGTGAAATGATATCTCATGTAGTTTTGATTTGCATTTCCCTAATCCCTAGTGATGCTTTTCTCATGTGTTTTTTTTTGCCATTTGTATTTCTTCTCTGGACAATAGTCTCTTCAAGTCTTTTGCCCATTTTTTAATCAGGTAGTTTGTCTTTATTGTTGAGTTGTAGTATCTCTTTATGTATCATGGATATTAAACCCTTATTGGATATGTGATTGCCAAATATTTTCTCCCATTGAGTCAGCTGCCCTTCCCCCTCTTTGACAAAGTCCTTTGAGGTGCAAAAGTACTTAATTCTGAGGAGGTCTCATTTTTCTATGTTTTCTTTTGTTGCTCGTGCTTTGGGTATAAGGTTTAAGAAACTATTGTCTACCACTATATCTTGAAGATGTTTTTCTACACTTTCTTCTGGGAGTTTTATAATTGTCACTTTTATATTTAGGTCCTTGATCCATTTTGAGTTAATCTTTGTACAAGGTGCGAGATAAAGTCCTCTTTCTTTCTTTTGGATATGAATATCTAGTTCTCCCAACACCATTTGTTGAATAGACTGGTCGGTCTCATCTGGGAGGGTTTGACAGACGTCAAAAATCACTTGTCTCTAGACCTGAGCACCTAGTTTGGAACCATCAGTTTTATTCCATTGGTAAATATTTTGGAACCATCAGTTTTATTCCATTGGCAAATCTGTCTGTCTTTATGCCAGAACCATGCTGTTTTTACCACTGTAGTTAAGTAATAAGCTTTAACGTCAGGAATACGAGTTGCCCAACTTCATTTTTTAGAAGATATTTTTGGCTATTCAGGGCCCCTTACCCTTCCAAATAAATTTTATAGTTGGCTTTTCCATTTCTGCAAAAAAGACTGTTGGGGGTTTTATTGGGATTGCACTTAATCTGTAAATCATTTTGGGTAGAACTGACATCTTAACAATATTTAGTCTCCCAGTCCATGAACATAAGAATGCCCTTCCATTTATTTAAATCTTCTTTGATTTCTTTTAAACAATGATTTGTAGTTTTCTGAATACAAGTCCTATATGTCCTTGGTTAGGTTTATTCTTAACTATTTGTCGTTAATATAAATGGAATTTTTTTTTCTGATTTCCTCCTCTGATTACTCATCTGTAGTGTATAGAAATGCTACTGATTTTCATGTATTAATCTTGTATCCCACCACTTTGCTGTGCTCATCTATTAGTTCTAGTAGCTTTGTTGTGGATTTTTCAGGATTTTTACACGATCATATCATCAGCAAATAGTGAAAATTTTACTTCTTTTCCTATTTGGGTGACTTTTGTCTCTTTATCTAGCCTAATTGTTCCAGCTAGAACTAGCACAATACTGAATAACAGTGGTGACAGTGGGCATCCTTGTCTTGTTCCTGATCTCAGTAGGACAGCTTTCAGTCTTTCAGTGTTGAGTACAATGCTAGCCGTAGGTTTTTCATATATACACTTTCCCATATTGAGAAAACTTCCTTCTATACCTATCTTTTAGAGTGTTTTTTTTTTTTTTTAATCAAGAAATGGTGATGTATTTTGTCAAATGCCTTTTCAAATCAATAGAGATGATCATGTGATGTTTCTTCTTCAGTTTATTAATGTGGTTTATTACACTAATTGATTTTCTTGTGGGTTTTTTTTTTTTTTTTTTTTTTTTTTTTGAGGTACCAGGACCTCGTAGATGGAAGCAGAAACTCCACCACTGAGCTACATCTGCTCCCCAGTGAGATTTATTTTACTCATTTGTTTGTTTCTTTTTAGGAGGTACTGGGGATTGAACCTGGGACTTCATACATGGGAAGCAGGTGCTCAACCAGTTGAGGTACATCCGCTCCACTGATTTTCTTGTTTTGAGCCACCTTTGCACACATGTGATAAAACCTACTTGATTATGGTGTACAATTCTTTTAATGTGTTTTTTTGTTTGTTTGATTTACTATTTTGTGGGTGTATGAGATCATGTCTGTTATGAGACCTGCCATATTTCTGCCTACAGGATTATGGTAACTATTCATAGCACACCTCAGAACTGTTTGACTATTTCCCCATTGCTTGGTAAACTATAGCTATATTAGTTCTTATGGAACAATGGTAATCCTTTTTCTTTGCCCATGTAATTAGATTATGGATTTTAATGAGCTTATGGTGGTGATCCCCAAACCTATTTAAATATCTCAAGGTTTCATAACATTTCCACTGGAAATATTGGTTAATGTGATCTGTACAAGCATGATAGAATAAATGTCCTAGTACTGATGCTTGAATCTTTATATAGGCATTTTGATGTGTGAAGGCTACTTGTTTCTGCTAGCCGGTATATCCAGCCAGAAATTAAATGGTTTTTCCTTTAACTTGTTTAACCAGGTCGTTTGTATCATGGCTATGTTTGTAATTTCATTACCAGAATTACCAGTCACACTTGTCCCATGTCTCCCACGAATAGTATTATTGACAATATTACTCAGCAAAAACATAGCAAACATAACCCTAAACAATAGCAATATATATAGACTTTCAGAGCAATTAACTGGTATTCCTCATGGATGTATTACTGGTTTCCCTAAACAGGACTCTGGCAGCAAGCAGCTTCTTTAGAACTCTTTGGACTGCCTCTCTGTTGGTGGTTCTTTTTGTTCTGGAGTACTGTCAGCCCATTGTGTGTAACAGGTACCTGCTCTTTCATTACAATAAGCAATTACAGAAAGAAAATTAGGTAACAAATCTGGTGTTGTTAACTCAAGCCTTGAATAGTGCCTAAAACTCTGTCGAGCCCAATCAGAAGTTGTTCAGGGAAGTTAGTCCCAGTACCTTGAGTAGTGGAATTATCAAAGTCCACAATGCCCCAGGTTGGTGCTGAATTTTCCCAGTCATCCCATTCAAGGTCCTGGAGTTCCCAGACAGCTGTTCACACTGATGATGATCTGCTCCACAGCTCCTCCCCACTCTTTGAAGGTGCTGAAGTTACTGCGGTGTAGGTTTGGTGCAGTAGGAGTTATAGGTGTATCAACAGAGGGGAAGTTGTTTGGCAGTGTGGTAGCAGCAGTGTGGAAGTTGGAGAGGGTGAAAATATTGCTACTGGTTTCTCCTTCATTCTTGCAATGAGTTTGGCTTCCAACCAGGATGCTGATAAAAAAAAAAGAGCACAAGGAAGACTGCCATGATCCATACTCTGTGACACACCTGAAAGTTAGAAAGGCTTGCTATTAGTCTGATTAACCTGTGCGAGATGTCTTTTTTCTATGATTAGCTAGCATGTCTTGCGTGAGACTGGTGCTGTAACTTCTCTGAAATCAATAGTTCTGTCAGTGCTTCTAACTAACACTTTTCCTTCTATTCCTTTTTTAGTCTCTTTTTCTGCATTGCCTAATATTTTTATTTCAGTAGGTTGTGATCTAATCATGTTTACAGGGCTAGGTAATTTCAGTATTTCCCTATTTAAGTCTTTAGCAACCTTCTAAACATGTGGGTATTTTTGCTAAATGAAAATTCCTGCAAATTCCTTAATTCTTTGTCCATTTCTGAACTTATTTTCCTGAAAATGACTACCTTGGTCTGATTCTTTGATTAGGGGGTTTCCATAACATGTTATCCATGTTTCAGGAGTTTTAATAGTTGATTTCTGATCATTCTTTTTTACATGGAAAAGGCATTCTAATTCCTGATCATATGTCTACTATATTACAAGAATAAGCTTTATTTTTCTGATAGTGGTATTAGATGTATTTAATCAATTTGTATTACTTGAAATGCTGTATCTGGTTTTTGTTTGTTAGATATAATATTTCTAAGTTTCCATGATTTAAGTTTTTTACAAGTCTCACATTTGTGAACAATGTCTCTTATAATATGTACATAATCTGGGCAAATTCCACTTTGCAACCAGTTATTTGTACCAAGCAATCTTTGGTGCCAGGTCTGTCCCTGTGCTCACTTATATATTTTCCTCTGTGGTGGTATGTCATCTTTCTGCATTTTTCATTCTCTTTATTCCCTTATTGTTGTCTTAGGTATAGCTGTTCTAGATCCTTTTTCGATCCGGGTTAATCTGTCCACTGCATCATTATGTTTTGTTGTCTTAGATTTGACCTTCTGATGTGCAGATGCATGTGTGATAATGATATCTATTTTTGAATGAGCTATTTTATCCCATATTTCTTTATCCCAAATGTCTCAGTTTCCTGGATGCTGAAGCAAATACCATGTAATGGGTTGACTTCAATAACAGACTGTATTGCTTCACGTTGAGGCTGAGAGAAGTCCAAAATCAAGTTTCATTAAGGCAATGCCTTCTCCTAGAAGACTGCGGTATTCTGGGTTTGACTGTCAATGAACCTGGGTCCTTGGCTTTTCTGTCACATGGCAGTGCACATGGTAGCATCTCCTGGCTCCTTGGTTGCATTGACTTCTGGCTTTTAACTGCTTCCTGTGGCCTTTTCTCTGTCTTTCTCTCTGCTTATAAAGGACTCCAGTCACCATATTAACCATATTTAAGCCTAACCTGATTCACCTGGGCCACACCTTAATTGAAGTAACATCATGAAGAGATCCTATTCAGAATGGGTCCACACCCACAGGAATGGATTAAGTTTAAGAACACGTTTCTCTGGAGTATATAGTTCCAAGCCACCTCAACAGACTTCATGATTATTAATTTGCAGGTTATTCAGTTTCCATGATCCAGACCATATTGCCACTCCATTAGCTACTGCCCATGAATCTGTACATATATATATTCTCTTCTTTTTCTCTTTTAGCATTTGTTTAATTGCCAGCCAAATTGCTACTAATCTGCATATTATGCTGAATGCCCTGTCCTCTCAATAGTTAGAGTTTTTGTATTTCTGGATTTCAAGGCTGCAGTCTTCTGGCATATTCCAGAGGAGTTCATGTCGGCTCCACTGGCTATAAACCATGCACTTTTAAGTGCTTCAGAACAGGGTGGTCCCCCATTGCCCACCTGTTTGTACTTGGATCAAATCACCCCTCAGAGATTCCAGCAAGCAATGCTGAGATTTCCTCAGTTTATGTGGAGAATCGACCATCCATCTGAAAGTCCTGCTTGGAAGTATACTGATTTCAAAGTGACAACCTGTTGATTCAGCACAACTCCTTTGTGCTTATTTGGTGTTGGCTTTTCTCATGCTAGTATAGTTTGTGGGATTCTTAGCAATATGGTTTACTTTTCTGCCAATCACGCTGCATGCTGTAGTGCATCACACACTGCCCAAGCATTATATTTTAATGGCGAGTATCTGGTCTCAACCCATGGAAGTTTTTTAGCCCAGAAACCTACTGGATAAAATAGAGAGTCTTTTGGTGTCCTGGTCTATAAGGACCATGTGGCAAAGCCCTATGCAAATATACATTCTAGTCTAAATTTTGAGTCTGGTACCATCAGTGCTAATGTCTGATAAGTTGTCATTGTATCTTTTAGTTGTTATAATGCTAATTCATAATTTCCCCAGTTACATGTTTTGCTTTGCCTTTTTGTTTCATATATTGGTTTCAACAATATACCTATGTGGGGTATATGCTATTTCCAATAACCAAAGAAACCTTTCAATTTTTGTGCTTCTTCCTTGGTGTTGGGTGTTTGTAAATGTGCCAATTAGTTTGTAATTGGTTATAGTATAGATCATCCTTCTGAGGAACAGTGCATTCCTAAAAATTTTGTAGTAGTATTTGGTCCTTGCACCTTATTAGAATTTATGGTCTAGCTTCTTTCTGTCAGGAAGGAAATTATTTGTATTTTAATGTTCTCCTGTTCTCATTTGTCTGTTCCAATTATAATGATGTAATCAATGTAAGATAAGAGAGTATCCTTGTGTTTATATGTGTTAGGAAATACGTGCAAATTTTGTGTTAAGAGGTTGCTTGCTATCACCAGTCTATTTATATTTCTTTGTGGCTGTCTAGAAAACATATATCGGCTTCCGTCTGGTGAGAATGCTGTCATGGGTTGTCTGTGACTAACAATATGTATCACAAATAACATGTCATTGAGACCTATGGTTGTATACCATGTACCTTTTCCTGTGGTAATTTTATTAATTAGTGTACCAATATCTGGTATTGTTCATTCTGGTTTAGGAATACCCTTACTGAGATTTCTAAATACTACAGTGAATTCATCTGGCTTTTCAACTTGCCAAATGGAATTATCATAAGGTGAGATGGTAGAGATTATTATGCCTTTCTCCAATAGCTCTTTTATCTTTTTAGTAACATTCTGGAAACCTCTCTTTAAATTATATTGGGAGCAGATGTAGTTGAAGTGGTTGAATGCCTGCTTCCCATGTATGAGGTCCTGGATTCAATCTCCTGTATCTCCTAAAATTAAAAAAAAAATTATGTTGTGGGTATTAATTACTCTATTTACATATGATGTAAATATTTACATATTTACAGGAGTCCATTTAACCTTTGCTTATGCAAACTGCCATATATTACTTCTTTCTATTTATATCTGGTATCACCATGTCCATTCCAAATATGTTTTTTAAATTAGGCCCTATTAGGCATTTGGCTCTCATGGGTTCCATTTCTTCTATTATATCTATTAACCCAAGTTCGTATACTAATTTTGCCTCCCAGACCTTCATTATTACCTTTTTTGCTATTTTCTTCACCTTTTAAATTTTACTTTTAATCAATGTAATTCGAGATCCAACATCTACAAGGATTAAGTGTTGTTTATATTTACAATCATCCTTAGAAATGACCATCCTTATGTATGGGTGACTGTCTTTGACTTTGACCAGAAGAGGGGAAATGCCTAGTTCTTATGATGACATAAGGTCCCCGGGTGTTTCCACCCTTTTTCTTGGTTTATCTTACTTGGTTTATCACTCCTCACTGTCCTAGTTAACTAAGGGGTCCTCTGTGGTCTAAATTCTGTCTTCACCTGCCATCCCCATTGTTTCTAAATGGTGTTCTTATCTGCCTAAATCCCCCATTCCTATTACTAAAGGGATTCCTAAAATTTTGTATTCCATTTTGTTTCTGCATTTTCCTTATCGGTCTAGGATTTTTTTCCCATTCTAGATTAAATGGGGGAGCTCACATTAGTTTTTCAAACCTGAACAGGGCTCTGAAAGCATAATTTTGATCCTGACTTAATTCTTCAGCAGTTCTAATTGCATAAGTTAATTTGCCAATTGTATCAGCACCTGTGAAAATTGTGACTACAGCCATTCTCCCATGACTTAGTGCTGATTTTAGTATAATTTTCTTAATTTTGTCTGTTGCTTCTGGCTGTAACACACTATTGAAATGACCGTCATAAATCACAGCCATTAGCCCTAACTTTATCGGGGTATCAGTGGCAGCCCAAGCAGAGGGCCAAGTCCCTGTCTCCACTGCTGTTAAGTTTGGTAAAAGCCATCTCGATTTCCAGGCCCTAGATATTCAACCAAACAATGATATTTCTATTTCTTGATGTTCTTCACCAAAACTTGTACTTGTTCCTGTCTAGCATCCGTATTTGTTTCCTAAGTGCATTAATTCACTGCCTATTAGTGGCAAATTACATCTTCCTTTGGACATTAACAGCCACTGTGTTTTAGCTGTTTTTCCATTTTGTGAGAATTCTTGTCTTAATTTTAAGATTTATTGCCTGGGAAATGCCCTTTCCTCTGTTACTGCAATAAGGTCATCATCATTATGGTTATTAGTAGTTTTAACTGTAGTCATGGGACTTGCTACCTGTCCATTCATCTTTCAGATACAACCCTTCTGGTCAGAATTTTCCTTTTAGTTCTGTCTTTGTCTGTGCTGCTTATTGCTCCCATAATGAAGAAAATATTTTGCTCTCCTTAGCACTTTTAACTCTAAGTTATAAGTCTTCTGGTCAGGTGATCAAGTTTTTGTCTTATGAGGTCCTCTATTGTTCTCCAAGGAGCTTCATCTTTTTTTTTAAAGATTTATTTCTCTATCTCTACCCCCCCATTGGTTTTGCGCTCACTATCTGCTCTTCTGTGTCTGCTTGCTTCCCTTTAGACGGCACCAGGAACCGATCCCGGGACCTTCTGGAGTGGAGAGAGGTGCTCAATCTCTTGTACCACCTCAGCTCCCTGATTTGCTGAGTCTCTCATTGTCTGTCTTCTGTGTCTCTTTTTTCAATTGCATCATCTTGCTGTGCCTGCTGTCCACGTGGACCAGCTCTCCGCTCGGGCCAGCTTGCCATGTGGGCCAGCTTGCTTTTCACCAGGAGGCCCCAGGAATTGAACCCTGGACCTCCTATATGGTAGACGGGAGCACAATCACTTGAGCCACATCCGCTTCCTAGAGCCTCATTTTTTAACTCATAGTTTTTTTTTTTCATTGTTTAAAAAGACTTTTTCCCAAATTTTGAGTATTCTTCAATCTTTTTCTCAAGTTATTTTCCAAAACATAAATACCAATGAAAATAAAAACACATGAAATTCCAAAATAAGCAGTGAGAATAGGTCTAAATAAGAACTCTAAATTCTTTTGGTTGATTCAGGTGTCATGCTTTAACAATGGGTCTTTCATGAGAGTCTTCTTTATACTGGCAGATGCTCTAATAGCATCTGTGCCACCTGGTGACCAGTTGTACCTGTCACAGGATTCTTCTTTAGACTGGTATGCACACTCGCAGCATCTGTGCGTGACCCAGGATCAGTATTTACTGTTGGTCTAGAAACCAACTAATTCTCACCTCCTATAAGGATTTTTTAAAAAATTAGAATTAAGAATTTGGACAAAAAATATTATAGTTGTAGCACCATAGCAAGATATTCATATTGGTATTGGAATCCTTGTCATGTAATTTTGGCAAAATTGTCATAAAATGACCCGAGAAATGATCGCAAATCGAAAGCATTGACTTGACTATATTTTAGAAGCTCACTGCAATATATTTGCTTCCTTAATCACAAGTGGTCAATAGAGCCAATGCACAATCACCAGGTCAAAGGCGCACAACGCATTTAAAGGTGGAGGATGCCTGAATCACTAAAGTCCATCAGCTCAGGGGTCTACACAAGGCAGGCAGCTACCTTTAGCAGGAGGTATCCAGACTGGTCCCACACGGTGTCAGTGGAGGATCCAAAGCTGTCAGTGGGAGGCAGTGGTTGCAGTGTGGCGGCGAGGGTGGCAGTAAGCCTTGCACACAGCATGGACACTGGAGAAGAAGGTCAGGGTGGCTGGGTGCCAGGATGCTCACTGAAGTAGATTTTTATGCCTCAGAGGTTGGGTCAGTGATATCCTTATCAAAGGACTGTCCCTCTGGCAGAAGTCAAGCCAGTTTAGATCACATTCTCCCACGAATGTCTAATCGGTTGTGACAAAAACATGTTTTTCTCAATTTGTTTACATTCTATTTGTGGCCAAACTGTTTACAGTATTTTGGTGAATCAAGCATTAATATCATTTCAATACACAACACACATCCGTCCTCCACTCTGTCATATGTACTAAGTCCAGAATTTCTCGAGTTCAACCTCTACAGAGAATAAATAACCTGGCTGATTTAAATCAGGTAAGGACCTAAGAGTATAAATATTTATCTAAAGATTTGAACCAATCACCTTGGTCTGTTTTAGATTTCTGCATCCAACCGGCTTTCTTCCATGAATAGAAAATAGTATAATTTCTATTTTTTCTTAACTTACCATTTTAAGAGAATCTGGACATGGAATCTAGATTCTCATGATTCCATGTCATTCTTATATTTTTGGTACTGGAGAGGTGATCAAAAGAGGGATTTCCAATATCAATGGAAAAATGAGAAAACTAATTAGAAATTAGCTCACAAACATATGTAGAAATTTGGATAGTGTTTTTACCTTAGACCAGGATCCAAATAGTTATACTCTCGAACTCCATTTTATCTATCCATCTATCTATCTATCTATCTATCTATCTATCTATCTATCTATCTATCATCTATCTATCTATCTTCCATTAGAAGTCACTTCTTTATAGTTGTCTTTTACTTGGCTCAGTTATGTGTTTTGGTGGTTTTATAATGCATCCACACATTGTTTGAGGCTCCTCCCATGAAAAGGTGGAGATTTAATTCTCCACCCCTTGAAGATGGGCTGGCATTATTGACATGCTCCTAACAAATATGAGGTGGTGGAAATGACACTGCCTGACTCCTGAGGCTAGATTATAAAAATGATATAGCTCAGTCCAGCTGAGTCTTTCTCTAAGACATGCAGATTTGGAATGCCCAGGTACCATGAAAGAAATCTGGCTACCATGCTTGTTGCCTTGCTGGTGAGAGCACATGGGGAGACCACATAGAGAGAGAGAAGCCTGAGGAACCCTAGCTGCTCTGTCTCCAGCGGTTTAAATCCTCTCAACTCAGGTACCAGATATGGAAGTAAGGTAACTTTCAAGGTAACTCTAGCGCCAGTCATTGTATGACTGCAAACATGAGAGACCCTGAAGGAGAACATCCTAACAAGCCCAGTCAACCTCCAGAACCATGTGAAGTAGACCTAATAAGTGACTGTTGCTGCTTTGTGCTACGAAGCTTGAATGGTTTGTGATGCAGGAGTAGAAAACTGGAACACACAGGGTACTGGTCCAAGAGCTCTATCTGTGAAGAGTAGAATATGACAATAGAAGCTATGTCTCTCTAAAGATTGCTTAGCTTTGCCCCCTTCAGCTTCACGATCTTAGAGAAGACACTTAAGCAAATTCTCCAAATTGCAGATGTCTTGTTTGTCAAATGTGGATGGTGATACACACTCACAGGGCTTTTGTGTGGATTAAGTGAGAAAACTATGGGGAAACTAGGTATTATAAAGCATTCCATAAAGTTGTGAGTTGTTACTGAAGTTTTTTTTTTTTTAAACAATTTATTGAAGTATATCATTCCTACATTAACATATATAAACTGTAAGTGTTCACTAAACATCATGAACTTACGAAACAAATATGCATAATATCATACAGGGCTCCCACACATCACCCGCCCCCCCCACACACAAACACCCTACATTGTTGTGAAACATTTGTTAACAAATCATGAAAGAGCATCATCAAAGTATGGCTACTAACTATAGTCTGTATCTTCCTCCCTATACATTTTTTAAAAGGATTTATTTATTTATTTATTTACTTTGATCCACTTTTACTCCCGCCCCGCCCCCACCGTTTTTGCTGTTTCTGTGTCCATTCACTGGGCAACTCTCTGTGTCCGTTTTTTGCTCTTTCTTCTCATCCTTCTCCTGTCTTCACTGGGATTCGATCCTCCATACCTCTGATGTGGGAGAGAGGCATCCTACAGCCTGCGCCACCCTAGTTCCTGGATTTTCGGTGCATATTGTCTTGGCTCTCCCTTGTGTCACTCAACTGTTACGTCATCATCTTGCTGCATGGCTCTTGGGTCCTGGCGCTGCACCCGCGTGTGGGACCTAGTGGCTCATGTGCCATCTATATTTTTCCTTCTTTTCTTTTTACCAGGAGGTCCTGGGGATCGAACCCAGGTCTCTCCATATGGGAGATGGATGCCCAACCACTCAAGCCACATCTGTCCCCCTGCTATATCTCTTAAGGTTGACCGAAGATACCCAAAGTTACTGTCTTTTCCCATACAGGATGGTCATATAATAAATCAGGCTTAGTTTATCACCAGCATTCTAAAAACCAGACCTAGGGAGAGAAACTAGGTCTGGGGACACATGCACAGTTTCTAATATAGTGAATGTTTAGCCTACCCTGATTGTCACAAAATCAGGACAGCGAGAATATTTGCATGTTAATGAAGTTTTTATGATGAGAATCACTGTCCAATAGTGAGCTTGAGGCTATTGAGGCAATTACCTTTCAAAATCTTGGCCAAGACTCTCTTTGTTGGGTGGTTCAGGCTTTGGGAAGAGAGGTTACTTCTGTCCATATGATCAAATTAATATCTTAATATTTTATGGTTTTAAAATGTTTTTTTCTAATTGCATTGACAGGTAAAATCATGAAGGGAAATGTTTATCTCTTTCACAGACTAAGGAAAATTTCAATTTACTTTTGGAATAGTGAGAAAGGATTTGAAATGATTTCATGACAATTTACAGGATGCTGTGTCTTAGTAACCAATAAATAGGAGAGAAAATATATTGTGACAGGTATAATCTGTCCGCAAAATTAGATGTGGAAAAAGTAGTGCTTTATTTTTCCTCTAACTCAACCTAATGTTTATTTTGATCACCCATTCTACCCTGTGTGTGATGGTGGAAAATTTATCACAGCCAATTTGTGGTTCTCGTATCCAGAATTGTATCTGATTTCTGGGATACTTGTGTAATCTTAAATGTTGATAGGCTAAAGTGTTCCTTTATGTCGTCTGTTGTTGATAATCCCTTGCTTTTGGAAGGTGATTTTACTGCCTAATACAGTGATTCTTAAATTTTAGCTGCATCAGAATCACCCGGAGAGCGTGTTAAATTGCTGATTGCTGGCCCCACCCTCAAAGTTTCTGATTCTGTAGGTTTGGGGCAGCTGGAGAATTTGTATTTCTAACAAGTTACCAGAGGGTGCCAGTGCTGCTGGTCCTGGACCAAACCTGTGAGGCCACTGGCCTCAAGATGACAAAGTGGTGTCTGCCTCCTGAGAGCCTAACCTAGCTTAGGGAAGGATTTTACCACGTGAAGCTTCACTGCTCTGTACCAATCACCAATCGAATGAGAAAGGTGATTGATGGAGGAATTTGGAAGAAAAACAGTGCATGTTGGGTTTTCAGCTTTCCTGAAATAGGTTAGGTTTTTATTTATATTGATTTTTTTTTTAAAGATTTTATTTATTTATTCATTTATCCCCCCCTTGCTGCTTGTGCTCGCTGGGTCAGCTAACCACGCCGTGTGGGTGGGCTTGCCTTCACCAGGAGTCCCCGGGAACCGAACCCGGGGCCTCCCATATGGTAAACGGGAGCCCTACTGATTGAGCCACAGCCACTTCCCTATATTGATTTTTAATAATTTAGTTAGTTGTTCACTAGCTAGTTAGCCAGTTTCAGAAGCAACCAAACAAATTAGTAAGATATGACCTGGGTGAAGAGAAAAGCTTTGCTTTCCCTTTCTGTATCCCCCTAACTACTCACAGAATGGGTCATATGCCTCACATTCCATTAAGAACAAAAAAGAGGTTTTTGCCAATGATTTAAACAAATGAAAGCCACCTTATCTCCCTTTTCTGGGTCTTTCTGAAGCAACCATCTTCAAATATGCTAGCTTATTTTGCTTTATATCAGCAAGTGATGGAGAAATCTTGAATAATTTATGTATAAACAATTAAGTATATATATGCACACATACATTTGGAAGGAAATCTGGAGAGGGAAACACTGGCCTCCCCATCTGGCTGTGATTCTCTCTCTTTCTCTCTTATGCTCTGTAATCTGTGGGCTGTACCTTTTTATAATTCTTTCTCTCATATCCCATGTCCCTTACTTGGTGAAGTTTCTGTTAATTCCGAGTTGTGCAGCTTACTAGCTTGAAACGTATTCTCCTTTGGGGTTTTCTGTTTTGGGAGACAAGAAAGGGGAAACGATAGTACAACTGTTTGATCATGAAAATTGATGTAGTGTCTTTTTGAAATAAAGAAAACTAAATACTCACACACACCAGTTCCTTGGTCCTAGGTCTTCTTCTCTATATCAGCTTGTCCCTGAGCTTGGAGTTCAATATATGCCATACGGCTGCGTTTCAGAAAAAGCCACAGAATGTCTACTACTCATGTGTTCTGGAAGCAAATTTTTTAGTGAAACAGAACACTGGCTTTTGGAGTCACAGACTTGGGTAAAAATTCTGGCTCTGCCCTGTTCAAACTGTGAGAGCTTGGGCAAGTCACTTAACACTTACTGCTTCAGTTAAATGGGGATGGTAATTCCCGTCTGCCCAAAATGTGGGGATTACACGAGGTAATGCATTTGAAGCACTTAGCACAGCATCTGCACAAACCTTCAACAAATCATAGTTGCTGGAACTCCTCAGGCTCTGTTGCCCTTTCTTGCCTACCACTCTTCGTCTCCATAGCTCCTCTTCTTTTCCTGGCCACTAGGTGGAGAAAGCAAGCCTTCTGCTGTAATTGAACCAAACACGAGGCAAATCATTCTGATCTAAATACTACAGACATTTTAACTGGGGAAAATATTTTTTTCCCTTTCGTCTCCTTCAGAACTTCAGACGGCATGAACAGGGAATCTGGAGAGATGTTTGGGGAATTCTTGAGTAGTTCACAATGAAAGTGTTTGAGTTTTAAGTGTGGCTATGCCTTGAGGCACTTGAGTCCACCCAGGGATGGTCCTAGGCAAATTATGAAGTTCATAGAATCAGCTTTTCAGCATCTTCTCATCTTCCTTGTCCTAATCTCTTCTTGTCTGCATTTCAAGCAGGCACCTGTCCAATACTCTTTTCTGTCTGAGGAATTATATAGCTACTGATACCCAGGGATATTTGTACTTTAAAATTAATTCCCTTAAAAGTCACCCTTCTTAAACTGCAATATAGGAGTAATGAAGGTCTGTTGGATATACTTCAGAGAGCTGTTATGAGGATAATATTAGGTAATACATGTGTCATTCTTTTGTGAACTCTAAGCTCTATATGAATAAACAGTTATATTTATATTACAGACCTCCAAACTCTTCAGATAGTAAATAAAAGAGCCTTTATGAAAGAATGGGGTGATATTTAGAAGCAAGGGCCCCTTGCAATCTCACATGCAGGTGGACCTCTAACACCTCAAATTTGCTACTACCCTTATCTCACTAGGTTTTCCCAAGGTTAGTTTGCATATTTTAAAAAAAGCGTATCTAATGATCTCACTCCACATTTTAAAAGTGCAAGAACCTTTTACCTATATTTTCTCCCTGATTTCTGCCTTTAAGGAAACAAAATGAAAAGGCCAAAAGATTCTTGAGAAAGAATCTAGGTAGAGGAGGGTGAAGGTGAAGTGAAAGGATATGGCTCAACCTTTGATGTTAAAAACCTCTAAGCCCATGTGGCAAGGGGACAAGAGTCTGTGTTTATGTAGGTTTGCATGTATTTCAAAACAAACAAAATGTTCCTGGAGATCATCCAAGTTCACTGCTCCATCTGTATTCAATACCTAAAGGCATTCGAGGTAAAGCCATTGCCATTCCTTGAAGCATAGGCTCAGGAATTGTTACAAGCTCCACATTTTCCTGCGTTATGCTCTTCATCTCTGCCTCTCACCCTGATATCCATAGTTTCCTTTCATTTGCTTTCCTACCTGGACTCACCTTCCCAGCACTGGACCTTCAGATGACAACTATGTGGAATGTCAACCCATTCTTTTGACTAGTATTTCCTCAATAACCATCTCCTCAGCTCCAAAAATTGCAGCTACCACCTCTTTGCCTCACCCAATCATTAGGGATTGAATTGTATTCCCCCAAAAGACATGTTCGAGTCCTAACCCTGGTCTTGGGAATGTGACCCTATTGGGGAGGTGATATTAGTTAAAATGAGGTCAAACTGGATTAGGGTGGATCCTAATCCATCATGACTGATGTCTTTTAGAAGAAATTGGTCACAGACAGAGGGAGACAGATGGGAGAACTCCATGTGACAATGCCATGAATTACTGGCAAGCCACCACCAGAATCTAGAAGGGGGTGGAACAGATTCTTCCCAACTGACTTTGAAGGAAGAGTGACTCTGCCAACACGTTGGTTTTGGTCTTTCAGCTCCAGAACTGTAAGACAATAAGTTTCTGTGGTTTTAAGCCCCTCAGCGTGTGGTGCTTGGTTGCAGAAGCCCTGGGAAGCTAGGATATCAATTTTCAATAACCCAAATTCCAAGCATGTGCCCCCATGACCCCTTTGCATACCAGGATGCTCAGCCAGGAAGCACCAAAAGATTGTTCGTTTTTACACATACTTTCACTTAGGAGGACAAAATAGTTTGCTTTCTGCTTTCTCTGATGGAAAATACCCAAGCTGCATACCAAATTCTCAGTCTGCAATGACTTAATTTTACTGTCAAAAGAAAACAAAAACAAACAAACAAAAAAACACTAAAAAACTCATCTCATACCTTTTAAATAGCTGTCCTATTTTCCTTTTCCCTACTGAGGTTTATAAGCACTTTTGTTGTTATTTTTGTTTTCCTATGTTATTTCAGGAGTGAGAGGGTTAGGGAGAAATTCTAGTTTACGTTCAGGAAATTTCCATGCTAAGACCTGAACAAAAGTTCCTGCAGGCAGCCAAGAGCATGGGAGGAACCCTGGAATGCAATTCTATTTGACTATGCTTCAAAATAGCACAATAATTTCAACTAAATTTACTTTTTTTCCCTTTAATTTTTTAAATTAAAGTTGTGGACCAATCATGCATAAAATACAGGAGTCCCATATACCACCCACCACCAACACATTGCATTGGTGTGGAACATTTATTACAGTTGATGATAGTATGTTTTTGTAACTCTATTAATTTTTTAACAGTAGTAACCATTATTACAATTGATGAAAAATTATTAAAATAGTACTATTTTACATTAGGTGTTTTTTCCTCCATATACCACCCTATTATTAACATCTTGTATTATTGTCATATATTTGTTATAATTCATGAAAGAACATTCTTATACTTGTGCTGTAAATTATAGTCTATTGTCTACAATAGGGTTCACTGTGTTAAACAGTTCTATGCTTTATCTTTTGATTTCTATTCTTGTAACCTATACAACCTAAAGTTTCTCCTTTTAACCATTTGCACCTAAATAATTCTTGGACATGTATATTATGTCTTTCATAAGAGTTGGGAAGTTTTCAGCCATTATTTTCTCAAATATTCTTTCTGCCTATTTTCCCTTGTTTTCTTCTCTTTCTGGGTTACTTATGATGTGTATGCTTGTGCACTTTATGCTTTCACTCAAATACCCGAGACACTGCTCAATTTTTCCTATTCTTTTCTCTATCTGTTCTTCTGACCGTATGATTTTGATTGTGCTGTCTTCTAGTTTGCTGAGTCTTTCATCTGCCAGTTCAAATCTGCTGTTGATGGCTCTAGTGTATTTTTAGTTTCTACTATTGTGCTTTTCATCCCCTAATTTTTATTATGTTTCTTTTTATACTCTCAACTTCTTCTTTATGCTTACACATTGTCTTCTTAACATCCTTTATCTCTTTAGCCATATTTTCCTTAATCTCCTTGAACTGATTTAGGAGATTTGTTTGAATAGTTGCTTAGTTGTTCCAACTTCTGAATCTCCTTTGAAGATTTAGGTTATTCCCTTGACTGAGCCATATCTCCTTGTTTTGTAGTAGGGCTTTTAAGTTTTTGCTGATGTCTAGGCATGTGGTTCTCCTAATGAGTTACCTCTGAAGGTCATTTTCTCCCTTTTGTCTAGGGTTTTATTGCTGATTGGCTTTATGTTAAGGCTCTTCTTTGACACTTGGCCCAACTTCTTCTAGACCTTTAGAATAGTCAGGTTTAACTGATCAGGTTTTTTCAGTTCTTCTTCATCTGATTCTTGCCTTGGATATATGGTATAATTTTAAAGATTGTACTTTTTGTATAATTGTTTCACCTTGAGTAGATAACTTCCTTTCCTCTGTTCCTTCTCTGGGAATCTTTAGTTGTTCTGTTTGTTTTTCTGCAGACCTTTCTCCTCAGCTCCTATGATTTGTTTAAATTCTTTCCCTTAAAATTCTTACTCTTTTCAGTTCTGGGACCTCCCTGTCTTACTGCACTTCAGTTTAATGCACACACCCTTTTTTTAATCTCTGGGAGGCTTTTCTGCCTTTGGTTTCTTCCCTGTTGGGGCATCCCACCCTGGGGAGCCAGATAGGGTCACTCTAGAAAGGTGGGTCACTCCAGAGAAGCCTATTTTGCCTTTAGGCGGTCCAGGCAACAGAAACTGGATTTAGTGAGTGCAGTACTTTCCAGCTGCAATTTTACTGCCCAGTCTTTCTTCTTCTCTCTCTCTCTCTCTCTCTCTCTCTCTCACACACACACACACACACACACAATTTTTTTACTCCTCCTTTTGTATGCAGCACTCCTCAGTGGCTTGTGTTCTGCCTTGGGGCTCTGTAGACTTGGGTCCCTGTGCCTTGATATGTGTGGGGTTCTATCACAGCTGTTCTTGGTGGGAGGTGGGAGGGATCTGGTCTACTGCCTCTCAGCAATTCCCTACCTGTGTGGTACTGAGTGAGGGAGAGGGAATGGACCAGTGGTTCCAGGACAGACATTTCCTACCTTATATTTTCCTTTTTCTTTGATTCAACATTTGTGGAGTCTTTTTCTAATCTCTACCATCCTCTAAAGTTCTAAGCAACTGAAATTTGTCCTTTTATTTGCTGAATCCCTGGGAAGGTTTTTTCAAAGGATGTCTTATGTTGATCCTAAATTTTCTTTTAATGTATCTCATAGAATGATAATTTGTCCATTATCCACACACAAGCTACCAGGGCCTAAATATGAGATCTAAAGGTAATTTTGTATTTTCTCCTTACAACACTTTTCTGATTTTCAATTTATAGTGTCCATTTGCAGTCACCAAACTTAATATGCACAAATCACTCATATATGATAATAAATGTTGGGCTTCCCCTAAAGTAGACTCTGAGGCAAAGATTTGAGTGTGAGCATTTTATTGTGAAGTACAAGGAACATGGGTAGATGAGGAGTAAAGAGTCCTCTGTCCCTCAGTTTACCAAGCTATGAAATGGGAATAACAGTAGTAGCCTCTGTCTCAAAAGGAGGTTAGGAGGATTAAGTCAGTCAACATGGGGAGACTGTAGAAGAATACCTCATACTTGGTAAGAGTTTCATAATTGTCAGCTATTTTCTCACATTTAATTTTGAATATTGTCTTACATTATTCATAATTAAAAGGACATTTTTCCAAACCCATTACTATTGATTAAAAGCAGTAAGAAGCCTGCATTTTGATCTTTTGCATGCTTTGGGAAGCTATGTAAGATGGATGGATGCTTTCCATATTTTTTTCCAAGGGAAGCTGTTTCTATTTTTCCTATAAACATATTTGGGTTATTAGAAGTAAATAGTAGATACATCTGAGTTAGCTTGATACAAAAAGTAAAGATGGTTTGCAGCAGAAATAAGAGTGAAGAGATAAAGTGAGTAAAAGATTAATTATAGGTAATATGATTATGTGCAAAAGTGAGAACGGTAGCAACAGTGTTTTAAAATATAGGCTTTTCTCAGACGTTGCACTGGAATTGATTCTAAGCTTATAATGGAAGACACTTAGTCACCAAATTTAAAGTTTCCTTCCAAGTTTCTGAGAAATGATGTTTGTAAACTAGGGATTTGTATCCTGAAATAATGTGTTCTTTTCATTGTCTGTCAAAAACTGTAAGAAAACCCATTTTATTCTCAGTGAATGGTCATTTTCAAATGACTCTGCTCAGTCAATGCATTTAGGGGTTTCATTTTACACTTTCTTTGGCATCCATCCAAACAAAGTGTAGGCTTCAATTTCTTTCATCCTCTGAAGGTCAAAGTTAAATTTTTATTTGTATTTTGCATACTCAACCTCGTGCCTGATCCTTGGTGGTCTTTGTGGCATTTACACAGTACTTCTTTTTCTAAAATTCTGATAAATTTCAAAATTATACATGAATTCATCCCTAATTATAAATCTTTCGTTCTTCTCCCCATTGGTAATGTTATTACCAATTAAGTCAGACTCTTTGGTCTTTTTTTTTTTTTTTTTTTTTTCAGTTTGTTCTTTGATATGTATGCATCTTACAATTGAGATCATGTTAACAGGAACTAAATATTTCCCTGGGTCTTGCTCCTACATGCAGTTGTAAGACTGAGTTGGATTGTCTGTTGTCAATTTGGCATCAGCACCTATACTTTCTAAAGCTGAAGACTGTATTTTCCAGAACACTGTTTCATGGATTTTCCCAGCTTGGCATTTGCCAGCAAAAGGAGTTTGTGGCTGATCCAAAAGGTGGAAGCAGAGCAGGACTTGTTATCTTCTGGAAGCAGGTACAGTCAGATGTGTAAGGAGGCAAGGGCTCCGTAGCAGCTTCCCAGAGAGCTCCAGAACATGAGTTGCTTCACAGCCATAGCTTAAACCAGGTGGTGGGAAGTTCTCAGTGATTCTGAGAATTGTAGCAGCCTCTAGGCAAAATTTGGTGTTTCGGGCTGAGATCTTCAGTGTCAGTTTCTTTGACATTGATGGTAGCTCCCCTGGCCTTCAAGAGTTCTTTCTGGCTTACCACTCTTCTGTCATATAAGCTCCTAATTCTATATAGATTTATTATTCTTAGAACACAAATAATTGCTTCTATTTTCTTGACTGAGCTCCAACTGATAAGAAGATCTCCAGTACCTTGAAAATAATATCCCAAATGTATCTGTATTATTCAGAGAAACTCACAGGAGATTTAAAATGTATATATAATTATTATTATTACATATAAAGGATTGATTATAAAGAATTGGTTTATGCAACCATGGGGGCTGGCAAGTCCAAATTCCACAGGGCAGGCCTCAAGCTGCTAATCCCAATAGAAGTAAGTCCAAATTTCCCCTAGGGAAGCTGGTTGCTTGAAGTTGAGGCAGAAATTCTTCTTTCTGATCTCTGAAATCCTCAGCTCTGGCTTTTATGACTTCCAATAGACTGGATGGTGAAGACCCCCCACATTGCTGAGGGCATTCTCTTGTTTTGATTGTAGATGCAATCAGACATAAATGCAATCTGATTGTAGATGCAAATCCATTTGCAAAATACCCTCACAGTAACAATCAGGCCAGCACTTGTTCCAACAAACAACTAGACAACATAACCTAGCCAAGTTGACAAATGAAATTAACTATCACAGTATCCAAGAGTCCTCAGCAAGAATCCCCAGTGAGTTCACAAAAAGTCTTTTCTGTCATATGGCACTTACTGTGCTGTTCTTCTTTGCAAGACTACCTGAGGTCATCTCATCAGTTCCAAGATTGTCAGTGCCCACCAGGACTCCAATGATGCCAATGCAAAGTCTGCGATCTCTAGAGAGCTTCAATCAGCTGGGGAGTCATCGTGAAAACCTGTGAGGTGTCAAGGCTAAATGATAATCCATGCAAAATCAGAAGAATGCCATGTTTCCTAAATTTGGTGTCAAAATTCAACACAAACTTTAAACAGCACTGCCTATGTACAAATGCTTCACAAATTCACTCCTGATGAAATTACCTTTGGTGTCTTTTTAAAAAATAAAATAAAAATTTTAAAAGTTTTATTGAAGTATAGCATTCATACATGAACATACATCAACAAGTGGATAGTGAAAGTTGTACCTTGATTTCTGATTGCAGCTCATCTCTCCTTTGGGCTTAGCCTATGTCCATGGAAATGCCACATTGCATTTCTAACCCTCTTTAGCAGGCTGCCCATTCCGATCTTCCACCCTGGAAAACTATCACACATGATGGCTTTTGTCAGAGGAGCCACATGAATAGCCCTGTGTAATATGGTAAACCAGCATTGAGCCGAGTTTAAGCTAAAAGTAGTGACTCAGTTTTCTGGGTATGGTAATTGATTATTTCGACTTCAGAGTTTAGTAAATTCAAGAATAATAGAAAACAACCTGAAACCTGCCTCTCTGGCATAGCATATGGTGAAGACTGGAAGCTATAGAATCAGACTGCCAGGGATTGAATGCCCCCTAAATCACTTACACATTGTGTACCTTGGATAAGTTACTTAACCTTGTGCTTAGTTGCAAAATGGATACAAGATTAGTATTTACATAGTAGGGTTGTTATGATGACTATCTTAATTATTGAAAAACTTTTCTGTTCATACTAAGTAGCTTTGGCAAAGTCTTTTTACATGTCTGTATTTCAGATCCTCAAATGAATGTTCTAATGGTCCTTCTAACTCCAAAATCCTATCAGTTTATGTGTATTTTCTTTGTCAGGTATGGTTTTGGCCAAATTGGCAAGCTATATCACAACAAGCCAGACCACTTTTCTCCATGGTCAAGGCAAACTGTATATTGGAACCACGGTAGCTAATCCCTTCTCTAAACTGAATTCTGGGCAGTACATTTTGAGAATAGATCTTAAATAGAGAAAAGGAAGTTCAGAATGCTTTTTGATCATTATAAATCATCTTCAACCTTTTCCTAAAATTACTGTAAGTAGGACCTGTGAATTTGCTTCTCTACCCAGCTCCCAGGTGAGGCAGATGTTGCTAGTCCTTAGAGCACACCTTGATTATCACTGCCTTAGACTACGTGCTAGGATTCTTAGCTGTCAATGAGAGCTACATCAAACAATGCCCTAAACATAAAGATGTAGGACATCGACAATCTTGGTTGATCACAAGCAAACCCCATAACATTGTCATTGTGAAAACAAAGTAGGAAAAATTTGTACTGAATCTTGAAGGAGGGATAGAATCTCAAAGGATGGAAAGAAAAGATAAGGAAGGAGTGGTGATGGTTGAATAAAAAGTAGCTCAGAGTTGCTGGAGCAGGAAAGTCAGGCTGGAAAGTTTGGCTGATACCACTGACCAAGGCTGCTTCAACTTCCCTTCAGCTTAACTAGACTCTGGACAGGCTTTTACCCTCTCACCTCAGCCCTCAAACTATCTATGTGCCTAATAGTCACTTTGCTCCTGTCTCACCTTTCCCAGCCCCTACAGAGTACAGGTGACCTAATTACTGCAAAGGAAAACATCCAAGTGGTCCTGATTATAACTTCAATAAATCACTCAACTATCCCAGTGATCAACCCCCCTATCATCTTTCAGTGCCTTTCCAGTAACCCACCTATAGCCATTTAAAAGCTAGCTATGAATGCATTACCTTCCTCCCAGCGTGGGACATGACTCCCAGGGATGAGCCTCCCTGGCAATGAGGCATTATTACCTAGTGCCAACTGGCAATATGACTGGAAAAAGACCTTGAAGAAAAGAGGGAAAAGGTAAAGACAAATGAGTTCATATGGCTAAGGGACTTCAAAGTGAGTCAGGAGGTCATCCTAGAGGTAACACTTATGCACGTCTCAGTAGGACCTCATAGGCTTAATATGGATATCACCCCAAATAGAGGGGCTCCTGAGGGCTCTGGAGACACCCAGGTCCTATATTAGGGTGCATAGCTCTGGAGTTTTACGCCTTACCAGTGGACCCTACTTTGGAATCTGTGCTCCTGAGAGTGACCGTGTTGGATCAAATAAGTCCTCCCTGCACAAGGCCTATCAGTCCCTTCTATTCAAACCTATATGTGGTGCTAGAGTTTGTAGGTGTACTTCCAGAGACTGGAGCCTTGGGCCTGCCCATGTGCCAGCTGGGCCCGGAATCTCAGTGCAGCTGCAACTCCTACTCTACAGCTCAATGGACTCACCCAGGACACCTGTCAGGGAGATGATGATGGGCAATGGCCATCCCAGGGATTGAAAAGTCTGCAGCTGCAGGCGGGATAATCCCATCCATCTTATCCATGGGATATAAGCCCCCTCTCACTAGGAGGTGGAGTGGGCATCACCATCCCAGACTCCTCAGGACTGGGGGGAGAGCTATGGACTAGAGTGGACTTAATGATATTCTGTTTAGACATATTGTGATTCAAGAAATGGAAGAAATTACAACATTAATGTGGAGCTAGTGGCCACTGGACACTTTTGGGGCAGGGAGAGGTAAAAAGCAATTGTAATACAAAGGCTTTTTGGGGACTTGGGAATTATCCTGAGTGACATTGCAGCGACAGATATAGACCATTTTACATCAGCATATAACATGCAGAACTGCATGGGAGAGAGTGTGGTCTACAGTGTGAACTATGGTCCATGCTTAGTGGCAAAGTTCCAGGATGTGTATATCCATTGCAGGTGATATGCCACACTAATGAAAGACGTTTATGTGGGAGTTGTGGGGGTGGGGGTGGGACATGGGGCATATGGGAATCCCTATAATTTTTGTGTAACATTTATGTAATCTAAGTATCTTTTAAAAAATAAAAAAAAAATAAAAAAAAATAAAAAGCTAGCTATGGAGAGCGGATGTAGCTTAAGTGGTTGAGCACCTGCTTCCCATGTTCAAGGTCCTGAGTTCAATTCCTGGTACCTCCTAAAAAAAAAAAAAAAAAGCTGGCTAACATTTGTTTCAAAGGACTTGAGTTCTACTCTGTCTCCCTCGTACAACGGTAGCTATGAATAAAGTAATACTTGCCTGTTTGCCTGTTTGTCTGGTGCAATTTTTTTCTTTGACACCAGATGTTGACTTTGAGTGCACCCCAGCCCTCTGGGTTGACAGAATAGAGCATACAAGTACTCAATGAAGTATGTGAGTACTGACTCTCCACAGTAATTGTCTACTGGTAAAAGAATCATTTTCATGGCCGTGTTGCATCTTTACAAACAAAGAAAATTGCCATTATTTTGAAGATGTAGGTTTTATTTTATCTTTCATTGTGATCTTAATTTTAAACATAGGTTATCTGATTTGGAATTCCAAAGGTAAGGTAAAAAAAAAAAAATGTTCCTGTACTCTACTCTCATGTATAACTTATAGATCTGGGGGGCAAGAACCATTTTTTTAATCTCATATTTCAAGAGTATCACCCTGGTCATAAAACATGTAGTCATAGTTTATGGGATGCTTTGACTCTATCCTATTGCGTTCAGTGGTATAAATACATGCTTGTTACCATCACTACAAAATTTATGGGGATGGTAATATGTTGAATTCTTAATCAGTTTGTCTTCACCCCAAGCCTTACCCACAAATTCCTTTTTATGTGTTCAAAGGCATTGCCTTCTTGTTATAGATCTATGTTACCCAGTGGGAAATCAGAAAAGAAAAAAAAAAGCGTCAAAGTATTGAAGTATTGAGTCACAAACTGTTGGACAAAGTGAAAGACATAAAAATTGGGATGCAGGCTTGCTGAGAAATAACTTGGGCCAGCAAAGAGGAGGGAGGGGCAGGATGGCTACTTGGAGAGGAGGGCACAAGCCAGAGAAATCCAGAGCAAGCACTGAGCATTGCCAAGTTGTTGTAGAAGCTGAGTTACTGCTGAGTTGCCCTCCTCCCCATCGCTCGAGGACCACCAGTCACCCTCAGCAGGTCCCACATGTCCATCATCCAATTTGGAATGATTCCGCCCAGCCTCTGTCTTCTCCATTCCATGTGGACAATGACTAGGCCTGCTCTTTGGTTTGGGGCACCCATAAGCTTCCTTCAGTGGAGGATGGGTGTGATAGACATTTTCACTTTTCCTCTTTAGATTCACTCTTCACCCTTCTCCATCTTGCCACTTGCCCAAGGAGACTGATCTGAATGGCCCATCTCGGAGGGCTTCCCTTCCCTTCTAGTTGAGTTTGCAGACGCCAGCAGACGGTCAGAGAGTGGGAGGGGTGTCAGGGTGTGGGTCCCATGTGCAGAGGAGTTGCAGTGACTTCCTACTGAAGGTCACAGTTTCTGCAGACAGCCTGTTCTCTGTGATCCGAAAATCTCTCCCTTCTCTTGCCCCATTAAGCTTAGCTTGATAAGGGCTCTTCACTGGAACTAGCCCTGGGGTAACTGCAATACATTCCCTGCTAGTTTCTCTTTAAACTTGTACATACCTCTGACAAATACAATTAGGGATTTTAGGAACCTTGAGCAGCAATGTTAGTGTGAAGGGAAATTTTCGCCCCTGGTCAGTGTGGAAACATCTCAGCCAATAGAGAGCATGGGTGAACTAAAGCCAATATATTTATAGTTCGCTAGATCCTGTTTCTTCAGAATGAAATATATGCAGAAAATTGTCTAGGTCTATAGATGTAGGAAGTATATATTTTAAAAATCACATGCATGTGCCTAAGGAGTTTAAAATTTAACAGGGAAGACAAATATGCCCAGAAATAACACAAGGATGAATGTGAAAGAATAGAGGAGGGGAGCCTTGCACCTGGGGAAGGACAAGGACGTGGCTGAGTAGGCTCCAAGTCTAAGTTACAAATCAGGACAAAGGTTGCACATGAGGTAGTATTTTAAAATTCTATCCTAGTACTATGGATAGTGTTGTTAAAAGAGACCTTCCACGGGCAGTGATCTGTGGAGAAGACCAAATAGAAGTAACATTTCTTAATTCCATTCCAGCATTGTGGGGGGCCTTTCACAGAGCCTGAGACCAAGAGAGACAAGCTACTTGAGCTATTTAGATATAGAAGAGGAAAGAGAGGGGAGAGGTAAGCCAAGCTGATTTGTTATTATTACTTATGAAAATCAATGCCAATTTCTATAGAGCTTCTCTGCTAAAGGAAGAAAATAAAAACCAGTAAAGGCAAGGTAATAAAGAAAAACAATTTCTTTTGAAATGTTCAACTTCCTCCTTTCTTACCACTTCTCCAGTGATACACTTCTCTCCACCTCAGGCTTTACCAATATTTACTTATTTTCACCCTCTTTCTCACTGGTCCCTATAGCCAAAGAAAGTTTTTCCTTCATCTAGAGTTAAACCAATGCTCTTGTTATCACTCTACCCGGTACCTGCTTTCTCTTTCTTGACATTTTCTACGTCTTGTTTCTTTTTTATAACATGTTCCAATTTCTTCTATTCTAGAAATACTATTTTCTTAACTCTACTCAGTGTCACCCCATAATCTCCAACTAAGACAGAACCACTGCTACTATCTAGGCATATTCATTCATTCATTTAACAATTATGTATTGAACACTTACTATGTGCACTGTCACAGGCATGGAAAATGCAGATGGAAAGGAAACAGACTATACATAAAAATAAATAAATGAGATAATTTCAGAGAGTTATAAACACTTTGAAGAAAATAATCAGGGAAATGTTATGAGGAGTGGTAGGCAAGAGTATGGAAGCTTCTGGAGATGGGATTGTTGGGGAAAGTCTCTCTGAGGAGGTGATATTTGGGCTGATACATGAGTGATGAGAAGGAGTCAGCCTTATGGAGATCTGGAGAAAGATTGTCCCAAGCAGAACATTTCCTTCCTTATATGTGTAGAGACACATACCTATAAATATTGTTGGGGATTGAGTCATGTTCCCCACAAAAGACACATTCAGATCTTAATCCTGTCGGTGTGAACCCATTTGTAATTAGTGTCTTTGATTATATTAAGGTGAGTCAGGGTAAGGGCTCATTTGTAAATAAGCTCTTCAAATATCCTACTTAGGTGTGGCTAAAATGAATTAGGGTAGACTTTCTTCCTTATGCCTGGAGGCCCTATAAAGAGAAGCTATTAAGACACAGTAAGTCAAACAAAGTAATAGGAAGGAGCTAGAAGTTGGAAGAAGGCAGAGAGGAGAGGGAGATGGCCATGGGATGGAGAACTGCCATCACCAGGATGCTACTGGCCATAGTCAGAAAGCATGGCCCTGATGACATTTTGATTTTGGACTTCTAGTCTTCAAAATCTTGAGATAATAAATGTTTTTTTTTTTAAAGCCAATCTATTATGTGGTCCTTGACATAGCAGCTCAGGCCAACTAGGACACACATATATAGAGAGTGATTTACATTTTCATTTTGACCTTTAGCTCTCAGCATTACCTGTTAAAGGACCATCTTTTCAGTCCCTATGGCCCTGGCACTGTGTTTCTCTGATAATCTAGCACAAGACAGAGACCAGCCTGGCTTATGTCACTTGGAATTTTTCTGATTTTATGTTTCTGAATGTATGCCTATGGGAGTTGAGGAAAAAATACCACTGACCTAATCCCCAAATGCACATTCTAGACAAGATTATATAGATAAGATAAAATCCTCTCCACCCAAAATTCATAATCTCTTGCCAAGTCCATCCTTCCCCATCACCATGAAAACTCATAATATTAGGAAAATGGAGAACTTTTAGCAGGAAAAAATGGGAAAATTCAGCCTTCATGTTAAATTGTGTTATGCACCCCAACTTAGACATGTTCTTAATCTTAACCCATGCTCCAGTGGGTGTGAACCCATTATAAAGAAGATGTCGTGAAGATTTTAATTCTAGTTAAGTGTGGCTTGACTGAATGAGGGTGGTTCTTTTTTTTTAAATAATTTTTTTTTAAAATATTTATTTATTTATTACCCAGCCCCCATTGTTTTGTACTCGCTGTCTGCTCTCCATGTGTTCTTCTGTGTCTGCTTGTCTTTTCTTTCGGTGGCACCAGGAACTGATCCTGGGACCTTCTGGAGTGGTGAGAGGCTACTCAATCTCTTGTGCCACCTCAGCTCCCTGATCTGCTTTGTCTCTCTTCTGTGTCTCTTTTTGTTGCGTCATCTTGCTGCACCAGCTCTCTGAGTGGGCCAGCACTCCACATGGGCCACCTTGCTGTGTGGGCCAGGACTCCGTGTGGGCCAGCTCGCCGCACAGGCCAGCTTGCTTTTTTTTTTTACCAGGAGGCCCCAGGAATTGAACCCTGGACCTCCCATATGGTAGATGGGAGCCCAATCACTTGAGACACATCCACTACCCGAGGGTGGTTCTTAATACATATACCTGGAAGCCTTATAAAGAGATGAAAAACCAGAAGCTAGAAGTCAGAGACAGCCACCCAGGAGAACCCAGAAGTCAGCAGAAACCAGAAGAGATGAGAGGACTTCACCACGTGATAAGAGGCAGAGACACAAGCCAAGGAACCTCAAGGATTTCCAGCAGCCAGTACCAGAATGTCACAGATTGAGAGAAGAAAGTAAGCCTTGCTACTATGTTGATTTTGGACGTTATTAGCCTCAAAACTGCAAGCCAATAAATTTCTGTTGTTTAGCCAAAATCAGTTTGTGGTATTTGTGATAGCAGCTCTGACAAACCGAGAGAGCCTGACACTCTAAACTTTGTTCTAAACTTTGTCATCCCTGGAAGTCCCTTTTACATGCTTTGCATCTTGTGATATGTGACCTATAAGCACTAAAAGATCCAAGCTATTTCATCATCTTGGCAGCAGTGGTAGTCCTTGTGTCTTCTACTTGCTGTGCAGCTTCAATAGATCAGATATTATTTAAAAATGCATTGGTTTTACCTTCCAACCAGGAGAAAGCTGAAGTCAATTATTCTGAGACCAAAAAAGTATTGGAGGAAAATGCAGGAGTTCAGGACAACAGTTGCCAAGAAATATGAACTAGAATAGCTTGGACTTTTGATCTCTGCCTGCTGATTAATCTGAAAGCCCAAAATAGCCTCTCTTAATACCATCTGTGACCTCCTTAATCTCTCAGTTTTTATTTTACTCAGGCCATGCTACTCAAATTGTCACCTTGAAGGTCACTGGTGACAAATGACCTTTCAGTTAACAAAGCCCAATGGTCATTTAATAATCCCATCCTCAACCTTTCAGCAGCATCTGACCATGTCAGCCACCCTTAGCTACTTGCAGTTCTGCCTCTCGTCACACAGTAAATAGCACTGCCCTGTTTGCCCTTTATAAAAAATCTTTTACATCTCATTCCCCGATTTTCTGCTGTATAACTCTACTAATGTGAAGTACACCTTCTTTTCTCTGTCTCACCATTAGTGATGTCACTATCACCCATATGTGAATGACCCCAAAGTCTATATCTAACGCCATAACCCAGCCCTGCATTGTCAATTGTGTGCCAGTATTTCCACCCATATATCTCCACTGGCACCCTGTCCATTTCTGAACCAGCTCCTTAATTTCCCCAGGCTGGACAAAAGCTCCAGGATCTTTGTGAAAGAAATGTTCTGTCTTGAGGCTGGTATTCCCACACTTGGGTTTTTAATGCCCATGCCTGAATTAGTTTGCTAGAGCTAACTAAATAAATGACCACAAACTTGGGGTGAAACAGCAGAAGTTTATTCTCTTACAGGTTTGAAGGCAAGAAGTCTGAAATTAAAGTTTCAGCAATGCCATATTGCCTCTGAAGGTGTGAGGGAAGACTCCTTCTTTTATGGATTGAATCATGTCCCCCACAAAGTCGTGTTCAAGTCCTTAACCCCTGGCCCTGTGGATGTAAAAAGGATCTTTGAAGATCTTAGGTCAAATGATGCCAAACTGAAGCAGAATGGGCCTTAATCCAATATGACTGACATCCTTTTTTTTTTTTTTTTAATTTTTATTTTATTTTATTTTTAAAGAAGCTTTAGAATACATAAATGTTACATAAAAAATATAAGGGGATTGCTATATGCCCCAACCCTCCGCTTCCCACACTTTCCCACATCAACAACATCCCTCGTTAGTGTGGTACATTTGTTACAATTGATGAACATGTGGAAACATTGCTACTAACCATGGATTACATTTTACATTATAGTTTACACTCTGTCCCACACAATTTTGTAGGTTGTGACAAAATATACAATGGCCTGTATCCGTCACTGCAATGTCGTGCAGGACAACTTGACTGGAGCCCTTTTAAGCAGAGGAAATTTGGACAGTCAGTAGGGGCCAGAAACGGGCAGATGGACGTGTAATCCAGGCAAAGACTGAGTTCTGGATTGTCGGCAAGCCACAATCCGAATGCCACAGCCTTCAGAGAAAGCAGGATCCTGCCAACACTTTGATTTGGGGCTCCTTAGCCTCCAAACTGAGGCAATAAATTCCTGTTGTTTAAACCAACCAGTCTCTGGTATTTGTTATTGCAGCAATGTCATAGCACAGGAAGAAAAAAGTGACATTTGTCATTTCAACAAATAAGTCTGATGCTCTTCTTAGTGTAGAACAATGGTTCTCAAGTGGAGGCAAATTTTCTCCCCACCCCCACCCCTCCACCCCGAGGGGACATTTGGCACAATGTCTGAAGCCGTTTCATTGTGACATCTGGAAGGTGCATGCTACTGGCACATAGTAGGTAGAAGCTAAGATGCTGCTAAATGTCCTACAATGCCCCAATAGCGAAGAATTAGCCATACCAAAATGTTGATACATCTGAGATCGGACCCTCCTACGATGTTTGCAGGAGGGCTATTCCAGAGCCAGCTCAAATGTCATGTAAGAAGTTAAAGCTCCTTATCCCCAAGCCTGTCAGGCAAATTCATTTATGCAACAATCATCTTGTGCAGACACTGTGAATAGTTAGCTAGCGGATGCTTTTACAAATGCTCTCTGTCAAGCCGGTTGGCCCTACCCGTGATGAACATACTGGACTGGACCAGTTGGCACCCTACAATTAGCAGAGTGGAAATATTTCATAAAAACTTTCTCAAAAAACCCAGAAGGCAGAAACTAATTCCATATGTCAGAAGTATCCCCCCTTGAAAGATGAAGGACAAATAGACCCACTCTTTATTCCCCACAATGTACTGGACATGAATTTATTACACCAATTAATCCTTGAAGCAAATTAAAGGATGCTGAATTAGGACAGGATTTTCAGACAAGGAGTCTAAAGTCATATGAAGCTTAATTCTGATAATTTATATCATCTGGTGCCATTTTCCTTTTCCCTTCCTCCTTCAATCTCATATGTAGCTAATCACCAAGGAAGAACAAGAAAGGCTAATGAAGTTCAGACTGAGAAGCTGGCATAAACCTGTGAAGCTGAGTCAGTGCAGGTATGCTGTGTTCCCCCTAGGTGAAGTTGGACTTCTGTGCCCAAGACAGGCAAGGACCCAGCAGAGGGAGACAAACTTCTCCTCTAATTGAAGGTAGAGGACAGCCCAGAGCTGGCCAACATTGAGACTGCTAAGTTTCATCTGATTCTAATTTACCAAAGTGGGCCCAAACTGGAGACATGGCAGTCGTTTTGCCATCCTTTCTCTGGATTCCAGCAGAACCCAATATCAATCCTTAAACATTTGAGGTTGGGGATGGCCACAGGCGTGTTGTAATTATCTATTAAAGAACTGCTTGCCCCAGGCTCTATCTTCCTTCTCAGAGAAATAAGATGGTGAGGATTAAATGTTACAATTAAGAAAGAAATTTTTTTCTAAATCTGAACTAAATAGAAGTATGTGAGCTAATATGATTTACTCTAATTTTCTAGGAGGCAATTAGCATTCCAGATAAAATATTTAAGCAATTCTGATAGATTTTAAAGAGATTAAGATTTCTTTGGGGGAGTTACCCATCCATACAACTTAGAAGCTTAAAAATCTTCAGGCATTTCTTTACTATCTCCTGTTTTTTCAATAAAAGGAACTTTTTAAATTTATCTGCTTAACATCAATTATCTTGCAGCATATTTGAAACAAAACTGATATTTGTTTATATATATATTATTTAACATGTATATTTTATTTTAGTACTCTGCTTTTCTAGAAGATGCCTCTGCCATAGGGTGGGAGGAAGAGGATGTAAGATATAATGACTTAACAAGGCCCTCTTTGATATTACTTCATAGGGCACCAAAAGAGATTTCCACTTCCATGAGGATGGAAGTCTTAATGAATTGGGGCAAATTAAAACCAAAACACATCATAACAAAACGAACGGGATCCCACAAAGGCAGTACTGAGAAGGAAATTTATACCTCTAAATCAGGGGTTCTTAACAAGGGGTCTGTGAGCTTGAATTTAAATTAAAAAAAAAAATATTCTTGTGGGGACATGTTGGTGCAGGTGTGATATATTTATTAAATAATACACAGTATAGTGTGGACTTAGTAAGGGGTCTGTGGTTTTCACTTGACTGGCAAAGGGGTCCATGGAACAAAAAAGGGTAAGAACCTCTGCTCTAAATGCTTACATTAAAGAAGAAAGACTTCAGGTCAAAAACCTAAATTCACAATTGGAGGATCTAGAAAAAGAGAAGCAAACTAAATCCAAAGTGAGTGGAAGGAAGGCAATAACAAGTATTAGATTGGAGATAAATGGAACAAAGAAAAAAAAAAAAAACAACAATAGAGATAATCACTACGTCAAAAGTTAGCTTTTGAAAGATCAATAGAATTGACAAACCTTTAATTAGACTGAGAAAAAAGAGGTAGGACACAAATAACTAGAATTAGAATTGAAGGGGGGTGGGCATTACTACCAACCCAACAAAAATAAAAAGGGTTGCAAGAGCATACTATGAACAACTGCACATCAACAAATTAGATAACCTAGAAGAAATTGACAAATTCCTAGAAACATGCTGTTTTAGTTTGTTGGCTACTAAAACAAAGACCATGACATAGGTTTGTTTAACAAGGGAATTTCAGGGCTCACAGTTTCAGAAGCTATAAGGATATAAGTAAACCCTCCTGGGTTTGGTGTCTTCTGGCTGGTTGGCAATCTTTGGGGTCCCTTGGCTTTTCTGTCACACAGCAATATACGTGGCAGCATCTTTTCTTTTCTCTTCTGGGTTCTGTTGACTTCTAGCTTCTCTCTGATCCCTGAGAGTACTTCCTCTTCTTGTCCAATCTTCTTTTCTTATACGGACTTCAGTAATATTGGATTGATGCACACTTTCATTCATTTGGATGCATCTTCACTACTAACATTTTCAAAGAACTTATTTATTTACAAATGGGTTTACACCCACAGGACCAGGCATTGGGATATGAACCTGCTCTCTCTGGGGGACATGGTTCAATCCTCAACATGCACAATCCACTTACACTGACAAGGAGAGACAGAAAATCTCAACAGCCTAATAAGAAGTAAAAAGAATGAAATCAGTAATCAAAAACCTCCCAAGAAAGAAAAGCTCAGGAACAGATGGCTTCACTGGTAAATTTTACCAAACAGTACTAGAAGAATTTACACCAATCCTGCTCAAATTCTTTCAAAGAATTGTGGGATGTGGGAACACATCCTAACTGCTTCTGTGAGGCCAACATCACCCTCATACCAAAGCCAGAGAAGGTTATCACAAGAGAAAATTACAAACCTATAATCATTATGCATAGAGATGCAAAAACCATCAACAAAATCCTAGCAAACCATATTCAACAGCACATTTAAAAATTATATGCCATGATCAAATGGGATTTATCCCAGATATGACAGGGTGGTTAAATATAAGAAGATGATTTAATGCAATACACTACATTCATTGAATGAAGGGGGGAAAAAAAATCACATAATCATCTCAATTGAAGCAGAAAAGGTACTTGAAAAAAATGTAGCAACTCTTCTTGCTAAAAACACTTAGAAAACTAGGAATAGAAGAAAGCTTCCTCAATCTGATAAAGGGCATATATGAATAAACCATAGCTAACATCTTACTCAATGGTGAAAGACTGAAAGCTTTCTTTCTAAGATCAGGAACAAAACAAGGATGCCCACAATCATCATTGTTCTTTAACATTGTTTTGGAAGCTCTAGAAAAAATTGGGAAGAAAAAAAATCATCCAAATTGGAAAGGAAGAAGTAAAATGTTCCATATTTGCAGATAACATGATCCTATGTATAGAAACTCTTGATAAATCCCCAACAAAAACATTAGAGCAAATTCAGCAAAATGGTGGGGTATAAGATAAACACGCAAAAATCACTAATGTTTCTATGAAGTAGTAATTAACATTATGAAGAGGACATCAGGAAATAATTCTATTTACAATAGCAACTAAATAATAAAATTATTAGAATGAAATAAGTAAAATTATTAGAATGAAATAAATAAATTTAACTAAGGATATAAAGGATGTGTGTATGGAAAACTAAAATACACTGCTGGAAGAAATAAAAAAGATCTAAATAAATGGAGGGATACTCCATGCTAATAGATTGGATGAGTAAGATCTCAGTTCTATCCAAAATGATTTACAGAGTCAATGCCATTCTAATCAAAATTTCAAAAGCCTTCTTTGCAGAAATGGAAAACCCAGTCATCAAATTTATATGAAAGGATATGGGTTCCCAAATAGCCAAAACCACCTTTATAAGAAGAATAAAGTTGGAAGACTGCCACTTCCTAATTTTAATATTTACTACACAGTGACTTTAATCAAAAGAGTCTTGTCTTAGCACAAGGGTAGACACATAGACCAATGGAATTGGATTGAGAGTTCAGAAATGAACTCTCATATCTATAGCCTATTGATTTTTGACAAGGAGACCAAGTCCAGTCAATGGAAAAAGAATAGTCTTTTCAACAAATTGTGTTGGAAAAACTGGATATCCACATACAAAAGAGTGAAAGTGGACCTGTACTTCACATCATATACAAAAATTAACTCAAAATGGATGAAAGATCTAAATATAAGAAGCAAAACTATAAAACTCCTAGAAGAAAACATAGGGAAGCATCTTCAGAACCTTGAGTTAGGCAATGGCTTCTTAGAATTTACACCACAAGTATAAGCAAAAAAAAGAAAAAGTAGATAAATGAGACTTCATCAAAATTAAAAGCTTTTGTACATCAAATAAATTCATCATGGAAAAAAGACAACCTACAGAATGGGAGAAAATATTTGGAAACCATATATCTGATAAGAGTCTAATATCCAGAATATATAAAGAAATTCTACAATTCAATAAGAAGATAAGCAACCCAATTAAAAAGTGGGCAAAATATTTGAACAGAAGTTTCTCCAGAGAAGATATACAAATGGCAAAAAAAAAAAAAAAAAAAAAAAAAGAAAACACATGAAAACATGCTCAACACCATTAGCAATTAGGGAAATGCAAATCAAAACTTCAATGACACACCATTTGACCCCTACTAGAATGGCTACTATTAAAACAAAACAAAACAAAAAAACACAGAAAAACAAATATTGGAGAACTTATGGGGAAATAGGAATACTTTTCCAATATTAGTTGGAATGTAAAATTATGCAACTGCTTTGGTAAACATTTTCCACTTCCTCAGAAAGCCAAGTATAGAATTACCTTATTACCTGCCAATCTCCCTTCTAGGTATATTACTCAAAAGAATTGAAAGCAGGAACTGGAACAAGTATTTGTACATGGATGTTTGTAGTGGCATTATTCTCAATTGCCAAAAGAGGGAAGCAACTCAAACACCCAATCACAGGTGAATAGATAACAAATTGTGGAAGGTACATGGAATGGAATATTATTCAGTCAAAAAAAAGAATGAAGTTTAATACATGTGACAACATGGATGAACTTGAAGACATCATGTTGAGTGAAATAAGCCAGACACAAAAGGACAAATGTTGTGTGATCTCACTGACATGAAATAAATACAATAAGCAAATTATACAGTCAGAAAGTAGAATACAGGTTATTAGGAGCTGGGGTAATAGTAGGGAATGGGGAACTAATGCTTAATTAGTTTCAGTATGTGGTGATGGTAGCACAACATTGTGAACATAATTAACATCACTGAATTGTATATTTGAATGTGGTTAAAATAGGAAATTTTTGGTTGTATTTATGTTACCAGAATAAAATTATTTTTAAAAGACATAGATCTGTACAGCACAAAAAGTGGGCCCTAATGGAAATTATGGACTAATTAATTGCATCGATTGCAATAAGTAATTAATTAATGCAGTTAATTAGTCTAACCACATCAAAGCAATGTTAATAATAGGGAATACCACATGTATTTGGGGGATGTTTATATGAGAATTCTGAACTTTCTGCAGGATTTTTCTGTAAACTTACACTTTCATTAATTAAACAAAGCCATGCTAAAGGAGTTAATACTTTAAGATTCCAATCATATGAAATTCTAGAACATGGAAAACTAACCTTTGGTGAAAAATATCAGAACTCTCATTCCTCAAGGTAGAGAGGCAGCAGTTGTAGATTGCGATGTTTTATAAAGATTCTTTCTGTGATCATGGTAAAGTTCTTTATTTTGATAATGGTTTGGCCTACTCAAGGATAAACATTTGTCAAAACTCATCAAACAGTGCATTTATTAACTATCCGTTTCACTCTATATAACTTTTGCACAAGAAAAGAAAAAAAGAGTTTTAATAAAAATTGAACTCTAGCTAATTATTTGCATTCTAAAGTGTTCAGAGTGAGGTGTACTGATATCTGCAACTTACTATGTTTTTTATTTTTTATTTTTTTAAATTTTTAAAATTTCTTTATTCTTTTAAGTCTATTTTTCCTTTTTATATTTTTCTTCTTTTTTGATTTTATTTTTTTCTACTTTTTGTTCTCTTTTTATTTTATTTTTATTTGCAGTTTACTTTGAAAGGCACCAAATGTAAAATGAATTGATGGATGTAAAAAAAGGGGGGGTCCTAAGAGACATATTAAAAATTTTGATGTTATTGACATTATTAGCACCTGATTAAAACAAACAAGAGGTTAATAGAAGCACTCACATATTACCAGACAATTGGAGAAATTTGAACACCAATAGCATCTTGGTTGGTGTTAAGGAATTATAGTTTAATATTTCCTTTAGGCGTGATAATGGTATTTTGGTTATTTTTAAGTCCTTCTCTTTCATTTAGAATTACACATGAAATATTTACAGATGAGATGATATGATATCTGAGTTATGCTTCAAAATAATCCTATGGGGGGTAGGAAGTGAATAGTGGTAAAAAGAAAAACAAGGTTGGTCATGTGTTGATAGGTTCTGAAATCAGATAATGTTTATATGGGTGTTCATTGTACTATTCTCTCTATATTTGTCTATGTTTGACATTTTCCATAATAAAAAGTTTTTAATCATATTAGGAAAATTATAAGGGGAACTTTGAAAACCTTTGATTTTTTGAGATAAAGTGCTCTTTCAAAAAAAAATGGCATGAAATAAAATGCTCTCATAGGTTGTTTCTTAAAAAAAAAAAAAAAAAAAAAAAAAAAGACCTAATTTTATGTTACCTATAAGAAAGGCACTTCAAATATAATGAATACATAGATTAAAAGTAAAGGGATAGAAAAAAGATGAATTAATCAAAAGAAACCCAGAGTGGCAATTAATATTTCACATTAATATAAGACAAGTATACTTCAGAGCAAAAAAATTGTCAGGATCAATTCACTAGAAACATCTTAGAATACTAAATATGTATGCACCAAACAACACAGTTTCAAAATACATGGATCAATATAGCTGGAGAATTGAACGTCCCTCTCTCAGTAATGGATAGACCCAGTAGATGGAAAATCAGCAAGGATACAGAAGAATTGAACTTCATTGTGCTGGTTTGATGCTGTATGAGATGCAGAAAAGTATGATCTTAAAGTTAATCTATTCCTATGGGTAAGGACTCACTGTAAGTAGGATCTTAAGATGTGAACACCTCTTTCAGGGCGGGTTAATCCTCTTACTGGAGTCTTTTGTAAATGGAGGACTGAAAAGCCACAGACAGGAAAAAGCCTCAGGGACAGAAGGAGAGGTCCTGGAAGCCAGAGGCCCGAATCAGAGGAGCACAGAGGCACAGAAAGAGGTGTTCAAGAGGCAGCAAAGCCGAAGAAACAAAGCCTGGAGGAGAGGGGAGAGAGGCGTGGACTGGCATTGTGCCAGTCCATGGGCTTCATAGCCCACAGCTGAGCTCCAAGAATAAAGCATCTTAGATGACCCGGCATGTGCCTGATCACCCACAGATGCAACTTGGTGAGACAGTGTCTCTTGATAATGCCTTGATTTGGATACTTTCATAGCCTCAGAACAGTAAGCTTTTAACCTACTAAATTCCCATTATAAAAGCCAACACATTTCTGGTATATTGCATTGGCAGCCTTTAGAAACTAAGACAATCATCAACAACCAATAGGATCAAGTTGACTTGTATAGAGCAATCTACTCCACAACAGCAGAATAGAAAACCTTTTCAACACGTGGAACATTCATCAAGAAATAATATAAATGGGTCATAAAATGAATCTTAATGAATTTTCTAAAAAGTTAAAATAGAACTGAGTATGTTCTCTGACCACAATGGAATTGAACTAGAAATCCGTAATAGGAAGATGAAAGGAAAATCTCCAAACCCTTGGAAATTAATAATAAAAAAGTCTAAATAACCTATGGATCAAAGAGGAAGTCTTAAGCAAAAATTACGTATACAAAAATAAAAATATATATGTAATAATATATGTGTATATATATATGTATATATGTAGAAAAGGAGACAGAAAGATATAGAGCAAGAAAGAGAAAACTAAATGAAAATCAAAATCTGTGGGAGGTATTTAAATCAGGGTTTAGATTGAAATATATATCACTAAATGTTTATGTTAAAAAGAATAAAAGTCTCAAATCAACAAAGTTTCCACTATGAGACACTGGAAAAAGAACGCAATGACTCAAAACAAAAAACAAATAATGAAGAACAGAAATCAATGAAATTGGCAACAGAGATAATCAGATAAAAAATTTGTTGTTGGGGATTGAATCAGATCCCTCACAAAAGACATGTTCAGGTCCCAATTCCTGATTCTTTGATTGTGAGCCCATTTGTAAGTTAAGGGGTGTGCTTAGACTGAATGAGGGGTAGAACTTAATCCAATGTGGCTGAAGTCATTAGAAGCATGCGACGTGGCTAGAAGCTGGAAGTCAATGGAACCCAGAAGAGAAAGGAGAAGATGTTGCCATATGCATTGTCATCTGACAGAAGAGCCAAGGACCAAGGATCACTGGCAATCAGCCCCAGAATATGACAGTGTTTGGGGAGAAAGCGTCACTTGGCTGATTCCTTGATTTTTAATTTCTCCTACCCTCAAAACCCTGAGCCGATAAATTGCTGTTGTTTAAGCCAACCTGTTGTATAGTATTTGTTTTAACAGCCAGGAAACTAAAACACTAATTCTTTGAAGAGTTCATTAAAATCAATTAAACTCTAACATCTTGCTGGAGAAAAAGAGAAGGGAAATAGAAAATACCAATACCAGGAAAAAATTGGAGGATATCACTTGAGACCCTTCAGACATTAAAAAGAAAATAAAGCAATACTACAAATAATTTTTTTAAAATATAATAAACCATGATTACAAATAATTTTTAATACTTTTTTATTTTTATTTTTTAAATACTTTAGATTATATAAATGTTACCTAAAAAATATAGGGGATTCCCATATGACCCACTCCCTCCCCCTGCCACCCTTTCCTACATTAACAACCTACTTCATTAGTGTGGTACATTTGTTACAATTGATGAACACATATTGGAGCATTGCCACTAAGCATGGATTATAGTAACCTACAAATAACTTTATGCCCATAAATTTGACAGCTTAAATGAAATGGAACAATTTCTCAAAAAACTATAAGCAATCAAAACTCACCCAAAATGAAATAATCGGAATAGTTCTATAACTATTAAAGAACCTGAATTCATAATTAAAACATTTCCATAAAAGATTTTTCCAGTCTTCTGTGGCTTCGCTGGAGAATTCTGCCAAACATTTAAGGAAGAATTAACACCTAATATCTAATCTCTCCCAGAAAATCCCTTTCCTATTGATTTCATGAGGCCAGCATTACCTTGATACTAAAACCCCACAAAGACTACTAAGAAACAAACAAACAAAAACTGTTGATCAATATTACTCATGAACATGGATGCAAACATTCTTAATAAAACATTGGTAAATGGAATCCAGCATTAACAAAAAGAATAATACATTGAGGGCTTTTATTTTTTCCAAGAATGCAAAACTCGTACAATATTTGAAGATCAATCAGTGTAACCCAGCATATAATCAGTCTAAAGAAGACTAACTGTATGACCCTATCACTTAATGTGGAAAAAGCATCTCACCAAAATCAACACCTATTCATAATAAAAATTCTGATAGAATATGGCATTGTCAGGTAGGATGATTTTCAGCTTCTTTTTGTCCTGCATTTGAGATTTCTGATCCTTCGATGGAACCAAAGAAAGCATTCTGAGATCACTTTTGAAGTTTTATAGCACTTCCACCTCCAAAACAATGAAAATTGTATTGGTAAATAAGGACTTAGGCTTGAAATCCTTGAAAGCAACTCATGTCATACTCCAGTGATTGCTTAAACTTGAACTGTGCATCAGAATGAAGTGGTGATCTTAGCAATATAAAAATGCTGGTTTCATCCATAGAGTCTATGGGATGGTGCTTGAGAATTCACATTTCTTACAAGTTCCCACATGATGCTGCCAGAACTACTCTTCGAGAACCACTTTCTACAGCAATCCTTTCTCCAAACCCCACAGACTTTATGATCTGATTTTGTCGTCTCTCAACCCCTCCCCCATCCATAATTTAGGTACTATAATAGAATTCCACTATTCTTTGGCTAAAGAAACTTAATATGGTCTACAAGCCTGAAAGTAGTCTGGCATAACAGTAAATATTTGTTGAATGAATAAATAAATAAATGAGTCAATGAGCAAGCATCTAGAGCTTTAGGAATATGTTTTGTTGAAGTAGTTTCTGGTATTATTTTTGGTAGTACCAACACACAAATAAGGGTCAATTATGGTTAAGTTGCTTTTTATGGGTTATAGTGAGGCTTTGGGGCTGGGGTGAAGCATGTGATTTTCTTGTTCCTGGAGGAAATGTTAGGAAGATGGAGAACACCTAGCTGGATCAACTCCTAGAATTCTGCAGTGTAGGATTAAAAGAAAAAGAACAGATGTCCTTTGGGATCCTATAGCAATTGAAGGCTCAGTGAATACAATAGCTACTGTCATCACAACTGGCCTCCTATTTGTAGCCTCACCAACTCTCTTTCTTCCCTGCTTATTTCCCTACTCAAACCACCGGCCTAAATCAAAACTTTATGATTTACAATTCATCAAGATGACTGTGTGAGTCCATGAGAAATTGAGATTGGATTTTCTATATAACTATGGTTTATGGTGTTAACTAACACCATAAACCATAATTTACAAGTCTCACTGTTAGATGGAGAGTGATAAGAGAAATATGGGGAAATGTGAGGACAGGGTGAGGTAATCACATTTGAATTAGACAAATGAGGCCCTATTGGAAGGGAACACCCAGTGTCTCTGGACAAATTTATGAGTCCAAACAAAAATAATTACAGCACAGAAATGGCTGGCGCTGGATGAACCTGTTTGGTTGCTAATGTTGGTTGGCAGCTCTTCATCCTGACTATTCCATCTGGAGATAATTGTGTGATATCATCCATAAAATTAAATCATAAATCAACCCAACTAGCAAACAGGCCAGCAAGCTGCTGAGAAAGCCACACGTAGGGGAGCGTGAGATTTCTCATCTTAATGAGAGGTTTGGGAGTGAAATTAAGAGAAGACGACATGTATAGGGTGACCCTCAGCATGTCCATAGTCACACTGGCCATCAGCTGCCACCAAAGTCCATGCCCCGATAGTATCAGGACAGCCAGCATGTTGCCTGCATTACCCATTGGCTGATGAAGGAAGAACGTTCTGTTCATGAAAGGAAATGTGTATTGCCAGAAACGTTAAGACTTTCTAGTTTGAGCTGTGAACGTCCAAAATGAAAGCATCTTATATCATTTCTTCATGAAATGTTGACAATGATGGAAAGTCTATTAACATAAGAAAAGTCATGTACAACGGCATTTGGAGTACCATCCACTCTAGGCTCAGTTTTTGGGGATTTGAAGAGTACACCATGGTCTTTGATTAGTTTGTTAGTAAGTGAGCTGTGGTCAGTTGCAATCTATTTTTGGAAAGGGTTTGACTTTTTAAAGCAGTTAATTTTGATGTATGAAAGGGTTTATTATTCCTGTTTATTGTCAAAAGTGTGCTTGCCGGGAGAAGCACGTTGGAAGAGGTCAAGGGTCATCCCAGACTCCCTAACAACTCAGGTTGGGGCAAATGTCTGAAGGGCATATACTTGTTTGGGTTGAATGCTTTGAGAGGATAAATCCCACTGGCTTTGCAGAATCCATTTGTGGCAATAATAAATGTAAAATCCAGCTGTACATCCACTCGCTGAATTTTCAAAGTAACAGATGCTGAAAGGCTGGCAGTTTGTGAGTATCTGCAGGCGTAAGGTCACACCGTTACTCAGCAAAGACACATTTTGTTCCTCTGAATAGTTAGGAGCAGCAGAGCAAGAAAAGTCACCAGCTCTGAAAAAATTATAGTCTTTTGTTTCATGTTCAATTTTTGCATTGAACGTATATAATGCTTATATAGTGAACTCTATATTTTGCTTCATGTTCAATTTTTGCATTGAACGCATATAATGCTTATATATTGAACTCTATATTTTGTGAGGGTAGGGGTCCAGTTGGTTTTGGAAAATTCCAAAGTGTCGGCAAGTTAGGAAATGAAAAGCCTTCATAGAAAGAAATACTGTGTATTTGCCTTTATTTCTTTCCCTCCACCTCCTGCTCCCAAGAATATTTGTCTACTTTTCATTTTGGCCAAACTCAGCTAGAGCCTGAAAACTACAGTATGCCAATTTTATGATAATGAGCAATATCTGAATGCCATTTTATCTGTTTTATTGTATTGGTTAGGACTCTTTTGGTTGCCGGCACAGAAACCCAGCTCAAAGTAGTCTATGTAAAGAGAATAAATTTATTGCCTTACATAAATTTAAAAATAGATAGATAGATAAAGTGATTGGTTTAGGCATGGTTGTATCCAAGCCTCAAATAATACTCCTGTAAGATCTACCACTTTGCCCCCCTCCCCCCCTTCTCCACCTTAACCTCCATCTCCATCTCTATCTCTGTCTAGTTCCTGATTCTACTTCATTCTAGTTTGGCTTTATTTTCAGTTAGGCTCTCTTTCTGTAAGAGCAAGCAAAGCCTGAAGTGGCTTCAGGCCTGTATATTCCCGAGGATCCATGATTTCCTAGAGAAAGAGAAACCTCTTTCTTAATGATTTCAGCAAACGTAGTACAAAGTGATTGGGGTATGAATGGGAGAAATAGTGTAAGATAAGGCTGGGTAGGTCTGATTGGATCCAGACTGAACGCCTTGCATTTTACCCATAACCAGAAGCTTCCTAAAGTTTTAAAGCTGTAAAATGAAATGACTAAATCTTGGATTTGGTCCAAGATTACTGTAGTAGCAATTTGGAGAAAATTGGAATGAGAGGAACCCAGATTCCAGGATAAGAGTCCAGGTAGCAGAATATGAGAGTTAAGTGACAGTAGGATTAGAAAGGAGAAAAAGCCAATTCAAAAGGCCTCTGAAGAATAGAACTGAAATAACTTAGCAACCAACTGAATGTGGGCAAGTGAAAATAAAGGGAAAAATCAAATATGGCACTGAGGTTTCCAGTTTGGGTGACCGAGTGGATGTCAAGGTCATAACTCTGAGTTTGTATACATTCTCTCTTTGCAGATATTTTAAAGTAATTTTTATACCCCAAAGGTAGAAACACTACCAAATCTGATACCTCTCCCAATCCACTCATAGCAGAGAAATTTTGGAACAGATTTCAGACAACATTTAAGATTGGAACTAGGATAATGTCTTGATTGAAACCATGGAAATTTGGCTTTATTACTGGACCCATTTACTAAGTCCCTGAAATTTTCCAGGTTAATTCCATCAAAAGACATCGATTTCCTTTTCAGATTTTAATGATCCAAAGTATTGATGTTGTAAATATTTTACTTTTTTGATAAATATTATGTCCTATAATTTAAAGATATATTTTATTTTTTAGTTTATTGAAAGCTGCATTGAACAAGTAGGGAGCATCATTCTTTGGAATCAAAGAATACTATTGGGGCAGCTACAATTGTAACATTTGCCCTTATGTGGAAGAGGACTTTTAGGAGTTATTTGATCACCCATAGGTGCTGTACCATGCAGTGTTCAATAGGACAGGTAAGGAAGAATATTGGGAGCAATAAAACTTTATTTACAAAAACAGGTGTTGGCTCATGGGATGTAGTTTGCCATCTGATTTTTAAAAAAATATTACCTTATAATAATTACTTATTTTGATTACTGAGTTTCTTGCATCGCCTTAATTTTTGCTCCCCAGACTAGTGCCTCTCTTGCTTTACCCTAGTCGTGGTCTTTTCGGTACTAAGCCAAAAGGAATTGATTACTAAAACACAAGCTTGGGGAATTCTATTTAGGAGGGACTTTTGAGCAGGAAGATTGAGCGCCAGAAGAGTGTATTCATCTTATCATCTGACTAGACGCCACGATTCTTTGAGGAGCCAGACTCACTTCCCGAAAGTTGGAAGAAGCACAGGCCCATTTTGGGATATCATCTTCACATAAAGCCAACCCAACCACAGCAGTATATCTGTGCGCAGTTTGGTAGGTTTCCTGTGCCTAGTGTGTGCTCTTAAATTTCCTGAAATGTGCCAATGGGAGGAAATAATTTATGAAGTGTTATTTGATTTGATTCTGAACCTTGCTGCTCAAAATGTGAGCTATTGACCAGCAGCATCACTTGCTTGTTAAAAATACAAAATCTTAGGCCACACCCCTGAAGGTCTGGATGAAAATCTGCATTTTGACAGGATCCCCAGGTGATTTGTATGCAAATTATTAAAATTTGAGAAATGGTCCCCAAAGTGGAGTATAGAAATAAGATAATATAACTTCTATTTATAATTATTTTTGATCTCATATTCTTAAAATTTATATATTATCTATATAAAATATATATTTTATAGTGCATATATTATATTACTGCTGTAGTGTATTACAAATATTATTGGAGATACATGCTCAAACTTTTTTATTGAAAGGAATACATGGCCATCAAATTTTGGAATCCATTGCTTGGAAGATTGCAACTCTGGTGTGCAAGGCCTTGGAGAAAGGGCTAAAAGAGGAAGCAACAAAGCTTAGAGTATTCTCATCTTCTGAGTGAATTTCAGGTTAATCTGTTATTCCAAGATCATGATGACAATTGCTAGATCTACGAATTAATCAAAATCCTCCTGGAGCTATCCAGGAAGTTTTCCTTATCTAAATCGTCCCCAATTGAAAGAACAAATACATTTCAATTGTTTTCATTTAATACCTGATCCTGGCACACTGACAGGAACTGGATTCACAGATCAGTGCTTAGAAAAATGTCAAGTGATAAAGAACAAAGCAAATTCAGAATTTTGCACAGGCCTTTCTTATACTGATGAATGGAGTCATAGCTTTGTTATGGGTTGAATTTTACCCCCAAAAATCTACATTAGAGTCCTAAACTGCAGTCTTGTGAATGTGAATTTATTTGGAAATAGGGTCTTTGAACATATGATTGGTTAAAACTGGGCCAAGGTAGATTAGAGTGTGTGCTAATCCAATAAGATCATTGTCCTTAAAAGAAAGGGAGAGGAGACAGCAGAGAGACACTGGAAAGAAGGCCAAATGAAGACAAAGAGAGGAAGTGATGCATCTAGAAGCCAAGGAATGCCAAAGATTCCTGGCAAACTCCAGAAGCTAGAAAAGGGAAGTAAGGAGGATTCTCCTCTCCAGGTTTCAGATGGAGCATGGCCCTGCTGACATCTTGGTTTCAGACTTCTAATCTCCAGAACTATGAGACAATGAATTTCCATTGTTTAAAGCCATCTAGTTTGTGGTACTTTGTTATGGCAACTCTAGGAGACTAAAACATTTAAAATTCCTTGTGTTCCACTACTACTTTTCAGAGAAAATAAGGAAATGTAAACACCATGGCCATCAATTGCCTATGTGTTCCATCCTCTTGGAACAGGGAAATTTGTGCTGAAGTAGATCCCATTTCCGAGATATAATAGTGTAATCATACAGTATTTGTTCTTTTATGTCTGGCTTGCTTCACTCAACACAATTGTCCTCCATCCAGTTTCATCCATGTTGTCATATGCTTCACAACTTCATTTCTTCTTACTGTTGCATAATATTCCACCATGTGTATACACCACAATTTATTTATCTATTTGTTTCCAACTTTTGGTAATTGTGAATAATGCTACTATGAACATCAGTGTGCAAATGTCTGTTCGTGTCTCTGCTCTCAGTTCTTCTGGGTATATACCTACTAATGGTATTGCCAGTCCACATGGCAAGTCTATATTCAACTTCCTTAGGAACTGCCAAACAGTCGTCCCCAGTGGCTGTACCATCTTCTCCAACATTTACAGTTTTCTGACTTTTTAATAGTGGCCAGTCTAATAGGTGTGAAATGATATCTCATTGGAGTTTTGATTTGTATTTCCCTAATTGCTAGTGATGCTGAACATTTTTTCATGTATTTTTTTCCCATTTGTATTTCTTCTTTGGATAATTATTTTTCAAGACTTTTGCCCATTTTTAAATTGGGTTGTTTGTTTTTTTATTGTTGAGTTGTATTATCTCTTTGTATATCATGGATATTAAACCCTTATCGGATATGTGACTGCCAAATTTTTTTTTTCCCATTGAGTTAGGTGCCTTTTCACCCTTTTGACAAAAATGTTGAATTTTGAGGCGGTCCTATTTATCTATTTTTTTTCTTTTGTTGCTTATGCTTTGGGTGTAAGGTTTAAGAAACATACTGCCTACCACAAGACCTTGAAGATGTTTTCCTACATTTTCTTCTAGGAGTTTTATGGTTGTTGCTTTGATATTTAGGGCCTTGATCCATTTTGAGTTAATTTTTGTATAAGGTGTGAGATAGGGGTCTTCTTTCTTTCTTTTGAGTATAGCTATCCAGTTCTCCCAGCACCATTTATTGAACTAGACTGTTCTGGCCCAGCTGGAAGGGCTTGACAGACTTGTCAAAAATCACTTTACTGTAAATGTGCGGTTCTATTTCTGGGTTCTCGATTTGGTTTCATTGGTCAATGTATTTGTCTTTATGCCAGCACCATGCTGTTTTTACCACTGCAGCTAAGGAATATGCTTTAAAGTCTGGAAGTGAGAGTCCTCCAACTTTGTTCTCCCTTTTAAAGATCTTTTTGCCTATGTGGGGCCACTTACCCTACCAAATAAATTTGATAATTGGTTTTTCCACTTCTGCAAAAAAGGCTGTTGGGATTTTTATTGGGATTGCATTGACTCTGTTAATTAGTTTGGGTAGAATTGTCATCTTAATGATTTTAGTCTTCCAATCCATGCACATGGAATGTCCTTCCATTTATTTAAATCTTCTTCATTTTCTTTTAGCAATTTTTTGTAGTTTTCTGAATATAGGTCTTTTATGTCCTTGCTTAAGTTTATTCCTAAATATTTAATTGTTTTAGTTGCTATTATAAATGGATTTTTTTTCTGATTTCCTCCTCAGATTGCACATCAGTAGTGTTTAGACGCGCATTGATTTTTGTGTATTGATCTTGTATCCTGCCTCTTTGCTGAACACATCTATTAGTTCTAGTAGCTTTGTTGATTCTAGATATAGGATCATGCCATCAGCGAATAGTAAAAGTTTTACTTCTTCCTTTCCTATTTGGGTGACTTTTATTTCTTTATTTAGCCTAATTGCTCTAGCTAGAAGCTCTAGCACAATATTGAATAGCAATTGTGACAGTGGGCTTCCTTGTCTTGTTCCTGATCTCAGTGGGAAAGCTTTCAGTTTTCACCATTGAATACAATGCTAGCTGTAGGGTTTCATATATGCACTTGACCATATTGAGAAAAATTCCTGTTATTCCTATCTTTTAGACTGTTTTTATGAAGAAAAGGTGATGTATTTTATCAAACACCTTTTTTGCATCAATTGAGAGGTCATGTGGTTTTTCTTTTTCAATTTATCAATGTGGTTTATTATTACCAACTGATTTTCTCGTGTTGAACCACCCTTGCATACCTGGGATAAAACCCACTTAATCATGGTGTATAATTCTTTTCATGTGCTTTTGGATTCTGTTTGCAAGTATTTTGTTGAGGATTTTTGCACCTATATTCATTAGAGATATTGGTCTGTAATTTTCCTTTTTTGTAGTATTTTTATCTGGTTTTGGTATTAGGGTGATGTTGGCTTCATAAAGTGAGTTTCATAGTTTTCTTTACTGTTCAATTTTTTAGAAGAGCTTGAGCATTTGGTATTAGATTGTCTTTGAATAATTGATAATATTAATCTGTGAAGCCATTTAGTCCCAGACTTTTCATCTTGGAGACATTTGATGACTGTTTCAATCTCTCCACTTGTGATTGGTTGGTTGAGGTCTTTTTTTTTTTTTTTATTATGGGTAAAAATCAAAATTCTCACAATACATACAAACATTTGCAAAATGATATATAACTATATATGCATATATGTGTATTTGCTTACAAAAATGTTCTTTATATATATATATATATACATATATTTTAAGAGGTGCTTAGATTACCCAAAATATTACACGGAACCCACTGGGATTCCCATGTTCCCCACCTCCCACACCTCCCATCACATCCCACACAAACATCTCCCACAGTGTGGCCCACCACCCTCAATGAACTTACACATCCTGGAGCCTTGCCACCAACCATAGACCACAGTTCACACTGTAGACCACACTCTCTCCCACTCAGTTCTGAGTGGTGTGTGCTGATTTAAAATGGCCTACTATTTCTTCTAGGGCCAGTGTTAGGTGGCTTGTGTGTTTCTAGGAATTTGTCCATCTCTTCTACATTGTCTCGGTTTTTGGCATACAATTGTTCATAGTGTCCTCTTATGATCTCTCTTATTTTTCCGAGGTCAGTGTTAATGTGCCCCTCTCATTTCTGATTTTATTTATTTGCGTCTTCTCTCTTTTTTTCTCTGTACTCTACTTAAGGGTTTGTTGATTTTGTTGATCTTCTCAAAGAACCAGCTTTTGGTTTTGTTGATTCTCTCTAATGCATTTTTTTTCTTGATTTCATTTTTTTCTGCTCTGATCTTTACTATTTCTTTCCTTCGGTTTAGTTTGAGATGAGTTTGATCTTCTTTTTCTAGTTCCTCCAGGTGTGCAGTTAGATTATTAATTTTAGCTCTTTCTTTTTTTTAATGTAAGCATTGAAGGTTATAAATTTCCCTCTCAGCACTCTTTGCAGTGTCCCATAGGTTTTGATATATTGTGTTCTCATTTTCATTCATCTCAAGATATTTGCTGAATCCTCTTGCAATTTCTTCTTTGACCCACTGATTATTTTTAAGAATGTATTGTTTAGTCTCCATTTATTTATGAATTTTCTCTTTTTCTGTCCATTATTGATTTCTAGCTTCATTCTGTTATGATCAGAGAAAGTGTTTTGTATAGTTTCAATCTTTTAAATTTGCTGAGACTTGACATGTGTATTAATCAGCCAAAGGAGTGCTGATGCAAAATACCAGAAATCTGTTGGCTTTTATAAAGGGTATTTATTTGGAGTAGAAGCTTACAGTTATCAGGCCCTGAAGCACAAGTTACTTCCCTCACCAAAGTCTACTGCCACGTGATGGGGCAAGATGGCTGCCAATGTCTGCCAAGAGTTCAGGCTTCTTGGGTTTCTCTCCAGGCTCAGCTGTTATGCTCTCTCCAAAAGGCTAGCTATAGACTATTAGGCGAATGGCTCTGTCTCTCTGCCCCAGGCTTCTGCTGTGTCTAAGGAGCTGTCTCTATTCCTCTGTGTTCTCTTCCCAGGCTCCAGCTCATAACTCAGCATCAAGACTCCAAACTCACTCCTCTGCTCTGTCATGTAGTTTTATCTGTGAGTCCCCACCCACCAAGGGGACAGGGCCTCAACGTCCTTCTGACATGGCCCTAATCATAATTTAATCACACCCAGAGGAACAGACCAGTTTACAAACATAATCCAATATCTATTTTTGGAATTCATAAATAATGCCAAACTGCTACATCTTGTGACCCAACATATGGTCTATCTTGGAAAGGAGCCATGTGCACTTGAAAAGAAAGTATATCCTGCTGTTTTGGTGTGCAATGCTCTATAGATGTCTGTTAGGTCTAGTTCATTTATCATATTATTCAAGTTCTCTGCTTCTTTATTTATCCTCTGTCCAGATGATCTACCCAATACTTAGAGTGGTGTATTGATGTTTCCAACTATTATTGTAGAAACATCCATTTCTCCCTTCAGTTTTGCAAATATGTGTCTCATGTCTCTGGGCACTCAGGTGAGGTACATAAATATTTAGTTTAGTTATTTCTATTTGCTGAATTGCTCCTTTTATTCATAGATAATTACCTTCTTCATCCCTTATAATGCATTTGAAATCTATTATTCAATATTAGTTTTGCTATTCCAGGTCTTTTTTGGTTACTATTGCATGGAATAACAGTTTCCAACCTTTCATTTTAATTTGGTTGTGTCCTTACATCTGAGGTGGGTCTCTTGTAGACAACATATAGAAGACTCATATTTTTAATCCATTCTATCAGTTTATGTCTTTTGATTCAGGTGTTCAATACATTAACATTCAATGTTATTACTGTAAAGACATTACTTACTTCATCCTTTTGGTCCTTCGGCTCTCTGTTGTCATATGGTTCTATTGTTGTCTTCTTACCCTTTAGTTTACCCTTCTAATATTCTTCATTTCTACACTCTTCTCCAAATCTCTCATCCTGTTTTTTTTCCTTTTAAGCTGCAGTACTCCCTTTAGTATCTCTTGTAATTCTGGTCTCTTGGTAACATATTCTATCAGTTTTTGTTTGTCTATGAAGACTTTGAATTCACCCCTATTTTTGAAGAACAGTTTTGCTGCATACAGAATTCTTGGCTGGCAGTTTTTCTCTTTCAGAACCTTAAATACATCATACTACTTTCTTCTCATTTCCATGGTTTCTGATGAGAGCTCAGCACTTAATCTTCCTGAGGTTCCCTTTTATGTGATACTTTGCTTTTTTCTTGCTGCTTTCAATATCCTCTCTTTATCTCTGATATTTGACATTTTGAATAGTAGGTGTGTCAGCGTAGGCCTATTTGGATTTATTCTGTTTGGGGTGCATTGTCCTTCTTGGATATTTATGTCTTTCATAAGGGTTGGGAAGTTTTTGGTCATTGTTTCCTCAAATATTCTTTCTGCCCATTTTCCATTCTCTTCTTTTGCAATACAGATAATATGAATGTTTGTGCATTTCACATTGTCATTCGATTCCCTGAGACTCTGTTCCATTTTTTCCATTCTCTTCTCTTTCTCTTCTTCTGTCTTTTCCAGTTCAGATGTTCTATCTTCGAAATCACTAATTTTGTCTTCTAAATTTCAAATCTTCTCCTATGCACCTCTAATGTATTTTCTTTCTTTATTATTATTTTTTGAAGTACCTGGAATGGGGAATTAACCTGGGATCTTGAACGTGGGAGGCTGGTGCTTGACCACTGAGCCACATCAGCTTCCCTGAGTTGGTTTTATTGTTTGTTTTGCTTGTTGTTTTTGTTTGTTTGTTTGTTTCTCTCTGGGAGGCACTGGAGACTGAATCCAGGACCTCCCATGTGGGAAGCAGGTGCTCAGCTGCTTGAGCCCCATCCATCTCCTCTAATGTATTTTTAATCTCATCCATTGTGTCTTTCACTCCCACAAGATCTGTTGCTTTTCTTTGCAGGCTTTCAGATTGTTCTTTATGCTCACCCAGTGTCATCTTAATATCCTTTATTTATCAAGTCATATTTTCTTTAAATTCTTTGATGTGATTTAGAAGAGTTGTGTCATTGTCACTGATTAATTGTCTTAAATCCTGGATCTCCTCAGGATATTTGGTTAGTTCTTTTGGCTAGGCCATCTATTCTTGTTTCCTAGTAATTTTTTGCTCATGTCTGGCATCTGAATATGTTTACTTTGATGGCCAATTTCTCACTCTTGCCTATTTTTTTTTTCTTACAGCTCTTCTTTGATATTTGTTTCAATTTATACTAAGTCTTTAAAATTGCCTGGCTTAAGTTTTCAAAATTGGGCCAGGGATTCACTAGTGGGGCACAGATTCTCTCCCAGGGGTTAGGATACAGATAGAAGAGGGAACGTTTTTTGTTCATGCAATTTCCAGAACAGCCAGCAGATGGTACTTGCCAGTGCACCTTTCCACAGAGGTGTTTCAGTCTTGGTTTTCCTGTGTTCCTGTGTTGAATCTCCAGAGCAGAGATTCAAAGCAGGCTTTTCTGGCCAAATTCACTGAAGAAAACCCCCTGACTCCCTATCCCTTTTCCCTTGAAACAGCTGACAGGGAGTAAGGTGTCTGTTACCCTCTTAGTCAGGTGCGGTGAACCAGGGGTTTTAGCCCAGCTTAATATCTTGGGGACAGGGGAGGGAGCCCTTCCCAGTTGCCACGGGCACTTGGTAACTCATGTTTGTTGATTCAGCTTCTTCATTTCTCTGTACCTCACCCTCCTGGGATTTGTGTCCTGGTGTGGTAACCCCCAAAGCAGGTCCCACGGATAGCTTGTGGCTCTTTCTCCATTGCTTTTGTGAAAGCATTGAATTCTGCCTGTTAGTGTGATACTATCTTCCCACAATTCCAAAAACTTCTCTGTTCTTTTTGACACACAATTTTGATTATAGGAGACCCATATTAAAAGAAAAAATAAATAAATCAGTCAATGGCTCTTAGAAAGGTGTTAACATGTAACTTGAGAACTACCTGAGAATTAGATAAGTAGACATTTTCAAGTGATATTTAAATTTATTATTTTCATATATCTTAATGTGGCTTTAGGGGGAAAATACAAGTGACAAGTCTTGGCCAAACAATTGATTTCTTTTTAGCCTTTGTACTCAAGCTGCTCAAGAATGTGCCTTTATAGTGCAAAGAAATCACATTCAAAAGATTGCTTCTGTTTTTCCTTCCATTTGTCAGATTGAGCTTTCCTCTTTGTTCCATTTGGGGCCGCATATGAATCTTGTTTGTGAATACTTCCCTTTGGCTTTTCAATCACTGCTAGTAAATCCCTTTGGCAGGTATTCAAGATTGGTCCAATTCATATTTAATTCTAGTCTTTAGTGAATTATATTACATTGAGTGGTGATAGCACTTGAATTACACAATTATGGGAAATTTCTCCAAGATCATTTGGAAATGAGAAAAAATGTTACTGGCTACTGAAAATTAATATATGAGAGGCAGAGGGACACACTGGAAGAACACAGGGTATGAAATAAAAAATTGGTTTGTACCTTGGACAAATTATTTAAATGCTTTCAGACTCATCTGTAAAATTTTAACACATTTACTTACTTTATAGCTGTAGTTATTCTTAAATGAGATAAATATAAAAAGAGCTCCTTAGGGTGCCATGAACATAGAAGCTACCTACATGGTAACTGTTGATACTGTGATTAAAATCAATACATTGGTTCTGAGCCAGATATGTGAAGCCTGTTTTAATTAGCCTGGACAACTATGACCTGATTGAGTGAATCAGGAATGCCAGAGAAAAAGACTTGTCAGGCAGAAGGGAGTTCATTAAATATGGAAACAAAGAGGAATTAGAGTAGCAGAGAAAAACACTGGTGCTGAATTTCCTTTCTCTGTTAAAGGAAAAAGGAGACTTTAACTGAACTCAGCTATTTTTGATCTCCAAATAAGTTGTTTGCACTAAGATATAATAAATACCTTATTAGAGGATAATCTAGGGACTATATAACATAGGGATTTTGGTGGTAGGTGAGGATTGTGGTTAATAATATAAATACAAGAATGTATTAAGAATATGGTGATACATGGGAAAATGCAGCTAATGTAATTTATAGACTATAGTTAACAGTAATATTATATTTTTGTAGCAAAGGCAAAGAAGGTGCAATAGCAATGCTAAAGGTAAAAAAAAAGAATATGGGGTTTAGTTTTATGAGATATGAATGATTAAGCATTTTTCTCTTCATTTTCTTCATTAACAAGGAAACCTTGGCCATGTCATCTTACCAATCTGTGCTCATTTATGTATGTGTCTGAACACTTGAGAAACAATTGAGCTTGTTTTTAGAAGTCAATGAGATAAAAGTGCCTGGGCAGAATTTTTTAAAGTAATGTTTCCATAATTTATAATCTGTCTTTTGTCTATTATTTTATTTTTTGAAGTGGAAATGAAGTTTACTTTATAAAAAAGGTATAAACTAATGCAAATTAGCATTTCAACATTTGAGCTATCTAACTCAATGGTTCTTAGCTTTGGGTGCTCATTATGATCACCTAGAACCTTTTCTTTAAAAATGTTTATGCAGAGGCCCCAATCCTGAGAAACTGTAAGTTGGTTGTTCTGGGGTAGGTCTTGGCATTGGTATTTTATAAAAATACTCCCAGGGTAGCCAGGGGTAAGATCCACTGATCCAAAGCTTTTGCTCTAATTTTGTGCTCAATAATCATCCCGATTCCTGTGTCGGCCAACAGAGTGAGGTGACCAAGAAAACTGTCAGTATTTCCAGGTCTGTGTGCATTTGACTTAGCAGATGGGAAACTAAAACATGTGGTGAGGAGGATGTCTACACAGGGGAGTTGTCTGCCATGAGGTATTCATGTACCTGGGTGGACATGCGTACAGTGTCACACCCAAGTGGGTTGGGAAGAGTATTTATGGGAAGGGTGCCAAGATGGGGACTCTGAAGCCTGAGCAGGATGAAGAGGGCATCTTTGAGGGAGATGGGACAATAGGGGCCAGGGAAGATTGGTTACATATATGGGACTACTCAAATAAGAAATTATATTAAGGGTAATTGGAGTCAGGTTGTTCCTTGTCAGAGAAGAAAGTTATACAAATAGAAAGGAGGAAAACGATAATGTTTCCTGTGGTGTTGACTTGGATTGAGAGGTATTGGTGTAAATGATGGTTTACTATATATAGATAGGCTTAGAAAAAAATGGATGTAAATATGTGTATGTACATACACATACACATAAACGTACATATATATTCACATACATGTATTATACATCTATGTCCACTAAGGGCAGTGACACTCTGATAACAATAAGGACATCTAGCATCCAGATCTTGGTTTAAAATATCACTCTCCAAAAAAAGAAAGCAAGGCTCATTGGATAACCAACTGATTTCAGAGATGGAACAGGGAAAATACAAAAGCTTGTATTTTTCTGGCATGTTGTTGTACCAGAAAGTGAGGAAATGCTCAAAGAATTAAGGGATATGTCAGAAACACCCAGAAACCAGATTGCAAGGGCATGATTCCCTGGCTCATGGTTCTCTATATTCAGAAGTACCCCTCACCCTTGCAAATTGGAAATCACACAATACATTTGACCAGTCAACTGCATGAATCATCTGTGTTTCATAGCAAGTGCACACTGTGGTGTTTAGTGTTTGTTCAAAATTCAAATATTTTAGAGGCAAAACATAGGGACAACAATCTTAAAGGTTGAATAAGATCCTATTTTGACCAGAACATAAGCTCCCTGAAAACTTTGTTCACCTTTCAATCCTCAATGCATTGAATAATAGTTGGCATCAAATACAGGTGCTTAATAAATATTTGTTAAATCAATGAGTGAATTAATTAATTCCCTTGGGCTCTGTGAATACCACATATATATATATATGGTCCTGGCTTGAACCCAGGACCTTGTGTGTGGGAAGCCGGCACTGAATCACTGAGCCACACCGGCTCCCCATGCCAATTTTTCTAACAATAGTAGATAGAATAGTTCTCAACCTAAGCTCTGCTTCTAAGACATAATTATCTATGATCTCTGATATTGTAGGTAGGATTTGTGTTATCTGATCAGTTACGATGCTTGCCCATCTGGGTTCAATCCCATTCCCTTAGCCAAGACTGGAAAGTCTAATTAAAAACAGTTCACAAACTCAACATAATCTATTGAAAGGAACCCTAAATTAGTTTTGAGAGAACTGAATTCTAATCTTGGATCTCCCAATTCCCTCCTCTAGCTAGCTATGCTTTTTTAACAAGTCACCTCTGTCTCTAAGCTACACTCTGCTTAGGTTTCTTCAGTATGTGGAAGAAGTGGGTTTAGATTTGTGAGGTTGTTTTCTGCTCTAAAATGTTGAGTAGATGATGTTTTGTGGATGTAGAACAATAGCAGCTGAAATTGTGGATTTGGAACCAAATTTCCTCACCATTAAGACTATTCCAAAGAAAAACTTGACTTAAGAAGAGAGAAAATGATAGGATAATCATAAACAACATTATAAGGAGTTGTAACTATTGGCCAATTTGATGTAATTATGAATTCCAAAAATATAATTGGATCTTGCTTGTAAACTGATCTGTTAATCTGGGCTTGATTAGGTTATGATTAGGATGTTAAGCCCCACCCCTTGGTGGATGGGGAATCAAATATAAAAGGCATGGCAAGAACACTTTTGAGAAGCAGTCTTTTGAGAAGCAGTTTTGATGTTGGAAAGAAGGCCCCAGGAGAAGAGAAGCAAGCCGTTCGCCTGATCGTCTACAGCTGACCTTGTGGAGGAAACAGGAGCTAAGCCCGGAGAGAAACACAGCCCCGGGAAGAGAGGAAATCAAGAAGCCTGGACCCTGGCAAACGCCGGCAGCTGTCTTGCTCCAACACATGGCAATGGACTGTGGTGAGAGAAGAAACTTAATGCTTTATGGCCTGGTAACTGTGGACTTCTACCCCAAATAAATACCCTTTATAAAGACCAACCCATTTTTGGTATTTCCCATTAAGCACCCCTTTGGCTGGCTAATACAGGAGTAAATACATTAAATTCCTCTAATTGATCAGATGGCATGTATCCACATTACTGCACTTTGGAATTCACTGGCATGTTTACCACACATAGAACTAATAACCATAATTTGTGCACAGTATTTACCCCACTGGTGATGATAATGCTTGTGTTAAAATAAGAAGGTAGCAGAGTAGGAGTCAAATTATAAGGGCCAATTATGATCCCCCTTTCCAAAAAATCCTAGGGATGCTTCAGCTCTTCAGAACTTAACAGCTCTGGTCTTATCAGATAGAGGAAAATACTAAGAGTGTCGACATGGCTCTATTTTTAGCTCTAAAAATAGCTACCTTGCCTATGCTTTCCTGGCAACGTCATTCCAATCCATGAAGTGAGTAATAACCATTTATGCAATCAGTGCTTACTAAGGCAGAGACACTGTGTTATATACCAGTGACAAAGAAAAAAAAAAAAAAAAAGAATCAATTCCTTCTGTCTTGGTTTGGTTTTCCTACAAGGCAAGGACCTGGGTGCAGGCAGTATTTGGAAGGCAATTCCAGGAGTAGGGAAACTGAAACAAGTAAATTAGAAAAGTGAGTCATGTGTCTATTAATAAATGGAGTCCTACAGAGGACACATGAAAGAATCATGTAGAACATGCCTCAGAATTGTACCAATGAATGAAGAGATAGCTGGGTGTGGCATATTTTCTTTTTCCAAATAAAATCAAAACCGTATCTCCCATCTCACTTGCTCTTCTTGCTATATTATTCAGGGTTCTCCTGAAAAAAAAAAAAACAGAAGCAACAGTACACATACATATCTAAATATTAAGAGATTTATCACAGAAATTGGCTCACAAGATTGCAGGGATTGGCAAATCCAAATTCCATAGGGCAGGCCACAAGCTGGAAACTCAGTGAAGGTGGCATTGAATTCCCCAGGAAAAGTGTGATGTAGAGATGGAAATTCCTTCTGAATGCTGAAATCCTCCATCTGATTGGATGAAGTGTCTCCTCTTATTGCTGAAGGCAATCTCCTCTGTTGACTGTAGATGTTATCAGATGTAGATGCAATCAACTGACATGATTTAAATCTACCTATGAAATACCCTCACAATAATAATCAGGCAAGTGCTTGCTTGACCAAACTGGACACAATAAGTTGACATATGAAATTAACCATCACAGAGACCTTAAGAGTCTTCTATTCAAGATCTTGGGTCTAAGTTCCCTCTGCTTGAATCTTGATGGAAGTGTGTCTTTGGTGGAAGTTGTACTATGCGACTACGGAAGCTAGGACATAAAGGACGCACAGCTTCCTCCTATTTCTCTTAGGCTCTTACTCTTAGAACCCAGCTTCCATACTGTCAGGAAGCTCAGACTAGCCCTTCCATAGAAACTGTGCAGAGATGTCACATGCAGGTGTTGCCAACCTCAGGCCCATCTCAGGTCCCAGCTATAGCCAGAAATGTGGGTGAACAAGCCTTCTGATAAGACCCACTCTCAGTCATCACGTCCCTCCAAACCATCAAATGTTCCCAACTGAGGCTCAGATACTGTGGAGCAGAGGCAAGTTATTCCCACTGCTCTTTGCAAATTCCTGACTCCCAGAATTTGTAAGTATGGCAAAATGGCCATAGTCATATGGCACTAAGTATCACACTGGGGATTGATCCTGGTGTGCAGCCATCACTGGTGGTGAAACATTGAAGCCCCAGTACCTTCAGGCTGGCCTACATGGCTGAGGAAGCTCCTGTAGCCCTGGAGAGACCCCGTAGGCAGAGGAGTAGAGAGAATTAGGCACTTGAAGTGGGAAGCTGTGAAGGTGTACATCCCTGCTCCACATAGCTGCAAGTGAGCTCTGAGAAGGACTGGAAGATAAACATATTCGCTGCTAAGCTAGAATATGCAAAATTCAAGGATGAGTTAGCACAGGGTGTCTGTGGAGCTCAAAGGAGAGCTTTCTAAAGCAGAGCTCAAAGTCTGAGAGAGACTTTCCAGAACAGTTAAAGGAGTTCTTTGCTCCCAATGGCACCAGGATCTGGGGAGGAGAAATTGGTAACTTTTCTAATATACTAAAATACTTTGGATAAAAACATTTTGCAAAGGCAGCTGTTTTTAGGAGAGCATCATGTTAGCCATAAAACTGAAATCCTGGGGGGTTACAATTAAGCATATGATGACTACTGGCTTCTTTTGATAAGAGCACAATACCTCAGTCTACACAAAATCAATACAAGGACCTGGCTATTCTTAAAATGGGAAGAGATGCTGTATTAGTCAGCCAAAGGGGTGCTAATGTAAAATACCAAAAATGGGTTGGTTTTTATAAAGGGTATTTATTTGGGGTAGACGTCCACAGATACCAGGCCATAAAGCATTAAGTTTCTTCTCTCACCACAGTCCATTGCCACGTGTTAGAGCAAGACAGCTGCTGGCGTTTGCCAGGGTTCAGGCTTCTGGGGTTCCTCTCTTCCCGGGGCTGCATTTCTCTCCGGGCTTAGCTCCTGTTTCCTCCACAAGGTCAGCTGTAGATGATTAGTCGAACGGCTTGCTTCTCTTCCCCTGGGGCCTTCTTTCCAACATCAAAACTGCTTCTCAAAAGACTACCTCAACTGTCCTTTGCCTTGCCTTTAATATTCAATTCCCCACCCACCAAGGGGTGGGGCTCAACGCCCTAATCCTAACCTAATCATGCCAAGATTAACAGATCAGTTTACAAGCATGATCCAATTATATTTTTGGAATTCATAATTACATCAAATTCCCCAACGGTTACAGATGCTATTGATTTTTCTTTTTTCAGTAAGTGAAGAGAATATGCTCTCTCATTATTCTGATATTCTGTAAATTTCTGCCTAATTAAAAATGGCATTTTTTTAAAAAAATTGAAGATCAGGAAAGGAAAATAGAAAAATGGCATTGTCTCCAGCCACATGGAATGCTGGAAGGGTGGAATCATTGGCAGGAACTGCCCTCTGGCTTTCCATCTGAATATGGTATCTTTGTTAAACAATATGTTCTTTAACTAAAATTTTGTCCCCTATATACTCAACTTTTCTGGTAATTTCCATAAGATTGAACAAATTCTTCTATGTATTTATCTTCGTATGAATAAATATTCTTGATTTTGTAGTAAACTTGTTGTTAAAGTATAACTTACAGTGAAGTATGTAAATCATTACAGCTCAATTATTTTTCTTAAATTGTGTACTGTCACATAACCAGCATCCAGACCAAGAAACAAAACATAACTAACCTAAGAACCTTTTCTTGTGCCTACTTCTAGGCACTGCTTTACCAAGGGTAACTGTTACCCTGATTTCTAAAACCACAGGTTAGCTTTCCTGCTTGGAATAACCTGTAGATAGAATCATAATTCTTGTATTCATTTGTGTCTCACTCACTTCTTTCACTCAATATTACTTTAGTGAGATTTATTTCTTCTGTGCAATACTTGTTTATTTTGACTCTGATGGTTTGATTTTTTTAAATATATATTTTTTTTATAAGAGAAAGTTGTGAGCTTACAAAACAGTCATGTATAATATACAGAATTCCCATACACCACCCCTCACCAATATCTTGCATTGTTGTGGAACATTTGTTACAGATTATGAAAGAACATCATCAAAATATTACTACTAACTAAGGTCCATAGCTTACATTTGGTAATTTTTTCCATACACCTTCCTATTATTAACACCATGTATTAGTATTTACATTTGTTATAGTTCATGAAAGAACATTCTCATATTTGTACTGTTAACCACAAGCCATCATCTACCACATGGTCCACTGTGTTATACAGTCCCATGCCTTGTACAGTCCATCCAAAGTACACACTCAGTGCCTCTCACTTTCACACAGTTGTACAGATATGGACTCAGTAAATTTTTTGACAAAAGAAAAAATCTCATACCCTCTATAATTGATCCTTTGCATTGATATAGTAACTTTTTGGACAATGATGCAAGAATAATACAATATTGCTGTTAACTAGTCTATAAGTTACATTAATTGTATTTTCCCCATGCATCACCATTTTCTTACCACTTTGTTATAGTGACATACATTTGTTCTAGTTCATAGAAGAACATTCTTGTGTTTTTACTATTAACCACAATCTTCATCCACCACTGGGTTCATTATGTTATTCTGTACCTAGATTATTCTCTAGCTTTCTTTCAATTGGCATTTACACCTCTAGACATTTTTGTTCCACAAACCCCTTTGCCAGTCGGGTGAAAACCATGGACTCCTTCTCAGAATACAGTGGCAGATAGTTTTATGACATTCAACTAGCGCCAGGTCTAACAACTACCATAATTTCAAAGTATAGATGAGCACAAGCAATTTTTAGAGACATGCAATAGCTGTAATGTGATATGAAATGAATACTACTGTAATTTATTGCATACATTCATAAGTGAAGGAAATGCTAGATTTCAATTAGAGGTCAGAGAAAATAAAGATAATAAGTTTATTTTTTTCCGTTCAAGCTCATGGATCCCTTGAAATCTTTCCATGAACCCCTTGGGGGTCTGTGGACCCCTGGTTAAGAACCCCTGACTTAGAGGGATTGAGTAACTTGCCAAAGGTCACACAGCTGGTGGATCTGGGTTTTATCCTAAGTGATCTGACTCTAGAGCCAGTGCTCATCAAAACCAAGCCACATGCCCTACAGTAGAAGGACTCTATGACTGTGTAAAATGGGAACACAATCATTACCTGTAGGTTGGGGATCCAATCATGTCCCCAGCCAAAGACATGTTCAAGCCTTAATCCTCATTCCTGTGGGTGTGAACCCATTTCTATGTAGAACCTTTGAAGATGTCAGTAGTAGGTTAAGGTGTGTTCTCATTTGTGAATAGGCTCTTTGAAGATCCTATTTGGAAGAGGCCAAGTACTGGAGTCCTTATAAGCAAAGAAAATTCAGACTCAGTCAGTCAGAAGAAGCAGCCAGAAGTCAGAGAAAGCCACAGGAAAAGGCCAACAAGACAGATTGCCATGTGATGGAGGCAGAGATGCAGGCCAAGAGAGCCCAAGGATTGCACGACAGCACCTCAATGTTGCAGACACCAGGAGAAAGCAAGCCCCATAAAGACCTTGATGTTAGGCTTTTACCCTCTCAAACCATGAGACAATAAGTTGCTGCTGTTTAAGCCATTCCATTACGTGGTATTTGTTATAGCAGTTCTGGCAAGCTAAGACACTCCCTCAAAGCTTTCTTGAGATATTGAAATGAATGATCCACGAAACGTGCCAACCAGAGGCCTTGCCCATAATAAAGTCCTCAATAATGTTGACTATTATACTATTATATTGCTATATATAATACTATTGTATTATTTTTTCCAATATCAGAAAACTGTTTTATTTTTTATATATTAACAAATCAATTTTATTGACACACAATAAAGCATAAGTCCATACAAAGTATACAATCAATGGTATTGGGTGTAATCACATATTTCTGCATTCATCACTTCAATCATTCTTAGAGCACTTTCATTATTCCAATAATAATAATTATTAACTCCATGAGTTTGCACAATAAATTTAGTTCACAGTAGTGCAAACATACAGTATTTGTCCTTTTCTGTCTGGCTTGCTTCACTCAACATAATGTCCTCCAGTTTCATCCATATTGTCATATGCTTCATGACTTCATTTCTTCTTAACACTGCATAATATTCTATCATGTGCATACTTGACAATTTGTTTATTCATTCATCAGATAGTGGACACCGGGGTTGCTTCCAACTTTTGCCAATTGTCCTTCTTGGATATTGATATTTTTGTCTTTTCTAAGGGTTGGGAACTTTTCAGTCATTATTTCCTCAAATATTCTTTCTGTCCCTTTTCCATTCTCTTCTCTTTCTGGGACACCAATAATGCAAATGTTTCTGTGTTTCACATTGTCATTCAATTCACTGAAACTCTGTTCCATTTTTTCCATTCTCTTCTCTTTCTGTTCTCCTGTCTCTTCCAGTTCAGATGTTCTGTCTTCAAAATCACTAAATCTGTCTTCAAGCAATTCAAATCTGCTCTTATGTGCCTCTCAAGTATTTTTAATCTCATACATCATGTCTTTCATTCCCGTAAGGTCTGTTACTTTTCATTGCAGGTTTTTAAATTGTTCTTTGTGCTCACACTGTGTCTTCGTAATATCCTTTTCTCTTTAGTCCAGGGCTTCTTAACCTTTTTTATCCCACGAATCCCTTTGCCAGTCAGGTGAAAACCACGGACCTCTTCTCAGAATGTAGTGGCAGATAATTTTATGATATGCAACTAGTGTTGGGTCTAACAACGAACATAATTTCAAAGTATGTATGAGCATAATTGATTTTTCAAGATATGTGACACCTGTAATGTGATATGAAATGAATACTACTGTAATTTACTGCATATATTCATAGGTGAAAGAAATGCTAGATTTCAGTTAGAGGTCAGAGAAAATAAAGATAATAAGTTTATTTTTTCAATTCAAGCTCACATACCCACTGAAATCTTTCCAAGAACCTCTTGAGGGGGTGAAACCCTTTTTAAGAACCCCTGCTTTATTCAAAATTTTCTTTCAGTTCTTTGAATTGATTTAGGAGAGTTGTATTATTATCACTGATTAATTGTCTTAAATCCCTTTATCTCTTCAGGATATTTGGTTTGTTCCTTTGGCTGGCCCACCTCTTCCTGTTTCCTAGAATGCCTTGTAAATTTTGCTGATACTTAGGCATCTGAATAGGTTGGTGAATTTACTCTAATACCCAATTTCTCTCTCTTGCCTATTTTTTTCCCACTGTTTTCTTTGGTATTTGGTTCAACTTATTCTAAGTCTTTAAAATTGCCCAGCTTAAGTTATCAAAATCAGTCCAGGGACTCACAATGGCACACAGAATTTTTTCTTAGTGGTTAGTATACAGAGAGAACTGAAAACAGTTTTTATCCATTGTATTAGTCAGGCAAAGGGGTACTGATGCAAAGTACTAGAAATCTGTTGACTTTTATAAAGGGTATTTATTTGGGGTAAAAGCTTACAGTTACAAGGCCCTAAAATGTCCAAGTTAAGGTTGTTTTCTCACTAAAGTCTGTTGCTATGTGTTGAAGCAAGATGGTGGGTAATCTTTGTATGGTCTCTCCTCCTTCCTCCTCTTAAGGCTCTGTGGACCCAGTTTCTTCCTATCTAAGCTACAGGCTGGCATAGGGCTCATCTGTCTTCCTGGGGCTTTAGCTGCTTGAGCCTTCTCCTTTCTGTGTATCTCTTCTCTGTCTTCTTGAGTGAGTGCCCATTTATATAAGCCCACCAAGGGGATGGGAACTTAACCTGAGTTATATCCTACTGAAGTGGTTGAATCACAGCCCTAATTTTAACATAATTTAATCAAAGACATCACAGCTGAATCTATTATAATCAAAGTGAGTCACACCCAGAGGAACAGTCTAGTTTAGAAACATTATCTTTCTTTTTGGAATTCATGAATAATGTCAAACTGCTACATCCATGCTCCCTATGTTCCTGTGTTGAATCTCCAGAGCAGAGATTCAGAGTGGGCTCTGCAGGCCGAATTCACTGAAGAAAAGCTCCTGACTCTACCTCCTTCTTCCCTTAAAACAGCTGACAGGGAGATGTCTGCTCTCCTCTCTGTCAGCTGCAGTGAGCCTGGGGTTTCACTCCAGTTTACTGTCTTGGGGAAGGGGGAGGGGAGCCCTTCCCAGCCACCGTGGGGGTTTCATAACTCACGTTTGTTGTTTTGGCTTCTTAGTCTCTCTGTCCCTCACCCTCCTGGGAGTTGTGTAGCACTGTCCTGGTCTGCTGACCCCCAAAGAAGGTCCCTCTGACAGCTTTTGTCTCTTTCTCCATTGTTTTTGTGAGAGCGTTGAGCCCTGCCCGTTAATCCAGCGCCATTTTCTCACAATCCTCTGACTACGATTATTATTGATAGAATAGTGGTGAGAGAACGATAAACCTGGAAAATGTAGTGGGGAGATGGTTGTGGTCTTAGAAATACCAGTCTTGTAGGTGGTTATGTATAAGATGGAAGAAAGCAGTGAGAAGGGTGCTGCTTTGGAGCCAGGGTACTACTGTTTCTTCTTATAACTCACTTTTGACACATTGATTTAACCTTCTTGAGGTCTTTGTGCATCTCCAAGACAGAGACAATAATCGCTACCTTTCAGAATTTTTATGAAGCGCATGTAAAATGTGCTTTAAAAATATCTGGCACACAGAGGGAAACTAGGAGACATTAGTTTCCTTCTCAACAACCTCCGTGACTCTAGACTAGAGGATGGAGTTGCAATCAATCAGAGGAAATTTAGATTTGTACAAAAATTGACCATTATCAGAAATGGGCTTCCTCTAGAGAAAGTGCTGGGTCATGGTAGGAGTTAACTAAGGATTTCAGAAGAGGGCTGGGCTGGGTGAACTCTTTGACCTCTATTCCTTTAACTAACATTCTTACAGAAAGTTCCCCCAGAATCACTCAAGCCATAGCAGTTTTTAATAGTACTCAGAATCTGTTAATACTGTCTATATCAATCAACAGGGCTGAAATATGCATCACAGACACCACAGATCCTATTCAGGGTCCTGCTTCCAGCTGTTTCCTCTGGAATCTGAGGTGGCAGTAGTCTGTGATGGTTTTCTTAGTTACAGCATGCAGAAAAATGCTTTATTAAAGTACTTCTCAGGAAAATTGCTGCATTCTATAACTTTCCCTTTCTCCTTTTCAAACCAGGAGCCAGTATCTTTGAATTTTCTTTTCTTAGACTTTTGCTGGGCAAAGGTGATGTAAAGGAAGATGGGAAATAGTGGCATGACTTTGAAGGTACTGAAGGAGAGGAGAGAGATTCTGCACAATGCGGGAAGGCATTTGAAGGCATTCATACAGTGAGCAGGGAAGACCGCTCCACCCCTCTGCTGAGTGTGGCCCTGGGGACACTAGAAGACCTCAGAGGAAACTTGTCCTGTGGACATTCAGAAGAAAACTCGAGGCCCTGAGTTTTCCAAAATCAGCCACAAAATCCATGAACAAAACAACAGTAAGCAGACCGTGAGAAAGCAGCCCACCTCTGCCAATGGACATCTCACTGCAAATCGGTGAGGACCAGCGGCTCAGAAAAGTGACTGGCAGTGTCCCTTTAGTGCTGCAAAAGACTCTGGGAATGCCTGAACCCTGAAATTCAATCTTCCATCCTCCTGGTGAGATGAAGGCTGGGGTCTGATTTAAGTTGGTCGTTATAAAATAAGGAATTGTGCTATTTCTACCACATCTGATTTTGGAGCCGCAAATTTCTACCCTCCACAAATATAAACCCATTGGAGAGTTGACAGTCTAAGGTCATAGTGCCCAGGACTCTTGTAATGATTAGAAATTATTGGCATATTAACCCATTCAAAGGTTAAGATGGAGAGACTCTGAGAGATATTACGTAATTGATCCAGCCATTATACAACCAGCGGTGTAGCTCAGGTGAGTGAAATCCATCATTCTAGATTTTGTAGCTCATAAATTGCTTGTCCTCCAGGTTTGAAAGCTGCTGTCTTGGTATGACGATATCCATTATTTCAAGTAAAATTTTATTTCTGCTCATGATATTTATGGAAACCTGGTAGAAGATGGAAACATAACTGTATTTTCCTGATGCATCTCAGAGCCCCACTTCACACCCTTCCTGGAGACAGCCTGCAGGTTGCTTCTGCCTGGTTTGAGAACAGGGGGCTTAGAGGAAGAGATTAATAATTGAAAAGGACTTTGGAATCCTGAGATGAAAGTGCTTGGGGAGCCTGTTTCTTGGAGGATTACCTCTGCTTCTGCTTTGACTGCCACTTTGTTATGTTTAAGGGAAAGGTTGATTTCAGAAGTTGATTCCTTTAACCTATGAGGGGGGCCAAAGAGGGAACAATTGAAAAGGGATTTGGGACTACTGCCTCCAGTTGCTTTGAAGCAGAGGCCTTGTGTGGGGACACTTTGTTGGGCTTGGCTCACCTCGCGTTGTTAATGAGCCAACTCGAGGGTCACCGTAATCTCTTTCCTGATCACACTTGAAGGTGGAGGAGACAGATGAGCTCCCAGGAAAGGAAGAAAAGGGGCATTTGCTCAGCTGCACACCTGTCAGGCGACTCAGCACTGCCTTTGATCAGGTTGCTTTCAAGACGTGACAATCAGCTAGTGGGTCTCTCACATCAGCGTGTCTTACAAGCAGGCAACTGGCCTGGATAGGGTTGGGAGGAGGACAGAGATGCCAGGGGAGGGAGAAAGGACTCTGGGAAGGTGCTTATGTCCTCTGAGTGATTGTGAGGTGTGGGGCTTCTCAGGTCTTCATGAGCACTGAAGCTCACAGGGATGCTTCTACCTGTCTTCCGTTTTATCGCCACCCCTCTTCGCATTTGGACTTCCTTGACTTTGACAGCTTTTCTTATTATTTTAATTCTCCTTCCTAACGTCTCTCTCTCTCCCTCTTTTTTTTTAGGTACCAGGGCTAGGGATTGAACCCGGGACCTAATATAGGGAAGCCAGCGCTCAACCACTGAGCTGTATAGGCTTCTCTGAGTTGGTTTTTTCACTTGTTTGCTTGTTTTTTTTGTTGTTGTTGCTTGTTTTGTTTTTGCTTTTTTTTTTAGGAGGCACCAGGAACTGAAACTGGGACATCCCATGTGGGAAGCAGGTGTTCAATTGCTTGAGCCACAACTACTCCCCCTAATGTCTCTTAATAGAGGTAGAAATTGCTGGAACTTGGGAGGTGTTTGTAAATCAACTACTGAAACGTCTCATTTTATAGGAGGGGAAACTGAGGAGCATGAGTGACTAGCACAGTTATTGGCAGAACTAGGAACATGATTTGAGTATTCTTGCTCCTCTCTGTAACTCTTTAAAGGATGTTTCACTACCTTGTCTTCTCTGTCTCTCTCGCTTTCTCACATCTGTACAATGGTGTCAGGAAGTAGGAGATCAGAGTTCCCATCCTGAATCTGCCATGTGACTTGCTGAAAATCACTCAGTCTCTGGACTTCAATTTTTCTATCTGTAAAATAAAGGATCAGACTTAATGATCTCAGTTGCAGAGACAATTACATGTATTCATCCAATCCTGAGCATTTTCCTTCTGGGTACATGGGAAGGCCACATTTTCTAGCCTCTGCTCTGTTATTTGGAACCAGAAGAATGGATGGAAGTGATGCACTCTCAGGCTTGGCCATAACACACCCTGCCTCACCCTCCTCTTCCCTCACTCCTTCCCTGCTGTGGTGTCCTTGGAGGGCATGTATGGAAGTTGGTTGGATCACAAGACGGAAGAATGACTATGTGGGGCATTATGCTCTTCCCGTTCCCCAGTCCCCGCTCTCATGCTCCTTCTTCACATCTGTTACACTGGACATGAGAACTCTAAACCTTTATTAAACCTCTGAGAATTAGGGATTCTTTGTTACAGCAGTAGCTTTCCCTAACTAATAAAATCTCTTTGGCCCCTTTCAGCCACAATGTGCTAACAAGATTCTACTAATTCTGCATAGTCCGTTTTACTCTCCTTCACTCAATATTTATTAAATGCTTTCTGTATACTAAAAATGGTGTTAAGACATAGTCCCTGACTCCGGTTAGGAGACTTTAGCCACAAATCTAATTCAAACACGATTGGAGGAAATGGAGCATGTGAAGCAATGCCTGCCTTTGATTTCTCAGTCTTTTCTCCCATCAAGGTAGCTTGGGGGAAGATGGGAGGAAAATAAAATGACTTCTAATAGCCATTATCCAGTGCCATTTTAAGGAAGTCTCAAAGCAATTATTAAGTACCATTGGGCTAAATTGCAAAGGGATGGTAAGTGGAGGTGTTTCTAATTATGAGGTTGGTGGAAATAGTTGAAATGATTCAACACTAGCCACTCCAGGTGACTGGACTATATAATGCCATTTGGGTTTTGAAAACCTCTTTAAATCAGGCCCAAAGAAAGTATTATTTATCCTCATTAGAGCTGTCAGCTCCCTACTGGCTGCTGTATCCACTCCCACTCTCAAATTCTTTAGATGTATTTTTTCTTCTCGGCATTGCAGGTCAGCATAACCATCTGGCCAATGAAAGAATATAATAGGGTATATTTTCAGCATGACTAATTAGATGTGCATCTCTCATCAACAATAACAGGACTTATGTACCAGATTCTTCCTCAATAAATACAGCCTTTCCCCTTATGAGCAACAGATGGGTTTTCCACAATGGCTCATTACCTCTGGCTCGCCTCTGCTGCCAAAAGTGAAACATAAAGTTATTTATGGATGGGGAAAGATGCATACGTCATGGTAGATTATTTGCTGCCATCCTTTTTTGTTGTTGTTTATTTAGTTAGCATTTTCTATCTCTCAAGATGAACAAGTTAGAGAAGATGGTGGTGTCCCCACTGGGAATGGAGATAGATGTCCCTTCATCTTGGTTGCTTTTCCTGATGGCCTCAGATCTCTGGGGTGATGCTGTGTTTCCTGCAAGAAATGGTAATTGGGATATTTCCATAAAGAAAACATCCATTCCTCAAAAGATTCTCTAGCCTCTGACAGGCCATCTCTGTGAAATTTGGTCAGCAGGGGCACAAGTCAGTGCCACTTAACTGCACGTGATACACTTGAGAAAAGAAAACAAATTGCTTCTGTAAAGAATGCCAATATTTTTTAGCACTTGACATCTCAGCCAGATAGAGATGATTCATCTGTCAATTGGAAAGAAGGACAGGAAGACAAACAAAAAAGGCTGCCATGCTAGACATTATATGGGAAAGTGCACAGGAAAAAGATAAAAATCTGTGAAGAAAAAGAGAGGAGAGATGAGAAAAGAATGTAGAAAATAGAATTGAATATAATGGTGTCAGAATGTTATGAGAGTATACTCCTATGCGGTCCACCTCTGCCCTGGACAATTCCTTAAATGCTCTGCACTTTAGTTACCTCATCCTTAAAATAAAGATAATAATAATTGGTATAATATTGGTATGAGGATTAAATGAATTAATATTGGTAAAACATTGACAATAGTCCCTATCATAGCATAAGTGCTATACCTGATTGTTACATAAAGAAACGCAAGCCCCTAGCTGACACTTATTGGTTTGTCTTCCCATGTGGTTCATTGGGACTGCTAGTTATAGGGACATTCTTGCCCCCCAGGTCACAGGAGTAGATACATTATCCAATACAGGTTCTTCCTTTGGATTTTTTTGCATGGGTACAAAGGAAAGATGGTCAGACCTTTCCCTAAAGTTGAGACTGAGTTGTAAATTTAGATGCTTCCAGGGGCCCTGTAGCCTGCTCTGTGGGAAAAGCTGATCCACAATAGAAGAGTGAATCAAGCACAGTGGGAAGCAGAGAAAAGAGTTGGAGATAAAGGAAGAGTCCTCAGTAATGTTTCAATTCCTGGTTTCATTGATTTCCAAGCCAGCTACCCCCATGCCCTTCCTATAGTTTACTGACATGAATCAATAAGTTCCTGGGGCTGGACGGAGGGCACAATCAGCCAAATTGGGTTTCTGCCTCATAATCAAAAGACAAAACGTTACTGGAAAGCCAGTCTCCCAGTGCACCTCCTCAATCCCAACCAAGGAAAGAAATAACAGTGTCAGGTTGAGGGCCATTTTTAGAAAAACATCTAATGGAGAATTAATCCCAGGGTTACTTTTATAGCACACACATGTGATTCACAGAATTACAAAGATGCAGATTTGAGAAGGATTACATGATCTCAGACATTACCTGGACCTTACTGAAGGCAAGGAAGCTATTTCTTCTGAAGTGGTCCATAGCTCTACTGGGGAAGAAAGTTATTCTGTGTATTGAAGCAAATCAAAGCAAGACTAAACTACCAAATTGTCCTCTCATCATTCCTTGTCCTTCCCTCTAGAAAATTGTTTCATTTTTCATTGATGTGAGAGGATTATAATATTTATTTGAAAATAGTTTTTATTTCCTCCTAAGTCTTTTCTTCCTCAGGACAAACATCTCCACCAGAATTTTTCTTTAAATAGCACAAAGAAGCACACTTTAGGACACCCAAGAGTCCAAAAGAGTTGGTGGAAAGAATGTTTGCTTAAAGCAGGATCATATCCTCTATTAAAATATGAAGTCTGATTGGAGTCTATCACCTGAAAAAGAACACAAATAAAAAATGGATGGAGTCTTGGGACTGCTTTCAGCAGAAAAGAAGTGAGTGCACAGCTGTAATTTCAGGTTCTGGTGACCTCTGAACTTTCTGCAACCACAGAACCAGGAACTAATTGGTAGTACATGAACCCACTTTCATTTTTTCATTCTAGGTTGATTTCCTTTAGAATTGATCTAAATGAAGACAAATCTTATGCTAAATGATATCCCGTGGTTGGTAATTAAAGTACTCATTTGAAAATTTTCACATTGAAGGGAGGCTATTGAAGCTACATCTATTTTACCTCTACAACAGTTTTAAATGAAAAGAAAAACATCCACATGTTTTTGAAACCTCGTTTTCCTGGAACTGAGAAGGAGAAATGAAACACTAGAACATAAGGCTCATACCTCCAGTCCAATAGGTCTTATTCTAGCTGGAATTTTATTCTCGTTTAGAAAGCAGAAGCAATGAAACAATGGTGATGGGTCTTCCTTTTTTTAAAAATTGCAGCCAATGGAACAGATAGGCCTCAGTTATGGCTATGAAAGTAAAATGAAAGAAAAAAGAAAGGAACAATTATATATAATAGTTATTGTATTGAAAGAATTGACAAATTGTCACCATAACATTGGAGCCTATAGGAAGCACCACTGGACATTCTGGAAGTCTACAAGATGTCATAAGAAATAATTAAGTTTTGCCATTTTTCATTTGAACAAGAATTGGAAATGAGGCAGATTGAATTATGTACCCCTCCACAGAACACATGTTCTTAATCTTACTCAATTTTCTTGTGGGTGTGAACTCGTTGTAGATAAGACTTCTTAAAGATGTTATTTCTGGTTAAGATGTGGCCCAGCTAAATGAGGGTCAGTTTTAATCCATATGACTGGAGGCGTTATAAAGAGAAGACACCAGAACCCAGAAGTGAGAGAAAGCCACGAGGAGGAGCTAGAAGCTGAAGTCAGCAAATACTGAAGAGCCAACAAGAGGAGAAAGAGCTATCCACGTGATGGGTGGCAGAGATCCAAATCAAGGAACCATGAGGATGGCAGCAAACCAGCATCAGAATGCTACATATTTCATGGAGAAAGCATTGTCTTGCCAACACCTTGATTTTGGGCTTCTAGCCTTCAAAACCATGAGACAATAAATGCTTGTTGTTTAAGCCAGCCCATTGTTTGTTATTTGTCATAGCAGCCTGGCAAACCAAGACGGTAACAGTGAAGTTAAAACAGAAAACATCATTTTGGGACCTTATTGGCTTAACTCTTTTATAATTTAATTATTGTCACAAAAATATTGTTGAAACTACAATAAGATGCTATTGTACATCTATTAAAATGGCTGAAATCACAAAAGGTGACAATATCAAGTCCTGATGAAGATTATAGAGCATCTGGAAATATCATATAATCCTGGAGGTAATGCAAAATGCTATAGCCACTTTGGGGAGCAGTTTGGTAGTTTCTTACAAACATATATTTCCATAGGTTCCAGTGATGCCCACTCCTAGGTATTTACTCAAGATAAATGAAAACATATGCCCTTTCCAAAACTTGTGCATGAATGTTTATAGCGCCTTCTTTCATAACTGTCTCAAACTGAAAACAACCCAATGTCCATCAGCTGCAAAACTGATAAATTGTGGTGTAGCCACACAATGGAATTCTACTCAGCAATTATAAGGAATGAATTACTGATACATTCAACAGCACAGATTGATCTCAAAAGGCTTATGCTGTGTGAAAATAAGCTAGATGTATAAGGCTACATATTGTATGATTATATTTACATGAAAATCTGGAAAAGGCAGAACCATAGAGACAGAGAACATGTCAGTGACTGCCAAGGCCTGGGAGTGATGGGGGAAACTGACTGCAAATGGGCATGAAGGAACTTTGGAGGATGGCAAAAGGTTTTATGTCTTGTGGTGGTGGTGGTTATATGGCCGCGTATTTTTTTCAGAATTCATAGAATGGTATATTTCAAAAGGGTGAATTATATTGTATATAAGTTATTAAACCTTGCTTTAAAAAGTGATGCACAACAAACCATCCCAAACTCAGTGGCTTCAAATAGCATTCATGATCTAGGACCTGTGGGTTGGCAGTGGAGTGGTGCACAGTTGATTTGGCTGTACACAGCTCTAGCAGCTTTACCACATACTCCAGTTCTTCAGGTCTAGGACTTTTCTACAAGTTTCTCATGTTTCTTAGACCTGCAGGATACCTGGGACATATTCTTCTCATACTGATGGTAGAAGCACAACAGAGCAACTCTAATCAAAGAAACATATTTTAAGTATTTGCTTGCCTTTCATCTGCTAACAAGTCATTGGCAAAGGAAGTCACACGAATTAGCACAAATTCAAGGTATGGGAAATAAACCCCATCTCTAATGGGAAGACTTACATGGAAAAGGTAGAAATAAAGACATGAAACAATAATCCAGTCTCATAGAAGGTGCTTTACTGAATTTCAATTTAATAGTATGTCCCTTGATTCTGCTTTATCGTTATTGAAGAATTGCTTTTTATTTTTACTTAGTATTCCAACAATGAGGATTCTCGTGGATAAATTCTTCTTAGAATTTAGACCAGAAATTCATACACTTGTTTTCTGAAGAAAAGAATAATTTTATTTATCAGACAATTAGAATCCTATGACTCGTCTTTATTTCTTTTAATATTGGTAACCAGGAAGCTCAAAGCCTGAGACAACCAGCTGAGGCAACCATGATGTACAGGGTCCTTGCATGTTTCTCCTTACTCTGATGATCTATATTCTCTTTTTAAATCTTAATATATATATATATATAAATATTCTGCATGTGCTTTTATTGCTGATTTCTCAAATATAGTTTGAAAATAAACAGAGATGAAGAGGGAGGGAGATCATAAATAATGCAAAATATAATGGATAAGGAAGCAGGATATTTATACTCTAATAATTTCCTTGGAATATATTATGTGACCTTTACAAATCTCTTGATCTCTCTATGCCTTGATTTCATAATCATTTTATAAGGCTAATTACATCTCTCTCTGCTTACTTTTCAACATAATGGAGAAAACAAGTGAAATTTCAATCATTATTTTTGGCACAATGTTCTCCTTGATTGTGAGCCATTTTCTATTAAGTGAATACACAGGTGTGACTTGGGCCCTGGAGGAAGCTCATATTGTTCTATAAATGGAACAAAAGCCTACCCTTGATTTCTTGCAGTGGTTTTGCCTGCCTAGTGGTTCGGGAGATTTGTAATAAGCAGGAGAAGGTTCAACTTGAGCTCACTTGCGGTTTCAAACCAGTACAGAAGGATGACAGTTCTTCAGCTGCTGACAGTTGTGAAATGAGCTGGTGGTCTCAGGCTGATTTTAAGTAGAAAGCTTGCCGTACTCCCAGCAAGATCCTATGGGATTTACTGTGTCAAAGCCAAGGTTGAATAAAGTACAGTGATAAAGGAGCTTGACTGGCCACAGAAAGGCAGCTTCTAAGTTAGTCATTGAAATGGTATATATGACAGTCCTTTGGTGAGACATACAGAAGGAACTCTGGGATAAGTAAAATTAGTTCTCTGACCTATTCACACTCTCCCTTTGACCAAAGTGCAACACTAGTTAAATGGCATAACTTTTTTTAATTCATTTTTTTTTGCATCATGAAATCTGAGAACAAAGTGATGTAATGGACAATTATTTGGAATTTGTAGAGCAATTTGAGCCATATGATTTACATGAGCCCAGAGCACAGGTTGGATTTTATCAAAGTTTTAAGAACATGTGTTTCCAGGAATTCAAGCATTGGTGCAAAATTTTACCTTAAGGTTCTGTTTCTCAAAGTGCAGTACATTTAGTAAAGTAGCATCCATGGATGGTAATTCATTCTCAATCAATTAGAATCTTCCCCTGCAGAGTCTATAAAAGCATAAACCTGTATCAGAATCACCCAGATTGCATATTAAAAGTATTAATTAAGGACATCTCTCCCAACCTCCTGAGTTTGAATTTCAGAGGTGAGTCTCCAGAACTTTAATTTTAAAGAGATTCCTCAGTTGATATTAAAAGATGTTATCATTGGAACTGTGATATAAAAAGAGGAAATACTCTATGCCGTGCTTCACAAATCTGGGTTCTTGCTTCTCAGGTGTAAATAGCCACAGAATAAACATGAAATAGCAACCATTTTTAGATGTAATTTAATGATTACATTGAGAATTTTTATTTTAAAATAGCAAATAGAATGCAAAAGTGGCATGACTCTTTCAGATAAAACCAGAAACGTCTTTGCTTGAGGGAGGTTGCTTTCAGGTAGATATGCTCCTAGTTTCTCACATCCTTCACTGCCCTTACAAGTATTTGGATTGGAAAGTGAGAAAGACACAGGAAAGGGGGCTGAGGAAGAAGATACTGCCAGGGTAATAACAATCTCCTGTACATCTATTTATTCAATTTAAAAATATTCATGAAGCACCTACTCTGTGGGAGATTCCTGATAAATATGATAGGGTCCTTGTGTTCAAGGAACCTGAAAAGCAACTGTAACATGCAGTGAATGGTGTTTGAATATCCTCAAAGGAGAGATAAATCCTGGCTGTGGGGAGAAGAACAGGGGGGTAGAGGATTTGGGTAGCTATGCTGCTGATTAAGGGAAGTTCAAATGAAGAAATGGCATTTGTGCCAGGCTTTCAACATTTGGAGCTGTGAAAATGAGACAGATGTTCTGGACTAGAAGAATGGACATGAACAAAGAGGAAATGGAAGGAAAAAACATTTATTAACTTCCTTAAAAGTTCCAGGCACTACTTTTTGCTCAAACATGGTCTCTCTCTAAGCCAAACTCAGCATATAAATGCATTTCCTTCCCCACCCCTGGCGTGGGATGTGACTCCTGGGAATGAGCCTCCCTGGCACCAAGGGATTACTACCAGGCACCAACTAGCAATGCAACTGAAAAAAGATCTTGACCAAAAGGGTGAAAAGGTAAAGACAAATGATTTTATATGGCTAAGAGACTTCAAAGTGAGTTGAGAGGTCATTTCAGAGGTTACGCTTATGCACGTCTCAGCAGGATCTCATTGACTGCCACTGTAAATATTGCCTCAAATAGAGGGGCTCCTGAGGGCTCTGGAGACATCCAGACACTATAGGCAAGGCTGACAACTCAGGAGTTTGGCGCCCTGCTAGTGGCCCCTACTTTAGAATGCTCCCCAGTGTGACAGAGTTGGACTCAGTTGTGGTTTTCCTATACATGGCTCTTCTGTCCCTTCTATTTGAACCTATAGTTAGTAGTAGAGTTGATAGGTTTATGTCCAAGAGACTTAAATCTTTGGTTTTCCATGTGCCAGTCAGGCCCTGAATCTCAACAGAGTTGCAACACCTACTCTCCAGTTCATTTGACTCACCCAAGATAACTAACAAAGAAATGATGATGGACAACAACCATCCCAAGGAACAAAGTGAGTCTACAACTGCAAGCAAGATAGTCCCAACCATCTGCCTCATGAGCTCTAAGCCCCCTCTGAATTAGAGGTGGAGTGGGTGTCACCATCCCAGAATCCTCAGAATTGGGAATGAACGATACACTAGAGCAGACTTACTGTTACTCTAAAGACTTATTGCTTTTCTAGCAATGGAAGAACTTTTATCATTGATGTGGAGGCAGTGGCCACCAGAGGTTCTGAGGGGAGGGAAAGGGGAAATATAGGTGTAATATAGGGACATTTTTTGGACATTGGAATTGTACTGAATGATGTTTCAATGACAGGTACAGCCCATTATATATCTTGCCATAACTTACAAAATTATGCAGGAGAGAGTGTAAACTATAATGTAAACTATAATCCACACTTAGTGACAATGCTTCAATATGTGTTCATTAATTGTACCAAATGTCCACACTAATGAAGGGTGTTGTTAATCTGGGAAAGTGTGGGAGAGGGAACGAGTGGGGCACATGGGATTCCCCTACATTTTTTATGTAACATTTATGTAATCTAAGTACCTTTAAAAAAAGAAAAAAAAAAAGTTCCAGGCACCATACAAAACACTTCATAATACGTGAAGACCCCTCTTAAAATACTCCCTCCCTCAACTTTCAGCTTTGCTGACTAGTCTGTATTTTATTTAAAATACTTAATCATAACCAGTGCAATATTTGTTTGTTTGTTAACCTAACTAGGCATGATTATTTATCATCTGAAGAACTCTAATCAAGAAAGCATACTTAGGGGTGAGTGGTGAGCATTTAAAAGCTCTATTTAGACTCATATTTTCAGGGACTGCTGCTACCAGCTTCTTATCTCTGATCAATACCAGGGGAATTGGTAATTTGCTTAATGGATGTTAGAAATCATTTTTCATCAGTGGAGAAATGGTGTTCTAGATATGTGGATTGGTTAGAAATATTACACGGATCTAGGAAAATATCCTGCTGGACTGTGGGTATGGTCATGTATGTTGCACTTTTTAGGAATTTCTATTGTCTGAATGCCCAAGGTTAGCTGCATCCCATTGTTAGAATGCTGTTGAGTTATTCTTTCATGCAGTAGTACTTTTCAGAAGACCTGAAAGGATGGTGAGCTGGGACTTCATAGAGCTTGCACAATATCTGTATGAACATTGTGTGTGTGTGTGCTGGCTTCCCATTAAATGTTCAAATGTTTAGCAGAATTAGATTTCAGTCTTCCTGTCTCTTTAACAAACCATTAGGTAATTAGGTTGTAGGCAAAGAAACCTACAGCCTTGTCCTGCTCTAACTCCTGGAGGCTGCCAATATTTATCAACTATAATGTAATACTTGTGAATAACCAAACTGGTTTGGATCAGTTCATAACTAGACCCTTCCCTCTGTGATTCAAATATGCCCTCTGCATGCTCTGGTATCTTCCTGTATATTCAACCCTTACACTTTGCTGAAAGTATTGGCTTACTCATCTGTCTCCTTCCCTTGCCTATGAGTCTCCTGATGATGCAAAATGATCCAGCCAATTGCATAGGCGCATATTTTAGGTGATTTTTGGTAAATAAAGATAGACATCTAAAAGCTGGAATGGGTGAGAGGAAATTACACCATCATCCACCATTTTCACTCACCACATTATAATGGAAAAATATTTATTAACTAGGCATTTATTGATAAGTAAGCAATCACAAAAACAATCTACACAACTGTTCCAAAGGTGCCATCAAATACCATCTTTTAGTCTTTTTAGGTGATTTAACCACCACTTTGTATGGGAAAGTAAAATTAAAGGAGCCCTGCCAATGTGCCAAAGACAGGATGTTATTATCCTTTCAGCAAGCATAGGGCAACTAAGATCATCCGATTTCACCGAACCATTTATAGGTTCCCCCTTGGCCATCGTCGCTCAAGGAAAAGGCTACACACCCCACTGTATTCCTACATCCTGTTCATGCAAGGGTAGGTACACATAGGTATGAAAGTCCACAATATGTTTGAGAAACATAAGAAGTTTGATTTGCTACCAAGTTTGGCCATGAAAATGATTAATAGAGGATAATCCAGATGCATTGCTAGTTGGTGCTGGGTCATAATCCCTCAGTGTCAGGAAGGCTCATCCCTGGGAGTTATGTCCCATGTCGGGGGGCAGGGGGAAGGTAGTGCATTTATATGCTGAGTTAGGCTTAGAGAAAGGCCACAGTTGAGCAACAAGGAGGCTTTCAGGAGGTAATTCTTAGACAATATATAATACTAGGCTAAGTTTCAATTTCAAAAGAAAAGGTTTATAAGTAGAATCATCACTATCAATAACTTGGCATAATTTTCTGTCTTTTTTTACTATGTACTGCCCTTACCATTCTATTAGAGAATGTAGCAGGACTCCCCAAGATGGGGATTCAATATTCTTTCAGTTATTGTGTGGGTCTCCATCCACCGAGACAATGCCCCATGAACACTTGAACATATTCATATGCCTTAGAGCATGCCCAGTTGCACCCCTCTCCACATATTCCCCATCACCAACATTCCATACCAGTGATCCTCCCCTGTCAGAGTTGTGACCCTTCTGTGATCCAAAACCTCCCCCAAAACGGAAGCCAACAAATAACCAAATAAAATTAATAAGAAAATGAAATAATATGTTTTAAAAATAGCAAATAAAATACAAATTTTTTTAAAAAAATTGAAATTATATGAAAATTTTTTAGATATTGTGTCTTTAATCATTGTCAGATCTGTTGTCTTGTATGTACAGTGACAATTTCTTCTGCATATTCCTCCAGGGTCTTATTTTTCCATGTTATCTTCAAAGAAGCTTTAGGTTATAAAAATGTCACATAGAAAATATAGGATATTCCCATGTACCCAACTCCCTTCACCTTTTCCACTCTCCTTTATTAATAACATTTTAAATGTAGATGGTACATTTGTTACTGTTGATGTACAAATATTGAAGCATTGCTACTAACCATGATCAATGGTTTATATTATGGTGTACATTTTGGACCATATACTTTTATAGGTTTTGATGAAATTTAAAATGGCCTGTATTTGTTATTGCAAGATCATACAGAACAATTCTAATGCCCTAAAAATGCCCTATGCTCCATCTATGCTATTCTTCCCTCCCCTCCCCTTAGAAGCTATAGCAACCACTAAGTTTCAATGTTTCAAGAACAAGATTCATAGTTACTTGCAATAATATTGAGGGCTTGACATATTGGTTTGTTTTCTTTCATTAGGCACTGCCTATGTTCTCAAAGGATTCTTGTCCTTCTAATTGAGAACATAGCAGGACTCCCAGGTGGGAGTTTAGTATTTTCATGTTTATTGTGTGGGTCTCCACCCACTGAGATAACACACTATGACAAGATGAACACTTTCATATTCCACAGAAGCCTGCCTTAGGTGAGCGCTATCCCGAATATACCCCATACCTGACGTTCTACACCAGTGACCCTCCCCTGCCATATTTCTCAAAAGAACATTCCCAACATTGTAATTTTAACCACAGACCTGCAAAGTCCCAGAGTTCACCTGCCCTTTTCCCCAATCCTACTCCCCAGTCCATGGAGAGCCCAACCCAACCCCCTACTGGCTGATGTGGCTAAAACATTGAGTACCTGTTTCCCGAGTTTGGTTCCCAGTGACTCCTAAAAAAAAAGACAAAAGCAAACACCAAGTAAAACAGATGAGGCAGCCAACTCAGGGGAGCCCATGTGGCTCAGTGGTTGAGCACTGGCTTCATCCCCGGCCTCGGGGATGAAAAGAAAAAAGCATGCCTAAGGTGCCCAATGATCTTTTGTTCCAAGACTGTGTTGTTGCTACAGTTTCTTCCATGGTAAAATGGTGTTTTTGTGCAATGATTGTGATAGAGGATGGCCAGTGTTTTTATATTTTCTTAATGTTCTTATCAAGAAAAATCTAAGTGGGAGACCATATGTCTATTCTTTATTTGCTTATTTGTTTTTCTTCTTGCTATGAGATTAAATTTTAGGAAATTCAAGTCTGGAAATCCTTCTTCTAGAATAATCTCAGAGAGCAAAGTCATGTTAATGCTCCTACAGTTCAGAGTCTAGCTCCAAACTTTGCAATTTTAGAAACCAGAATTTTTTTTCTGCATACCAAGGGCAGGTTAGTAAACTCAGGGTAGACTTCCATTAATCAAGATTAACAACATGTAAAACCAAACTTAGTATATAGAACAAAATTTTCAATTAATTAAATTGAGATGTGAATTCTAATTAAGAGGGGGTTGGGATAATAAAGTTCAGCACTTCCTGTCCCTGGCCTCACACAATTGGTACCGCCAAGTTATAATCAGGATGGCTGGTGAATGTGTAATCAGAGCAGGGGAAGTTGGTTCTAAGATTTAAGGACTTGAATGGTTAATAGCTTCAGGCTTGAATAATCTGAGTCATCCATCTTTACAACAGGGATGTTCTTGTCACAGGACCTAAAAGTGTTGAGCCAGGGAATCATCTCTTGTGGGGCAATGCTTGGATGGACACTGCAAACATTTATATCTATGCATCTTGCATTTGCCACTAGGCTAATCAGACCTCTCTATCTTTTTTTTTTTTTTTTAATATATTTTTTTATTTTTTCCATTAACAACTTCTTTCTTTAGTGTGGTACATTCATTGCAATTGATGAACACAGTTTGGGGCATTTGCCACTGAGCATGGATTATAGTTTACATTATAGTTTACACTCTCTCCCACTCAATTCTGTAGATTATGGCAGGATATATAATGGCCTGTATTTGTCATTGCAATGTCATTCAGGACAATTTCAAGTCCTGAAAGTGCCCCCATATTACACCTCTTTTTTCCTCTCCGCTTTCAGCACCTCCAGTGGCCACTGTCTCCACATCAATGATATAATTTCTTCCATTGCTAGAATCACAATAAATCTGTAGTAGAATACCAGTAAGTCCACTCTAGTCCATATTTCACTCCCCAATCCTGAGGATTCTGGGATGGTGATGCCTACTCCGCCTCTAATTGAGAGGGGGCTTTGATCCCATATGGCTGATGGATAGGACTTTCTTGCTTGCAGTTGTAGGCTTTCTCGGTTCCTTGGTATGGTGGTTATCCATCCTCACCTCCTTGTTTGTTGTCCTGGGTGAGTCTTAACAGCACATTTTTCCCTTTCTGACGTAATGTAATGTAACCTTCCATGAGATGCTCTCAAAAGTCTCCAGCGCTGAAAAGTATTCCACCTCTTTAAGAAATCTTTACATACTTCAATTTTACCCACATGGATTGATGTTAATGTTTGATTCCAAAATTATGTTCTTCTTTTCTTTGATAGCTCTGCTTCTTCAGGAAGTGGCACTACTCTTCTCCCTCCACCCTCTACCTCTCAGCACATACAACAGTCACCATTCTCTTTAAACCCCACAGAGATTGAGATCTTATATCTCATGTTTTAATATATTTTTCCATATAGGCCCCAATTCTCTATATATCAAACCAAAGACAGCGTAGTGATATACTTTTCAGAGCCCTGGTACCCTGAAGTAGCACGTTTCATATATACATTGGCTCTGCATTCATGTGGAAGAGGTGTGTCCAGTTTTTATAACAGAATTCTGCATAACAATCATTTGTTTATCTTACATCACTTTTGAGAAATTTCATTATTCTTAAATACCCTCTGCTGTTGCATTAGGCTTGAGTTTTAAAAAAATCTTACCAGTTTCTTCAGTTTTTCTTTGCCAAGAGTAATTTTTGCCCTTTGGCTATTTAAAGACAAAGAGAGAATAAATATGATGTTATTGGCTCTTAATATGGCAAATATTTATTTCCATTAGGAACTAGCTTAGTCCCCAAATTAAAGCTAAGGTTTGTTGGCTAATACCCTTGCTTGCCATGATTTGAGATAGTTTCTGGTGTCAACTGTGAAATCTAGATAATAAAAATAATTCTCTACTTTACAGTACACGAGAACACATGACACTGCCAAATTTTGCTAAACATGTTTTGACATATGTGGTGGTTTGAAATTGTATGTACCCCAGAAAAACATTTTCTTAAATCTAATCCATTCCTGGGGGGGGGGGGGAGTATAAACCCAATGTAAGTAGGACCTTTTGATGAGGCTACTTCAGTCACGGTGTGACCCACCTCATTCAGGATGGGTCTAAATCTTATTCCTGGAGTCCTTTATAAATGGAATGAATACAGAGAGAGGGAGAAAGCCACAGAAGCAAGAAGCTGAAAACAAGAAAACCCAAGAGAGAAGGGAGAGTCCAGCAGATGCTACCCTGTACCTTGTCATGTGCTAGAGTAGCCAAGGATTGCTGGCAGACAGTTTACGGGAAGAAAGCACTGCCTTGATGATGTCTTGATTTGGACATTTTCTCAGCCTCAAAACTGTAAGCTAATAAATCCCCATTGTTTAAACCAAACCATTTCATGGTATTTGCTTTGAACTGCTTAGGAAACTAAGACAACATATAAAGAATGTAATTCTACATGGTTTGGCCTAATAGTTTTCGCATATAGCAATCCATTCTTATAAGCAATATTTCCCCAGAACTTCTTAACTATTTATGATATCTGTAAAAATGTTACAAATTGCCCTAGAAAAGGTGAAGAGAGGTGGGGGGTGGTAGTGGCAGTGGGGTTTTGCTGAATTTAAGGATTGTCCCGATTCCCCAAATTTTTCTCTGCCATAACAGTAAAGTAAAAAAGTGTGGAACCATCATTGGCTTCTTCTCCTAGAACTGACTGCTGCCTCATTCTTTTTCCTAATATCCTTAAAAAACAAAAACAAACACAAAAACAAATTTGACCAAAACCTATGTCCCTTATTTGAATGATCTGCTTTGTAGAAGATGAACTGCTGATTTCTGTCTGACTTTGTACTTTTCATACAAGATACTAAAGTCTTTGCCCCCAGCTTCCTCTGAGTCCCTTTCTCACAATTCCTTGGGTTTCCATCACACTTTTAACAGTGACCTTTCTAAATATCATATTTTGTTTCTCTAAAACTCCAGGGCTTCTGGGCTTCTGGTTATCTCCTTCCACCCTGGAACCAACAGAGTCCCCGTTTTTCGCTCTTTTGGTGCTTCTAATCCTAGCACATGCTTACCTTGGCTCCACTCTTCCCAGGATTTCTTTCTTCCATCATTTTTTCTTCTCTTAAAATGAAAATTAATATCTATTTTTCTGTCTTGGAAAAAAAAAGCAAAACTCAAAACCACTGACAACTCTTACTTCTCCTCTTTTATTTCTTAAAAAGTTGAATAAAGGGGAACTGGGCACAACGTTCACAAGCAAGTGACAGGCCTGCTGGGCATCTGCCTCCAGCTACTCTAGCGTTTTGCCTAACACTGAGCCCAAGGCATTGGCCTATGTAACCTGAAATCACTTAGGTCACTTTCTCATCTGTGCAGTGGATGCTGATTCCCGCCATGGCCATCACACAGTTCTGGTAATTTAAAGTTTGTTCCTGTCTAGTGACAGTATTCTCATTCTTAAAGGGATTAATATGCAGGTCTGACAGAGGACAGAACTTAAGTGGAGATTAAATAACTTTGCCATCTACAGTTGATTATTCATTAGTTCTTAAGCAGACAGATGTTGAAGAGAGGACTTCCTGGGACCAAGAAGCACTCACCAGGTAAAGATGGAAAGAGGGAAGGGGAATGTGGCAAGACATCAAAATGCTGTGGAACAACTGGGACCTGGCCATTTCAAAGACATGACACCAATTATAAGGAAGACTCAAAAAAACCACTATGAAGAAGAGAGAACCGTTAAATTTTGGCATCTAAGATGGAAACACAAGTTTCTCTACTAGATTAGCAGCTATACAAAATATGCCTTTTATTCAATTTCCTAAGTTAGGTAACTTAGATACTTGGAAAACATAGCAATGCATGGGAAGAAGAAAATGTGGCCTGGCATGCAGAAGTTCTGAAGCAGCAGAAAATAGCAGAGAAAAGAGAATAGCAGAACAACAAAGGAAGAAAATGGAAAAGGAAGCACAGACATTTATGAAGAAAGAGCAAAGCAAAATTGGTGTGAAATTTTCATAACAAATGTTCATCAGATGTCACAGTTGCCAGTACCAGAAATCTGAGCCCCATAGCCCAAACAACATTTGAGTGGATTTAAGAGCATTTTCAGAAACAAAGGTGCTGCTTGATTTTAATGTGCTCATCAGTTGATCTCGGACACCAGGTTTCTCCCAAAGTACCTTGAACTCTTAATGGTTGAGACTTAGAAAAACAAAAAAGACTTATGAGACAATATTTTCTTCAACATATTGCAAATGTAAGACAGTTGAATGCTGTAGAGAAATAAGTGCAAATGGTATATACCAGGACTTCTTCAAGCTAGTGTTTCTAGCTAAATAAATGGCTGTAAGTAATATTATGGAGGAAAAGAACTCTGGTGTCTATTATACTTTCCTTCAGTGTGCATAGTGATAAAATAAATAACTTTAAATATTTAAAAAAGTTAAATAACAAATATTTCTCTTTTACTGATCAGATCATTTCTGAAATATCATGTTTAATTCTAGCTACCACCTTTCAAGGACACATAGTCTATTGAACCATTTGTAATTTTTTTGTAGTGCCAAAGGATCAAATATCAAGAATTTGGTTCAAATAATAAATCTGAATCCTTCATGAAAAGAAATACAAAGAAATGGAGAAGTCTAGAAGCCATGACACGTGAAGAACCCAGAAACTGAGAATTATATGGTAGCAGCATCTGAAGATTGAAAAGACTTTAACAGTGAAGAAACAATAGATGTCTGTATTTTTCCAGAGGCTAAGAACTCAGTTTTTTGAGTAGAAATAATATCAGACAGATTGTCCTTCAATACGATAAAGAACTTCTAATTTTTTAAGTCGCATGCCAGAAACTGAAGGGTTAATTCTAGAACCAAAAACGTTAATCCTGCATAGCTGGTTCTAGAACAGAGGCTGGCCCAATATGACCTACAGCCTGTTTTTGGAATACAGCCATGCCCATTAGTTTACGTATTATCTAGAGCTGATTTCATGCCACAGTACCAGAGTTGACTAGTTGCTACAGAGACCATATGGCCCACAAGCCAAAAGTGTTTACTATATGGCCCTTTACAGAGTATATTTGCTGATATCTGTTCTAGAAGAAGATGCTCTTCATTGCTTTAGCTGGGCTAACACTCTTGGAGAAAAATCTAGATCCTAGGCTTGTGAAACTGCAGAGAATGAAAGGAGGATTTGCTGGTCTACTCAGTGTGTGCCATTTGGTTTGCCCAGGATTTTCCTAATTTTTGCAGTGAATTTCCCACATTCTAGGAAACCTTTCAGGCTTGGTCAGACTAGGATAGTTGATCATCCTATATACGATGGGCAAAGAAAAGTCACGAAAGAAAGGGGTACAAAACCATAGAACAAAGAAATAAAGCCCAATTTGGAGATGAGATCAATTAGGGACCACAGTGGCCAAAGTCCACATAGTGAGTTTGGCTGATGAAGTATGTTCCACGCCCAGAAATACAGAAAGACAGTGACTGACATATTACAAAGACTGGAGGAAAGCAGTTCAGGACTTCCAAGGCTACTCCTAGCCTCCTTCTAATTGATTGCATTACCATCCTCAAAATGCCATCTCCCTTTTCTAGACCAAGATTGTTGCTTGAAGCCTAATCATCATAGCTGCATTACAGTCAGCAGTATGGACAAAAGAAAGAAAAAGGGAATATCCTTTTCTTTAGTGATTCTTCTTCAAAGTCGCTCATCCTTTTACTACTTTCCATTGACAAGATTTTAGTCATGAGGCCACACCTACCTGCAAGAAAAGCTGGGAAACATAGTCTTTATTCCTGGAAGTTATGTGACCAGCTACATATTGGAGGCTTTATTACTAATGAATAAATAATGAGTGGATTTTGGGGGAAAACTAGCATTTTCTGATACACTAAGACAATTATAATTGTCTTAAGTTCATAGCTAATATCATTGGGCTGTCTGTTATTTATCATGAACTGGGAAAAATCCTTCATGTAAATTTTCTTATTTAATCCTCCCACAAATCTGTGAAGTAGATTTATAATTATTCTTTATTTGCTAAATAAAATATATACGATTGTTCATATTATACTGGATTACACAGCTCAGATGGAGCTAGGATTTGAACTCAGATCCGTCTGCTTCATAGACTCATGAGCTAATCACTTCCTTATGCTGCCCTCACAGCATTTTGTCAGGAATGATTTTCACAAGATTTTCCAAGCCAGCCCATCGACCAAAATTCTCAACATAATAGTCACATAAGGTTAACCATTGGATTGTTACAGATTTCTGGAATAGGTAGAACTCATGTGACTATAATGACTTTTCAAAGAAAGAGAATATATACATAACTATATCTAATCCATGGCTATAGACACACATACATTTATTATAAATTTTACTGATATAAAGGAAATACAGCAGACAATTTACAAATACTAAAACTTGCAATATTCTCTATTGTAAATTCTATGCAGCCAGTTGATGTTCATAGAACCTTTTATTGATTTTTGCCAAACTCTTGTATTCATAGCAATTGAGAGTTGTAATTGACAAATGACTGTAGTTCTGACTCAAATGCTGGTTGTGTTAACCAGTGAGATGGAAGTGAAGCAATGAATATGAATGGGAACTTGACTCATTCATCAATAATGTGACTTCTTTGCTGAATTCAATAATAGTTTTCAAATATGGGAAGTATATGTCTTCAATTTTTTTGTGTTATTTACAATATAACCGTTACAGATATTGCATTGTTATCATTTTCTTTGTCATTTTCTTAGTCTAGAACAAGAATTGTCAAATAATTATGGCCCTTGGGCCAAATCTTACCAGCTGCCCAATTTTGTAGGTAGTTTTATTGGAACACAGACATGTCCATTTATTTACGTATTAATTGAAGATGTTTTCCTACTACAACATCAGAGTTGAGGAGCTGTGACAGAGATCATTGGCCCAAAAAGCTGAAAATACTTGCTGTCTGGCCCTTTAGAGAAAAACTATGCCCACCCCTAACCTAAAGGGACAGAGGAATAAATAAAGAGAACACTGGGTCCCACATTTTCAGTTTAAAGTGGACTTCCATACTGGTGAGTAACTCCTTTGGGATAGAAGATCTTCGAGTATGTCGTGGACAGCAGTGGGGAGAAACACCTTTGGTTGTTTTATGTATGGATTCCGGAAGTCCAGGGAATGTGGCAGACCATTTAGACTAGCAGAAGAGAGTCATTATATTTTCCCTAAATGTGGATTATATATTAAAAAAACTATCAATGGAAAAAGAACCTGCCTATAATTTCATTATATTAGCTTGATTTTCAAAAGATGCAGTGGAATGGGTAATTGCCAGAAACATAAAACAGCTGCCAGACGCAATGCTATCTACAAATCACCTTCTCTGTCTCTTGAAGCACAAAAGTCTTAGGTCTCAAAAACAGTTGCAGGTCTATCACATTTCCACAAATCTTTTGGGTGTTTATAGTGCCCAGAAAAGAAAAAATAAAAGAAGACTGCAAGGGCAAATGAGGGTATGTGTGAGCTGCAAAAACGACAGATGGGTTGAAAAGATAAATGACGTTATAGGAAAAACTTAACAAGGTACTCAAAATGCAAGTCCTTAGGTACTTATTTCTTTTCTGGGTATTTAATCCAATTATTATCGGTATCAGAGAAAGAAAATTCTTTATGATGTATTTAATACTATGAACACATAGTATATGTAATATAAACATAGCAGTATTTCTAATGAACTGTTCAATGGGTTCAGTAAAACGAGAAGCTACCACCAAATCTCCTTTTTGAGTATTATACACTTTACTACAGGGCAGTCCTGAGGTCAGCATCTTCTGCTACCTTGTGTCCTAGAAAGTCTCACATCCCTGATGATTTTTTCTCTTTTGTAAATGCTGCTAAAAGTTTTTTTTGAGTCCAGAGTATCATGTGATCCTGATCTTGGCCCAAATTAATAAATAAAAACAAATATAAACAGTGGCTCTGAAATCTTGTGATAAAGTTTCATTATAAGGAGGTCATATATCTCATTAGAAAGTGTGAATTTTTAGATAATTAAAACAAAAACATAAAGTTTAAAAGTTCTGAGACAATGTTTGAGGATCCAGGGAATCCAGTTGAAATGATTGGCTAGACAATATTTTTCAAACACGTTTGATTTTAAAATCGTATGTTTGTGGAGCATCCAGTGGAAACATACCTTGGGAAATACTGGATTCAGGGAAGAATTAAATTCTATTCAATGTATCTCTTCCCTATGATAAAATAACCAACTGGAGAAATCCACCAGGCTAGGGTTTGTTTTCTCATGGTACTGGGGAAAATCCAATTCAATATCTAGTTGAACTGTCACCTTCACACAGCTCCAAACATTTTTAAGCTCGAAAAAGAAGAAATACATCACTGCATTCTCTGGGCCCTAGGAGGCCCAAAAGCTAAAGAGCCAACCTATTCTAAAAAGAACAGCTCTTTTGGTGTTCTCTGACATGATTGGAAATTGACAGTTGGAATGCTCTCAGGAGAGAGCTTGTTCTTAAGAAACTTTGAGACCAATTGCGCAGTCTGGGTAAGTGTGGATAAAGCCAAGTCCCTTTCAGAGTCTTTAGGGCTTTACCATGATTATTTTTTCACACTTACAGAGCATCTTTTCTCACAAGGCCTTCAGGCATTTTATCAGCTACTAGAGAGGGGGGGGGTACGGAGAGAAAGAAAGAGTTTAGAATGAACTCTTAAAAAAGTAATCCTTGATCATTATAAAGCATTCTAAGAATGTCAAAGAATGAAAAAGGGTAAATTTTTAAAAATCATCCAACTTCCTACCAAGTTATTTACAGCTTTAGCTTTAAGTTTGAGTGATTTTACACATCTCTTCAACCACTGGGATGAGAGGGTAGTTTGATAGAATGATAGAAAGGAAGTGGATAGATTTATTTATTTATGTATTTATTTATTTTTGAGGTACCAGGGCTGGGGATTGAACTCAGGACCTTGTATGCAGGAGGCCAGCGCTCAACCACTGAGCCACATAGGCTCTCCTGAGTTGGTTCCCTCATCTGTTTGCCTATTGCCTGCTGCCTGCATGTTGTTTTTGCTCATTGCCTGTTCATTGTCTTTGCTTGTTGTCTGTTTTGCTTTCTTTAGGAGGCATTAGGAACCAAATCCAGGGCCTCCCATATAGGAGGCGGATGCTCAACTACTTGAGCCACTTCCTGTTACTGCTCGTTTTTGTTCCTCGATGTTTGCATGTTGTCTGCTCATTGTTTGCTTGTTGCCTGCTCATTTTTCCTCATTGTCTGCTCATTGTTTGTTTGTTTTCTTTAGTAGGCATGGGGAACTGAACCCGGGATCTCCCATGTGAGAGGTGAGCACTCAACTGCTTGAGCCATATCCGCTTCTCTAGATTTACTTTTTAATGAAATAATTTGAATTTCTAGTGTGTGATGTCTTACTTTGCAGTTGATTCTAAAACCAGTACATATATAAATTTACTATTTTTCATAAAGACTCTTAAATCACCCATTCACCAAAGTATTCTGGTTTACATGTATAAATGCTATTCATTAATTTTTATGCACATCAATTTGAGACCATCTTAAGTTACATTAATGGAAAGAACCAAAGGAAAATCTACCTGTTAGTCAGAAGACACCTATTATTACCACCTCCGAGGGCAGACTCTCGCTGCATGAAGGGTAGCACAGAGCAAACCTGCCACCAGGCACAGCAGTCCTGGGGTCCAGACCCACTTCATGGTTTGAAGATGTTGGGGTCACCAACAAAAACTCAACTCACATAGGCACTGGGTGCAGCAACATTTATTCACGCAGAGGAGACAAAGTGGGCTTCAGGCACTCATGGCCAGGAAGTCCAATCTGCAGCCGACACAGGGAGATGGTGTATGTGCCATAGTGGAAGGACACCTTTTCCTCTCCTCCATGAACAGATATAGCAGCAAGGGTGGGTAGGTGCCATGAAACTTGCAGACTTTAGTTAGGCTATCTCCAGTGAATTTACTCTGAGTAAAAGGGGGAGGAATATGCCAGGTGGCCACTATCTGTTAGGGAATGAGTTTTACATCATGTCTCCCAAAGAGGGGGTCAGTTCACATTTATCATCCCATCCTTGAAGCCAGGCTAACGTATCTCGTCCTAAGCACAGGATTTATTTGTGGGTCACGGGAAAGTGCTTGGACAGTCTGCTATGTGCATATGTCTTGCCATTCAAGCCATTCAATAGATGTTAAGGAAAGGATGGAAAATTGCAAGGATTATTTCTCTTTGTTTTAATGTAGTCTCTACAAGTCAGTTAGTTGTTCTAATTGTTAAACCAAATAACACATATGACTGCAGCTAGCATAGAACCATAATAGTTGTTCATAGTAGATGCTCAATAAATATTTATGGAATAAGAATATAAATCTTGCTTAATCAAAACCACATGTACTCTGTTTTTTTGAAAAATGGTGGAAAAGAATGATAACTTGTCTTCCCAACTTTACAATTGTGTTGGAATTCTATCACATAGCTGTCAATCTTATGGCCTAGGCCTTGGTCTAATGGAGTGACATTTTACAAAGATGTTAAATTTTATAGTCACACATTCTTAAATGATGCCAAAAAAACTTAAATTCTATAAAGCACATTTAAAAGTTAGGATAAATATTTCTTGAACTAAGGCATATGATTTCTTGAAGAATTTCTTAAATTGGATAAAAAGAAAGATTATGAAAAATAATTAAGGTTTTGGGGTCACTTTGTAGTTTTAAAATATGTATTTCAATTTTATATTCTGTTCCAGGAAAGATAATGAAACTAGGCTCTTAAAGTTATTCCTAAGGCTAAGAGATTTCAAAGTGAGTTGGGAGGTCATTCCAGAGGTTACACTTAGGCACATCTCAGCAGGATTTCACTGACTGCCACAGTAAACAGTGCCTCAAACAGGTTCCTGAGGGCTCTAGAGGCATCCAGAAACTATAAGCAGGGCAGACAGCTCAGAAATTTGGAACCCCATCAGTAGGCCTTACTTTGGAATTTTGCTCCCCAGTGTAACAGAATTAGACTCATTTATAGTTTCCCTACACATGGCTCTTCTGCCCCTTTTATTTGAATCTATAATTAGCACTACAGTTGTCAAATGTATGTCCCAGAAACTTAAACCTTTGGTCTGTTCATGTGCCTGTTGAGCCCTGAATCTCAGCCGAATTGCAACACCTACTCTCCAGTTCAATAGACTCACCCAGGACAACTAACAAGGAGATGGTGATAGACCAACGACCATCCCAAGGAACAGAGAGTGTCTGCAACTGCAAGCAAGAGAGTGCCATCCATCTGCCCCATGGGATCTAAGACCCTCTCAACTGCAAGCAAGAGAGTGCCATCCATCTGCCACATGGGATCTAAGACCCTCTCAATTAGACCATCCCAAAATCATCAAGATTGGGGAATGAACAATGGACTAAAGTAGACATTATTATTCTATGATAGACTTATTATTATTCTAGCAATGGAAGTGCTTGTATCATTGATATAAAGACAGAGTTCCCCAGAGGTTCTGGGGGGGGGGGAGGGGGAAGAATAGGTGTAATATGGAGGCATTTTCAACACATTGGAATTGTCCTGCATGACATTGCAATGACAGATACAGACCATTATATATTTTGTCATAACCTACCACACAGAGTGTGGACTATAATTTAAATTAGAGTCCATGGGTAGTAGCAATGCTCCAATACATGTTCATCAATTGTAACAGATGAACCACACTAATGAAAGATATTGTTAATGTGGGAAAGTGGGGGAGTGGTAGGGGGGGTGAGGCATATGGGAATCACCTATATTTTTAATGTAACATTTATGTAATCTAAAGCTTCTTTAACAATAATAAAATAAAATAAAATAAAATAAAATAAAATAAAAATAAAAGATTAGTCAGGATATGTCTGCGGTCAATCACTTCGAGTCTATTTCTTAGAAAAAAAATGTGTCCATTCAACTTGCAGAGCAAACTCTCTTTACTTTTCAGCACATATCTCTGAATGCCTTCCTATTTCATTTATTATGTTCCTTATTTCAACAACAACATTCAAAGATAGAAATTTTCCTTATATTGGGTCAATTTCTCCATCTTATTCAATATTTTCTCTTCAAAATTGCTATAATCCTATTTTTTTTCTTTGCAATCATCTCAAAATTTTCCTTTATGTCAATAATTCTATTTTCAACCAAATTTAGCATCTTTGCTATTATGTTTAGTTAATTTATTGTGTCTATAATGGAGTCATTTTTCTCCTCAATTTATTGCCTCATTCTGAAATTATCTCATTCCATTGTTTTGTCATCTAGATCTTTGGTGAATTCGTGTACTTATTAAATTATTCTAAAGCATAAAACATTCATGGAAAATGTATTTCTGTTCTTTGGATTATTTGTTTCCTCTGGAATAATTTCTTCATTGATTTGTCCTTCGTGTCATCCTCTACTTTTTCTTCTTTTCCATCTTTAATTTTGCCATCTTGTTCCTGCTTAATGGACATTTTTTTCTCCAATTCTTTTATTTGGATTTATGAACAGATTTTCTTGGATTTCCTTACTCTCACTTTATCCATTATATGCATGTCTTCCCCTCTGATCAACTCTTTGAAGTTTGGGTCTTAGGTTTGATTCATTTTTCACAGTCTTAACATTTAGAGTAGGAAGATAATTTAAGCTTGCAGTACTCTCCTAGTGTGAAAAGTTGTTAATTTTCTACCAGGTAGTAGCAGTGTTGGTGGAAGTGAAAAATCTCTTATTTCAATGGATGATAGTTATTCTTAGACTCATATTATTCCACCAATTGAGCACGGCACCCCGGAGACTATTCTAATGACAGAGTCTACTCTGGTTATTTGTTTTTCAATTTTTATCCCATCTTTATCCAGCAGACATTTCCACTTCCTCTGCCATCCCTCACATCATTAGGGAAAATATATACATACTAACTTATGTCCCTTTGTCTTTGGATGTGAGGGCATTAGTGAGACTTCTCCAGTTTGTCTAACTTACTAGTACACTAACACTGCTTCAGGTAGGGTTTAGGAGAAATGAGGAAGCATTTCAAAACCTTTTGTTTCTTACCTTGCCAAAACTTCCCAATATTTATGATATTGGTCTATGCCTCTATATGTCTCTATTTTGCCTTTTTTCCCCCTCTGCTTTCTTTTTTTTTTAATGTTTCTGTTGATGTGTCTAACTATATTTGTGTTTGTCTGTTTGTTTGGTGTATATTTGCATACTTCTGGATGGTAATAATCAAATTAACAATTGAAAATTCTTTTTTTAAGGTACTGGGGCTGGGGATTGAGCCCAGAACCTCATATGTGGGAAGCTGGAGCTCAACCGCTGAACCACATTGGCTTCCCTGAGTTGGTTTTTTCATTTCTTTTGCTTGTTTTTTTTGTTTTTGTTTTTTTCAAGAGGCACCAGTAACCAAACTTGGGACCTCCCACGTGGGAGGTGGGTGGTCAATCGCTTGAGCCACATTTGCTCCCTTCTTTGCTTTCTTAAAAAGTTATTTTTATTTCTTTATTCATTCCATTAGATTTTTTTTTTTTTTGGGGGGGGGGGGCTGGAGTTTTTGATCTGGCCTCAATCTGACATCATTGCCTAAAAGTCCTCACTGATTCGGTTTTAAGTCCTCCAGTGTTGCTGAGTGATGTTTTTGTCATCCTCATCACACTTTCAGAGGCCCTGCATCTTGCCAACTAAGCTTATTTTGAAAATTACCCAACATGTATGAAAGTGAAAAATAACTATATAAACCAATTGTTTGTTGGTATTTGTTGTAATAACACCTACAAAGTATTTTGGGAATCCAAGATGATTCTATTTATTACTATAGTAATGAAAAATATTGGCAATGTAAGTGTAAGAGTCTCAAAAGGTTCAAGGAGCACTGTCCGTGGGTATTGCCCTTTGGGCAAGTAGGAAAGTCTGATACACAATTGCAATGTCTTGCTCAAGGTCAAACAGCTATAGAGGCCGCTTATGAGCTTCTGTAAATAAGCACCATGACTGTGTCCCTTAAATGTTCCGTAAGCAAGAAATATTAAACAATAATCACTGCACTTTACCTCCTGACTGTGCAGAACCTGAGGTGGGGAACCACGGGTGATTGCTGAGGCCCACCTCTGACCCAGGCTGTAAATCTGTAAATTTCCAACACTGAGTCATCAGTCTCTGGTGGATGATCAAGTACCAGGGTGCACAGAGGTGCGGGCTTCCCCTCCCCCGCTTCCTGTCGGTTAATACATTCCCTTCTTTCACTGTGGAATTATACTGGCTTAGAAGCTGCCAAGTTTGTGCCTCTTAAAAAATTCAGCACATACTTTTAGTCATAAAAGCAGAAACCCAACTGATTCCTGCCTTAGTGAATTTTAAGAGCTGATTCAGAGAAATAGCTCTAAATGTTCAGCTTTATTGCACAGTGATGGAGAAAGGCAAAGAGGAGTGTCAAGAGCCCTTCAAGGTGTAAGGAACTAAAAGGATTCTATTCCCTTCTTCATTCTAAGCTAGAAAAACCCAGTATGATAAAACCCATCTTTCTAGGTGCCCCCAACTCTAACCTTTCCTCAAAAGTAAGATCCTAAACCTAACTGCTTATGAGAGCGTTGTACCCGTCAACTATCACAATAAATTCTTTCTAATTGCATCAATTGTTTTATTAATGAGAATTTGGATACAGTCAGGCCAATATCCCTTTACAGTGCTCAGGACACAGTAGGGGCTTTAAAAAGTGAATGCTCTGGGAGAAAGAATAACGGTCCCCAGTGATATTTACATCGCAATCCACAGAGCTTGTGCATTTGTGACCTTAAATGGCAAAAGGGACTTTGCAAGTGTGATTAAGTTAGGGATCTAACAATGGAGAGATGTTCCTAGACTATCCAGGTGGGCACAGTGAAATCACAAGAGTTCTTAGAAGGGCAGATGGGGGCAGGGGAGCAGAGCCCGAGAAGGAAATGTGACAGCAGAAACAGAGATCAGAGAGAGAGATTTTAAGATGCTACACTGCTGGCCTTGAAGATGGAGGAACGGTCATGAGCTGAGGCATGCGGAAGCTGGAAAAGGCAAGGAAATAAAATTTCCCCTAGAGGCTCCAGAAGGTTAAATGACTTCCTGAACTGTGAGATAATAAATTTGTGTTGCTTCAAGCAATTAGGTTTGTGGTAGATTGGTGCAGCAGCATAATAAATGCAGAAATCCGTGATTAAATAGTTGGCAGACTGATTTCAGAGTAAAAAGGCCTGGCTAGCACAGGAAATCCGAGGAAGTAGTAGATTCAGTGTCATACATTAAAATCCACGGATCCTTAGAAGTTACAGGAAGGAAACCCTCACCTGGCATTAATTCTGAAAGAAGCATTTCTGAAGGGATAAGGGCCTCTTTTTGTCAGGTGTCTTCATTAATATTCAAGAGCTAATAGAAGACAGGAATTATTAATGGCCACTTCACACTGGACTATATTAATCAGAAAGTCTTCAACTGAAACCACCGCTCTTTCCATTTCTGCACGAGCCAGTGCCCACTGAGTATTTAAAGCATTTGACTGAAGCATGACCCGCAGCAGAATTTTCCAATACAGCCTATGCTTTCCCCCAATCCGGGAGGAAGTCTGCCTGTTTTCCAGCACAGTGTTAATATCTGTCACATAGATTGAAAAGATTTTATCAGGCTACAGAGAAATAAAGGGCCTTTGGTTCTTCAAAGAGACCTCTAAGAGCCTTTGTGAAGAATCAGAGAGGATTCCTATGCATTCATCTTCTTCCCCCTTAAAAAAATCCAGGAGGATTACCAGCTCCTTCCTGGATGCTATGGATTCTGATGCCAGCTTTCCCCTTCCAGTCAAGCCTTCATGGCTTAGCCCATTTAACAGGCCACAATACCGATCCCATTCTGTCCTTCCATCATCGGATACTTCCAGTGGTTCCTTCTTCCCTCCCAACGACATCAAATGCCTCTGCCAGCCTAAAGGCTCTTTCATAAACAATCCATTCTGGCAACTTAATTACCTGCTACAGAGAGTCTTCTTTACAGCTGTGGTTCAGCCACCTGACAAATCAGAAAACATTTTCTTACGGAAACAATATTTTACAAGAAGCTTAGATGCCAGGGCCTATCTGCAAGAAACCAATTGACTTATAATATATTAATAATACTCACTTTTCCAATAGCATATCTCTCCCTTCTCCCCCATGTTAAGAAAATTCTGCAAGAATTCTCACTTGGGTTGCTAAGTGGGCTTTTCACTCCCTAGGATTGCTTCTGGGGTCGTGGGGCTTGGGTGAGATGCAATGCTGAATCTAACTCAGAATCTTCTAGCTTAAAAGGAAATTGCTAAGAGCATATTCACCTGTGATACCTCCTTGAGCCTCCTCCAACTAGGTGGTCATATTCTGGTAGCTATGAAGAGCTGGGTTCCACTTGAGTTTAGGTGAGCTCAGGGCAAGTGTCTCTCCTACACAAGGGTAATTTATTATCATACCAAAATATATAAAGATAAACAGTTTTCTATAAATTTATGGCTACACAGAAGAAAGTTTCATTTGCATATAATCATTTACTGTAATGATTAAGAAATAAAGAACTGCTGGTTTTAACTCCCTCCTACCCTCTGTCAGGGAGTATGTGCAATTGTTCTTGATGGAGGAGTTAGTGGCTAGCAAGAACTACTACTACTTTTCTATGGGAGTCTTCTCTTCAAAAGGTTGAAGGCTTTTCCCCAGCTTCCATCCTCCCTTTCCTATTGATTATCATTTTTTTTCTTCCAGATCACATGATATGTGATTTCAGAGCTGCTGGATAGTAACTTTTTTCCACGTGTCTAAATCCTGTACATCTGTCTTTGTTTGATAGGTTGCTATGACAATACCACACATTGGGTTGGCTTAAACTTACTGTCTCATGGTTTCAGAGACTAGACGTTCAGACTCAAGGTATCAGCAAGGCTTATGTCTTCTCCTGGGAATCTGTGGTGTTCCGGGGCTGGCTTGCTGCAGTGCTGGCATTCCTTGGGTTGCATCGCTGCCTCCTGTCACATGGTGATCTCCCTCTCCTTGTGTGTCTGGTCTTCCCATTTCCATTGACTTCTGGCTTCTTCTTGTGTGGCCTTCTTTGACTTCTCTTTATAAGGCTTCCAGTAATATGGATTAAGGCCCACCCTGATTCTGTTGGGCCACACCTTACCTGAAAATTATATCTTCAAAAAGTCCTATTTACAATGGGTTCACACTCACCAGAATGTGCATTAAGATTGAGAATGTGTCTGTTGTTGGAATACATAATTCAACCTACCATGACTTCCTTCGAAGCCAGTTTCAGATCTCTCTGAAGTATTCCCTCTCTTCTCTAGCTGAGGCGGAGAATTATTATTCTATAAACTCTCTATTCTTATCTCCTTTTGTTAAGGAACTGCCTCTTTTCCCCAACGGCTTACCTCCCACCTCTCCCCTATCAATGGGGACTAATAAGACCCCTTCTCCATGACCGCAGTGACTGGCACCTCATTCAGTTGGTGACAGTACTCCCACCCACTCTTGGCCTAGGGGCCAATTTCCTCCCTATGAACTGTGGGCTGGAGCTGCTGTGATGAGCCTTTTCCTTCCTGGTCACAAGTAGTGTGGATTAGTCCCTGCAAGATGCCAGAGGCTAGCTGTAGAAGGCCAATCTGCTTTGTGGAGAAAGTCAAACTGCAGTAGAAGAGACTAGAACAAAAAAAGAGAAGAAGCAATGAGTAGATAAGGCACAGAGTCATTCCTGAGGTCATTCTCTTCTAGTTTGATTAAAGAAAGTATTTTGCTTAAACTAGTTAGGGTTGAGTGTCTGTCATCACTTACAAACTAAAGACTGCTGGCATCTACCAATCCCCTTCCACAGATCTTTTAGGGTTCCTATAGTCTACAGTCTTAGCCCTTATCTCTGTATACTTCCATTGCATATTAATGACTCCTCTTGCATAGGTTTTATTCTCTAACTGGATCATGTGACTTGGGGGCAGGTATATTAACTTGAATTTAGCAAAATGCTTATCATCATCATAGGAGGAAGCCCAGATGCACTTGGTAGTTGATTAATGGAAGAACTTCCTGAACAAATGTGTATTACATGTTTATCAGACATTGTTAGATATTATCAGCACAGCTGGATACAAGAAAAAACATGAGTCTCAAGTACTGGATTCAAGTTTTTTCTCTTTCTCTATCTTTGTGACATTGTTTAAATGTCTGATTTCCAGTTTTCTCTTTATATGTGTAAAATAGGGATAATAATGTATTGAAATGTAAATAACATAAAGAAAAGGACATTTTAGTCTCATCTAATTTAATGAATACAAGATACAAGATTAGGATTTCAGACATGGCTGAAATCTCTCCATCTCTTGACTCTAAATTTCCTCCTCTTATGACCCTCTCCTTTTTTTTTTCTTAACAAATCAATTTTATTGATACATATTAATGAAGCATTAATCCATCCAAAGTGTACAATCAATAGTATTCAGTTTAATCACATATTTGTACATACATCACTTCAATCATTCTTAGAGCACTTTCATTATTCCAGTAATAATGATAACAAACAAAAAACAGCCAACCAAAATGTATCACCTCTCAATCTTTGGAAGCTTTCTCTGCAGTTCATAGCTGCTATTCTTTTTCCTTCTCTCTAGTATATTTGTATTTATATTTTGTAAAAACAGACTTATATATGCAATATCATCCATATTTGTGGTTTTTTCCCTTTTTTATTTTTTCAAAGATATTTCGATAACATAAATGTTACAGAAAATATATAGGGGATTCCCATATACCCCCCTCCCCACATCTCCCACATTTTCCTACATTAGCAACATCTTTCATCAGTGTGGCACATTCATCACAATTGATAAATACATTTTGGAGCATTGCCACTAAGCACGGATTATAGTTTATTACAGTGTAGTTTACACTCTCTCCCATTCGACTCTGTAGGTTATGGTCAGATATATAATGGCCTGTATCTGTCATTGTAATGTCATTCAGGATGATTCCCAAGTCCCAAAAATAACCCCTCCTCCCATTACACCTGTTTTTCACTCTCCCTAACCCCAGAACATCCATGGGTCATTGTCTCCACAACAATGGTATTTCTTCCATTGCTAGAATCATAATAAGTCTATAGTAGAAAACTAGTAAGTTTATTTTAGTCCATAGTTCATTTCCCAATCCTGAGGACTCTGGGATGGTGATGCCCACTCCACCATTAATTAAGGGAGGCTTTGATCCCACGCATCTGATAAATGGGACTCTCTTGCTTGCAGTTGTAGGCACTTTCAGTTCCTTGGTATGTTGTTTGTCCAACATCTCCTCTCCATTACTTGTCCTGGGTGAGTCCATTGAACTGGAGAGTAGGTGTTGCAACTCTATTGAGATTCAGGGCTCAGCTGGCACATGGACAGCCCAAAGATTTAAGTCTCTTGGGTGTACACCTACCAACTCTAGTACTAATTATAGGATCAAATAGAAGGACAGAAGAATCATGCACAGGGAAACCACTGCTGAGTCTAACTCAGTCACAGCATAAATACCAGATTAGGGCCCACTGGGAAGGGGCCAAATTCCTGAGCTGTCTGCCTTGACTATAGTGTCTGAATATCTCCATATCCCTGAGGAGCTTCGTTATTTGAGGTCAAATCTACTTTGGCTGTCAATGAGATCCTATTGAGATGTGCATAAGCACTACCTCTGGGATGGCCTCCTGACTCACTTTGAAGTCTCTTAGCCATATAAACTCATTTGTCTTTAGCTTTTCCCCCTTTTGGTCAAGGAGTTGTGTTTGTTTTTTTTTCCCACATGCATTGCTTGTTGGTACTTGGTAGCAATCCCTCGGTGCCAGGGAGGTTCATCCCTGGGAGTCATGTGCCATGCTGGGGGGAAGTTATTGCTTTTATATGCTAAGTTCAACTTAAAGACAGGCCACATTTGAGCAACAAGGAGGGTCCGTGTAGGTAACTCTTAGGCACCCTATGTTACTAGGCTAAGTTTCAATTTCAAGAGCAAAGGCTCATAAGCATAGTCATCAATATCAAGGGCTCTTCAATAGACCATCCTCCTTCACAAGTCATTGTCCCTGTACTTGGGGCATTCTTGTTGTTCCATTAAAGAATGTGGCAGAGCCTCCCCAGATGGGAATTTGATATTCTTTTGGTTATTGTGTGAATCTCCTCTTACAGTGAGAATGCCCTATGAACATTTGAACACATTTATATGCTTTATATATATACCCAGGCGAACTTCCTCCCATTTATCCCCCTTCACTGACACCCCACACCAATGATCCTCCCCTGCCACAGTTGTAACCCTTCTGTGATCTAAAACTTCTTTAAAAAATGAAGCCAATAAAATAGCCACATACAATTAATAAGAAAATGAAATAGTTTTATACATAAGAAGTAAAATACAGAAAAAAATATAAAAAGTAAAAATAGAATATTTTTAAAAATTGCAATATTAAGAAATAGTGAAAAAATACATTTTGCCTTTCATCACTATAAGACTGTTGTCCTATATGTAGAGTGACATTTTCTTCCATTTATTCCCCCGGTGTCTTTTTTTTTTTTCATGTTTTCCTTCAAAGAAGTTTTAGGTCACAACAGAGTCATATACAGAATACAAAGGATTCCCATTTACCCAACATTCTTTCCCTTTTTCCCTTTTTTCCCATCAATAATATTTTATATGTGGATGATATATTTGTTACAATTGATGCACAAATACTGAAACATAGCTACTAGCATCACCAGTGGTTCACATTATGGTTTACATTTTGGACCACATACCTTTATAAGATCTGATAAAATTTTATGTGGCTTGTATCCATCTTTGCAAGATCATGCAGAACATTTCCATCACTCCCCAAATCCCCCTGTTCCACCTATTTTATCCCTCCCTCCCCCTCCCCTTCAGGCCCATGGCGACCACCAGGCTTCACTACCTGAAGGACAAGATTCATAATTACTTGCATCTTCACTGAGGGCTTGACACTCTGGTCTGTCCTTCCCTACTAGGTACCGCCGATGCTCTCAAGTAACTCCTGTTCCTCTGTTTGAGAACATAGCGGGCCTCCTTAGTATGGGAGTCCAACACCTTCCTGCTTATTATGTGGGTCTCTACCCACATAATGCCAAAATAATCACTCATACACTCCCTAGAAGTCTGCCCCAGTTGCACCGTGGCCCAAATGCCTCCCATCCAACACCCTAAACCGATAACCCTTCCTTGTTATATTGCCAAATGAACATTCCCAACATTGTAATTTCTTTTTTGTTTGTTTTTGTTTGTTTGTTGTTGTTTTTATTTATTGTTTAATTTTTGTTATTTTTTCAATAAAATATTTTGAAAGCAGAGAGAAGAGGTAGCATATTAAAATATACACAATTATATCAAAAGTGAGAAAATAAGTTTTATAAAACAAGTTGTTCTATAAATAAAAGGATATAAAGTTAATATAAAACACAGAGGATTATTCTGATAAGATGCAGACTGTTTGCCTTTGAAGCAAGTTACTTTGGTAGTGAAGAAGAAACTTCTAAAATTTCCTATTAAGAGCTAACATTGTAATTTCAACCACATATCTGCCAATCCCCAATGTTCACCTGCTTCTTCCCTCAACCCTTCCCCCAGTTCCATGGACCATCAAATCCACCCTTCCCATCCTACCTCCCTGTCAAACCTACACCACCCAACCCAATATTATCACTATACCTCTGTCATGTCCTATCACTGCACAACTACATGCTTCCAACTTGTCATAGATTTTGCCCATATGGACTTTGGCTCACAACCTTCTTTTCCCTTTCCATTTCCCGTAAACCTATCTTCCAGACTCTGGCTCTGTGAGTCTGCTCAATTTGCCTGACTTATATTGTGAGGTCATGTAATATTTGTCCTTCAATGCCTGGCTTGCTTCATTCAACATAAGGTCCTCCAGGTTCATACATGTTGTCCTGTACTGTACTCCTTCCTACTGCTGAGTAATATTCCATTGTATGTATGTACCACATTTTGTTTATCCATTCATAAGTTGATGGGCATTTGGGTTGATTCCAACTTTTGGCAATAGTGAATAATGCCTCTATGAACGTTGGCGTGCATATATCTGTTTGTGTCCTTGCTTTCAATTCTTCTGGGTATATACTCAGCAGTGGAATTGCAGGATCACATGGCATATCTATAGTTAGTTTTTTGAGGAACCACCAAACTGTCCTCTGCAACGGCTGTACCATTCTACATTCCCGTCAACAGTGAATGAGGGTTCCCATTCCTCCTCATCCTCTCCAACACTTGTAGTCCTCTACTTTTTTAATAGCCACTGGTCTAATGGGTGTGAGATGGTATCTCATTGTTGCTTTGATTTGCATTTCCCTAATAGCTAGTGATGTTGAGCATCTTTTCATGTGCTTTTTAGCCATTTGTATTTCTTCTTTGGAGAAGTGTTTATTCAAATCACTTGCCCATTTTTAAAATGGGCTGTTTGTCTTTTTATTTTCAAGCTGTAGGATTTCTTTATATATGACAGATAATAGACTCCTATCAGATATATGGTTACCAAATATTTTCTCCCATTGAGTAGGCTGCCTTTTCACTTTCTTGACAAACTCCTTTGAGGTACAAAAGCTTTTAATTTTGAGGAGGCCCCATTTGTCTATTTTTTATTTTCCTGCTTGTGTTTTGGGTGTGAAGTTCATGAAATCATTTCCTAATACAAGGTCCTGTAGATGTTTCCCTACATTATCTTCCAAGCTCTTTATGATTTTGGCTCTTATATTTAGATCTTTGATCCATCTTGAGTTAATTTTTGTATAAGGTGTGAGATGTTGATCCTCTCTCATTCATTCAGATATGGATATCCAGTTCTCCAAGCACCATTTGTTGAAGAGGCTGTTTTCTCCCAGTTGAGTGGGTTTGGTGGCCTTGTCAAATATCAGATGACTCTATATGTGAGGATCTATATCAGATCTCTCAATTCGGTTCCATTGGTCAGTATGTCTATCTTTGTACCAATACCATGCAGTTTTGACCACTGTAGCTTTGTAGTATTTCCTTCCTTCCTTCCTTCCTTCCTTCCTTCCTTCCTTCCTTCCTTCCTTCCTTCCTTCCTTCCTTCCTTCCTTCCTTCCTTCCTTCCTTCCTTCCTTCCTTCCTTCCTTCCCTTTCTTCCTTCCTTTCTTCCTTCCTTCCTTTCTTTCTTTCTTTCTTTCTTTCTTTCTTTCTTTCTTTCTTTCTTTCTTTCTTTCTTTCTTTCTTTCTTTCTTTCTTCTTTCTTTCTTTCTTTCTTCTTTCTTTCTTTCTTTCTTTCTTTCTTTCTTTCTTTCTTTCTTTCTTTCTTTCTTTTTTTGTATGTAGTATGTTTTAAAATCAGGTGGTGTGATTCCTCTGATTTCATTTTTCTTTTTCAATATGTCTTTGGCTATTCTGGGCCTCTTGCCCTTCCAAATAATTTTCATAGTTTTTCCAATTCAGTGAAAAATGCTGTGTTGATTTTTATTGGGATTGCATTAAATCTGTAGATCAGTTTGGGTAAGATAGACATCTCAATGATGTCTATTCTTCCTATCCATGAACAGGGAATATTCTTCCATTTATTTACATCTTCTTTGATTTCTTTTAGCAGTATTGTGTATTTTTCTGCATATAAGTCATTTACATCTTTAGTTAAATTTATTCCTAGGTATTTGATTCTTTTAGTTGCTATTGTAAAAGGTATTTTCTTCCTGATTTCCACCTCAGATTACTCATTATTAGTGTACAGAAATGCCACTGATTTTTGTACATTGATCTTATAACCTGAGAGTTTACTGAATTCATTTATAAATTCTAGAAGCTTTGTTGATTTTGAACCACTTTCTATGTATAGGATCATGTCTTCTGCAAATAGTGAAGACTTTACTTCTTCCTTTCCAATTTGGATGCCTTTTATATCTTTTTCTTGACTAAGTGCTCAAGCAAGTACTTCTTTTTTTATTATTATTATTATTTTTTTTTATTTTACCGGGGAGTCCCGAGGATTGAACCCACGTCCCTCCATATGGCAGACGGACGCCCAAACATTTGAGCCACATCCGCCCCCTCAAGCAAGTACTTCTAACACAATGTTATATAGGAGCGGTGATAGTGGGCATTTTTGTCTAGTTCCCAATCTTAGAGGGAAGGCTTTTAGGATTTCACCATTGTATATGATGTACAATGTGGGTTTTTCATATATACCCTTTATCATGTTGAGGAAGTTTCCTTCTATCCCTATCTTTTGTAGTGTTTTCTTTTTTTTTTTAATCAGGAAAGAGTGCTGCATTTTGTTGAATACTTTTCTCCATCTATAGAAATGATTCTGTGATGTTTTTCTTTCAATCTGTTTATGTGGTGCATGACATTGATTGATTTTCTTATATTGAACCATCCTTGCATACTAGTGATGAAGCCCACTTGGTCATGGTGTATAATTCATTTGATGTGTTGTTAGATACAATTAGCAAATATTTTGTTGAGGATTTTAGCATCTAGGTTCATTAGGGAGATTGGTCTATAGTTTCCCTTTCTTGTGGTATCTTTGTTTGGTTTGGTATTAGGGTGATTTTGGTGTCATAGAATGAATTAAGCAATGTTCCTTTCACTTTTATTTTTTGGAAGAGTTTAAGCAGGATTGGTGTGAATTCTTTCTGGAATGTTTGGTAGAATTCACCTGTGAAGCCGTCTGGTCCTGGGCTCTTCTTAGTCGGGAGGTTTGATGACTGATTCTATCTCACTGATTGTGATTGGTCTGTTGAGCTCATCAATTTCTTCTTTCATCAGTGTAGGCTGCTTGTGTGTTTTTAGGAATTTGTCCATTTCCTCTAAATTGTCCATCTTGTTGGTATATAATTTTTCAAAGTACCGTCTTATGATACTCTTTATTTCTGTGGATGACCTTCTTCTTGGTACAGTTTCCCTAACTGGCAACAAATATGGACACTGGAAGTGGCAGGCTTCCATTCAATCCATTACACAAGCCAAGTGGAAATAAATTTCCTCTCCCCAATAGCTTTGATGTAAGTCTCAGTACAGCACCTTAATCTACATATGCTTCCTAGGTCCAATCATTGTATCTGGAGGAGAATAGAGTGCTTTGATTGGCCAACCCTGAGTTGATGAGGTCACTGTCCTTGGGAACCACATAGATTATAACTAAGATATGTTGGCAGGACAAATAATTCTCTCTACCACCACAAAGCTGTTCACAAATCCATGAACATCTGAATGTTACCTTATGTGACAAAAGGGACATTGTTGATGTGATTGAGTTAAAAATCTTGAGATGGGGCAATTTTCCTATATTATCTGGGTAGTCCCAATGTAATCATAAGGGTACTTAGAAAAGAGAGGAAGCAGATCAGAGAGGAAAAGGCATGTAATGGCCAAAACAGAGATTAAAGTGATATGCATTGAAGACAGAGGAAGGAGCCACAATCCAAGGAAAGCAGGTGTCCTCCAGAAACTAAAAAAGGCAAGGAAACCTTCTTTCAGAGCCTCCTGAGAGGAAACCATCTCAGGCAACACTTTGGCTTTAGCTCAGTGAAAATGATTTGTGACATTTGACCTCTGAAACTGTAACATAATCAATTTGATTGGTATAAAGTGACTAAGCAGCTATTTGAAACCAATATAGATTTAGATGATTCTCCAAAAGAAAATTAGGGCAGGAAAACCCACAGATGTCACCTACCATAAAATCTGTTCTTGCTCTCTCACATGTAGCTATAAGGATCAGATGTCTGTGAAAGTACTTTGTAGAAGAAATGATCATCTGAATATTAATAACTGTTATTAAAATGACCAATGAGAAATGACACTGGTTGCTGTTTACTGTCTTAGGCAACCATTGAGAACTGTAATCTAATTAGAATAGTGAAATCACACATATTATAGCAAAAATTCCCTGGAAACAAAGCATTCAATGTAACCAGGAATTTAACATCTCATTATAACCTGGCCTTGAATTTAAAAATATACCTTTCAATCTCAGAAACTCTGTACTCTTAGCCAACAACATATCTATGAGGGACTTGCCAATCCCAGTTTAGTGAGTAAGTAACTGAAGGGCAGTGAGATGAAACTAATGAGGTAGTGGGACACAGACAACCAGAGATAGGGCAGGATATGTATGGATTAAGGGTTTTCAGCTTTCCATTCCACTGTGTTGAAGAGTCACACAACTTACTCCATCTCCTCCATCTCAGGGCAATGGAAGGGTACCACTGCAAAAACAAGTTGTCTCTTTAGAGACAAGAGCACCAGATCTATGGGTCTTCCTTTAAAACCAACACCTAGAGCATCCCTTTGAGTGTGATACAAAGATTGTGACCCAGCAGTTTCTGGAGGAGAAACTGAAAACTCAACACATTTTCTGTCTCCATTCTCTCATGCAGTTAAATCTTTGATGACTTCTTATCTAATAATGGTATCATTTAGAACAATTGCAGTGATTGTTAGAATCTCCACTTCAGGGATTGCCTCTTGGATTTACTTGGTATTTTTCAGTGTAGCACACAAATAGGTACTTACTAGTTATTGTCGAGGATGATGGTAGTATATGAGTCATGCTTTGCGTTTAAGGAAGTGTGGCAAAGAGTGAGGTGTTTCCGATTGCTTTATTATCACACAAACTTCTGTTTCTATCAGGAATTTATGAACTTCAGGCATTTCTGAAGAAGTAAACCTGGTGTTGCCACTACTGTGCAGGAGCTTAATACAATGAGAGGATGGGGAGGGTTTTGAAGGGAGATAGTGAGGAGAAGATGGAATTACTCATTTAGAACAGTATTCTCTGGTTGAACTTCAGGCAGCTTAGGCACAACTATGAAACAACTTAAGTACTTGTTATTTTTCAAAGAAAGCCCCTGCTACTTTCTTCCTCTGAAATGCAGCCGTTCCAGGCTGTGTGATAGATTTCTCTCCCCATCTGCTATGAAACATTGCACTTCTCAACCAGATGATTTCTGGAACTCCAGCTGTCAAAAATTCCCCCATCTTAGTTGCCTCTGGGAGCCAGAATCCAGCCATTTCTCAATGATTTCCAGCTAGCTGGAGAACTAGCATAAATTAGTTTATACCATGGTGAAAAATACATCCTTGTATTGATTTACACTTGAAAGTCTCTTACAATTATTAATGCTTATTTTATGTCAAAGTGTATGACAATTAAAGTGATTGTTTTGAAAGTTGAAATACTAGGAAATATTTGCTAGTGCAGTACCAAAGGCTATGAAGTTTCCCCAGGCCTTTTCTTAACAAATCCATCTCAGTTCTCCTTGATTATAAAGGGTAGAGAAATGCCCAATGATATTAACAGCATCATTGAAAGTACTTCCTGTTACTAATGACACATCTGCCTTCTCCACCTTGCCCATGACGATATTCATCAATATCACTCTCAATAACAGTGTCTCCTTATACAAAAAGCAATGACCATTAAGTATTTTACTTGCTATGCATTTCATTCTTCAATTAGTCCTTCTCATCAAATTAATTATAATGATGTCTTTCTATTTTTGCCCCAGATCTAGGATTGATCTCTGAGCCTGTAGCTAGTCATATGTCCACAAGCCCAGGTGGACTCATTTTGAGATGATTTCTTTTCTCTATAGAAGTAGCTCTGATTCCTGGGGGAGTATTAGAATCACCAGCCAGCCAAGCAACCAAGTAACCAACCAACAATAATAATAAAAACAATAAAACCCAACCTAGGTGACATACTAGACTAATTAAGTCAGAATTTTGGTGGCTGAGTGTGAAACTGAAAACCACTTCTCTACCTACAACTTCTCTAAAGAAGATAGGAGAGAGAGAAGAAAGTACCTGCAATAAAAAAAAAAAAAAAAAGAAAAAAAAAGAAAAAATACTGCTCTAGGGTTTCAAAGAGTCAAAATGCACAGGATTCACTGTGTTTTCAAATGCTGGGTTATCTATCATGACTAATGGAAAATCCGTAAAATCCCAGCTATTCATGCTAAACGGTGTTCTCAACCAGGGGCGATACTGCCCCAGACATTTGGTAAGGTATTGAGACTTTTATTTTATGTATTTTTTTATTTTTAAAGAAGCTTTAGATTACATAAATGTTACATAAAAAATATAAGGGTTTCCTATTTACCCTCCCCCTTCCCCTCCCATACTTTGCCACATTAACAACATCTTTCATTAGTGTGGTAGGTACATTTATTACAATTGATGAACACATGTTGAAGCATTGTACTAGGACTACAATTCACATTATAGTTTACACTTTGCCCCATACTATTTTATAGGTTTTGACAAAATGTTTAATGGCCCATAGCCACCATTGTAATGTCATGCAGGAGAATTCCAATGTCCCAAAATGCCTTTATGTTGCACCTATTCTTTCTTCTCCTTCCCCTCAGAACCTCTGGTGGCCACTGCCTTTATATCAATGATACAAGTTTTTCCATTGCTAGAATAATCATAAGTCTACTTTAGTCCATAGTTGCTTTCCAACCTTATGTTTGTTCATTTCTCTATCGTGACAATTTGGGGATCGTAATGCCCACCCTGGCTGTGATTGAGAGAGGGCTTGGTCCCATGGAGCAGTTGGATGGAACTATCTTGCTTGAAGTTGTAGATATTTTCTGTTTTTTGGGATTAGCATTGTCCATCATCATCCTTTTGCTAGTTGTCCTGGGTGAGTCCAATGAACTGATGTGTAGGTGTTGCAACTCTGCCAAGATTCAGGGCTCAACTGACATATGAATAGACTGAAGATTTAAGTCTCTCAGACAAATATTTAACAAGTATACTGCTAATTGTACGTTCAAATAAAAGGGTAGGGAAATTATAAATGAGTCTAACTCTGTTACATTGGGAGCATATATTCTCAAAGTGAGGCCCATTGACAGGGTGCTGAATTCCTGAGATTGTCTGTCCTGCCTATAGTGTCTAGATGCCTCTTGAGCCCTCAGGCTCTGAGTCTCACACACTCTGTGGCTTGTTTGAGGCATTGTTTACTGTGGCAGTCAATGAGATCCTGCTAAGACATGTATAAGTGTAATCTCTGGAATAACCTCCCGACACACTTTGAAGTCTCTTAGTCATAAAAAACTCATTTGTATTTAATATTACCCTTTTGGTCAAGGTGTTTTTCCAGATTCATCACTAGTCAGTTCTTGGTAATAATCCCTCGTTTCCAGGGAGGCTCATGTCCCACACTGGGGGGAAGGTATTGCATTTATATCCTGAGTTTGGTTTAGAAAGAGACCACATTTGAGCAACAACAGACTTTTAGGAGGTAACTCTTAGGCAATATATAATACTAGGCTAAGTTTCAATTTCACTAGAAAAGGTTCAAAAGTACAACCATCAATATCAAGGGAGTGGCAGAAAGGTCTGTCCTCCTTCACTAGGCACTGCTCATGTACTCAGGGGATTCTTGCTGCTCTATTAGAGAATGTAGCAGTAATTCCCAGGATGGGAATTCAATATTCTTTTGGTTATTGTATGGGACCCCACCCAATGAGAAAATGCCCCATGACCACTTGAATATATTCAATGCCATAGAGTCATGCCTCAGTTGCACCTCTATCCACATAGTCCCCCATCATTGACACCCAGCACCAATGATCCTCTTCTGCCATGGTTGTGACCCTTCTGTGATCCTAAACCTCCCCAAAAGCAAAGCCAAAAAAAAAAAAATAAAAAATAAAAAAATAAATAAAACTCCAAAAAATAAGAAGAAAATAAAATAAAATAATAAATAACAAATAAAATACAGAAAATAAATAAACAAAAATATAAAACAAAAAATTTAAATAAATAAAAAATGAAAAGTAAAAAAATTAAATTAAATAATAATAAAATAAAATAATTGTTTTTCCTTGTGTTGAGATATTTTTGATGGCCACCACTGGGGGAAGGTATGCTACTGGCATCTAGTAGGGAGAGGCCAGAGATACTAAACATCCTACAATGCATGGGACAGCCTCTTGCAACAAATAATTATCCAGTCCCAAATGTTCATAGTGCCAAGGTTGAGAATCTCTACCCTAAAGGAAGGTTACTTTTTTTCTTTTGCATGGACCTTATCTATAAAATCTACTGAATTAAAACAAGAAGCTTTCAAAAAGACAAAAGAGGTTCAGTGCATTTCTCTTTTGGGTGGTTTGTAAATCATCTTCATATTCTCTTTCATTCTAATAGAGTACGCTCTTGCTGAAGATGGGGAAACTCCAGATTTCTTTAGATCTAATCTTCTTTTGCCTAATGGGAAATCAAATCCTCCAAACAATAGTATGAAGATACTGCAATATTGCATGAGGGGTTTTGACATGTAGTGAATTCTAGGTTTTAAAATATCATCTCTCAGCAGCTTACTATCTTTCTTTGCAAAGTTCCCCAAAATAAATACTACTTTAAAAGGGAGAAATAGGAATGGGAATCTACTGAATGAACAAAATACTTAGTAATCAATGTAGGTGTAAGTTACATGAGTTTTAGAGTAAAACAAAGCTCATTACCAAATTGGGGTTCAGACAGGTTGATATTATCCAAAGTTCCACAGATAATGGCAAAAATACTCCTATCTCATCGATTTATCCAAAGTCCTTTCCATAATCCATGTATTTTTCAAATGTGACTATTATGGGCAAAGATCCAATTTGAGAATGTCAAGTGTAGCCATTTAAAAACAGACTCTTCTGAGTTTTGACCTAAATAGGGCTAAGAATGTGTTCCATGTACCCACATAGTAGTTATATTTCAATTGTGGAGACACTAATGCATTAGACTGAGGTAGAACATTGTATTTTCCAAAGATGGCTGCCAGAAATGTCCACTCACCATGCTTATTCTATAATATGACACTACTCATAAGGAGTGGTGAGGTCTATGTCACCTTCCCTTGAACCTGGGCAGACCTTCACAATTGCTTTACCCAAGAGAGTACAGTATAAGTGATGCATGTGACTTCCAAGGCTATTTCATAAAAATGACAGGCATTTCTTCTTTTTTCTTTTGGGGTGTTCACTCTTGTAACCTGGCCATTATGCTGTGAGAAAGTCAAATAGACCCATGGAAGGACCAGCTCTATGTGTCCTAAGCAAAAACCACAGTTGCTGTCCCAGTGGGAAGACAGCATCAGCTGTCAGACATGGGAGTGGGTGAACCCCATGCCCAGCCCCCAAGGCATCAACTCACCTCCAGCACTCATTCTGCTCCAGCTGTTGCCATGCAGCACATTGACACACAGTTCCTGCTGAGTCCTTCCAAAAGTGCACATTTGTGAGCAAAACAAATGATCACTGACATTTTAAACCACTAGGTTGAGGATGGTTTGTGCTCAGTAATAGATGACTGATATATTCAGCATCATCAAGCTTTTGAATCACACAACTAACAATTTCTTGAGTTTACTCAGTTCACAATAGATATCTAATAACTATTTAGTCAATAATTGGTTGGCTTCATTCCATGTTCATAAAATTCCAGATTTGGTTTAGCAAATATGACAAACCCTGTAGCATTGCCAATTAAAGAACTGACATGACACTCTGTTTTAAACATCAGACTTTGTGAGCATGGCAAAAATGAATCTGCTCCTCAAAGGTAAATCTACTGCCTACTTCTGAACATATTGGACTTCCAAGTATAAAAACAACAGAAACCAAAGTGTGGTAAATTAATTAATGTAAAGGACCACATCTTTTCTGTATTTGGTAGACAATTAAATAGTTTCTCCTCTGATATCTGAACTTTACTGAAAAACTTAAATCTCAACTTCAACCATCTTTACTTCACATTTGAGTATTTCTTATCTGGGGGAAAAAAAAAACAAAAAACTAAGCAATTTTGACATGCCCTTAAAGACCATCCTTGGATGTAGAGCTACAAACACTGTTTTCCAAATTGTAGTCCTATTGTGAATTAGCCAAATCTCTTCATAATTAGGCATATGTTTTTGTGAGAAGCAACATTCATTAAAGTTTGGTTATCCTCCATTAAAACATAATGTGTCATATAAACTCACCAAAGAACTCCAGGCCAAGGGTTTTCAATTTATGAAGTCTTAGATGTGGTCTACAATGAGTTAATTACTCTCAGGGGCAAAACCCTATTTTAGAGATCAAAGGCATACTAAAAATGTGTTGGTTCCAGTAAAATAACTCACAATAATTGTAGGATAATTTCTTCTAAGGCAATGGTCTCTCAGAGTTGAGAAATAATCTCATTTCTTATGAACCAGGAATCAAAATTGGGGACAGTTTTCTGAAGAAATAAAGCTTCTTAAAGCAAAAATTATTTTAAAGTATAGAAACAGGGCTAAAGAATTGAAAGGTAGGAGTAAAAATATATGAGATGACTTATCCAACCAGATATAAAAACTAAGTATTTGTAGGGGATTGAGTCACATAGCCTACAAAAGAAAGACATGTTCTTAATCTTAATGTGACTTCCTGAGGTAATGAAAGCATTTGTAAATAGGACATTTTGAAATATCATTCTTAGTTAAGGTTAGGTCAAATTGAATCAGGGTCTGCTTTGATCTTTGTTTTTTTGGAATCATTATAAAGAGAGGAAATGTGGACACAGTTAGAGAAAACCACAGAGAGAATTCAGAAGTCAGAAGAAACCAGAAAATCAGACACAAGAGAGATCCTCATGAGATGGGCAGCAGAGATGGAAGCCTAAGAGATATCAATGATTGTGGCAAGCCAGCACCAGATTGCTACAGCCTTCAGGGAGAAGGCATGGCCTTACCAAGCCTTCGATTTTGGAGGTCTTCCTTCCCAAACCATGAGGCAATAAATTCCTGCTGTTAAGCCAAAAAGTATACGCTATTTGTCATAGCAGCTCTGCCAAACTAAGACAATATAAATCTAAAATAAGACAGTTTGGTATTGATGCAAGTATAAAGCACCAGAATGACTAAAGAATAAAAATGAACAATATATGGCTGAACTGGCACTGTGGATCTTTGCAGAAAGAATAAAATGCTAATTAAGTTAAGATAATAGGTTACCTGAAACAAACAAAGTATAAGGAATTGGGCTCAAAACTCATACAATACTTAAAAATTAATTTCAAATGTATTAACTACTTGTGAAAGGCAAATTTTAAAGTTATAGACAAAAATATAAGTGAAAAAGTTCATGGCCCTCAGGGTAGAGAAAGACTACTTTAAAAAATGCAAAAAAAAACCCAAAACTTAAGGGAAAGGATTTCTAAATTCAGCTACATTAAAATAAAAACTCCTTGGGGAGTTGTGGGAGGATGGCATCAGATTAGGCAGGCAGAGATCAACTCTCTCACAAAAATAACTCACACAAAAAAATCAAAACTTCCTTTGGTTTATCACAACTCCATCCTCTAGACTAGAGTCACAGAGGTTGTTGAGAAGGAAACTAACTTCTGTTAGTTTTCCTTTAGGTGCCAGATATTTTTAAAGCACATTTTATATGTGTTTCATAAAAATTCTGAAAGGTAGCGATTATTGTCTCTATCATGGAGATGCAGAAAGACCTCAAGAAGGTTAAATCAATGTGTCAAAAGTGAGCTATAAGAAGAAACAGCAGCAACCTGGGTCTAAAACAGCACCTTTCTCGCTGCTTTCTTCCATCTTACACATAACCACCTACACGACTGATATTTCTAAGGCCACTGCCATCTCCCCACTACATTTTCCAGATTTATTATTCACTCACCACTATTCTGTCAATAATAATAGTAGTCAGAGGATTGTGGGAACATGGCTTCAGACTAACAGGCAGGGCTCAAAGCTGTTAAAGAAACAAGAGAGAAAGAGTGAAAAGCTGCCTGAGGGACCTGTTTTGGAGGTCAGCAGACCAGGACAGCGTTATATAATTCTCAGCAGGGTGAGGGACAGAGAGATGAAGAACCCAAAACAACAAATGTGAGTTACAAAACCCCCACAGGTGCTGGGAAGGGCTCCCTTCCCTTACTCTCAAGATATTAAGCTGGAGTTAAAATGTCTGGCTCACTGCAGCTGACTGAGAAGGGAACAGACATCTTCCTCCCTCTTAGTTGTTACAAGTGACAAGGGACTGGTAGTCAGGGGGCTTTTCTTCAATGACTTCAGCCAGCAGAATCTTTGAATCTTGACTCTGATGAGACCAAAACATAGGAAAATAGAGTTTGAAACACCTCTGTGGAAAGGTATACTGACAAGTGCCTTCTGCTAGCCCATCTGGAAATTGTGGGGCCAAAAACTGCTTTTGGTCCACTCTTATCTTAACTCTTGGGAGAAAATCTGCACCCCATTGGTGAGTCCCTGGCACAATTTTGATAACTTAAATGGGGCAATTATAAACACTTAGAATGAGGTGGAGCAGATATCAAAGAAGAACTGTGGAAAAAAAAAAAAAAAAGCAAAAGAGAGACACTGGCCATCAGAGTTAACTCACCAACATATGCAGATGCCTAGACATCAGCAAAAATTTCAAGCTATTCTAGGAAGCAGGAAGAAATGACCCAGTCAAAGGAACAAGTCAAATACCTTGAAGAGATAGAGGATTTAAGACAATCAATGATAATCACACAACTCTCCTAAATCAATTCAAAGAATTGAAAAAAAAAAAGATTAAAAAAGTAAAGGAAATTAAGAAAACACGGGGAACATAAAGAACAGTTTGAAAGCCTGTAAAGAAAAGTAACAGACTTCATGGGAATGAAAGACACAATGGTTGAGATTAAAAATACATCTGAGGTGCATAAAAGCAGATTTGAATTTCTCAAACAGAATTAGTGATTTTGAAAACAGATCATCTGAATTTAAAAAGACAGAAAAACAGAAATAGAAGAGAATGGAAAAAATGGAATAGAATCTCAGGGAATTGAATGACAATGTGAAATACACAAACATTTCCCAAAAGGAAAAGAGACTGGGAAAAGGACAGAAAGAATATTTGAGGAAATAATAGCTGAAAATTTCCCTACTCCGGGACATCTACTATTCAGGATAACAAATTTCAGAGATAAAGAGAAGATTCTGAAAGCAGCAAGAGAAAAGCAATAGCACATACAAGGGCACCTTGATAAGTTTAAGTGCTAACCTCTCATCAGAAACCATGGAAGACAGAAGAAAGTGGTATGATGTATTTAAAGTGCTGAAAGAAAAACTGCCAAGAATTTTTGTATCCAGGAAGATGTCCTTCAAAAATGAGGGAGATTTCAAAGTCTTCACAGACAAACAAAAACTGAGAGAACTACATTACCGAAACACCAGAATTACCAGAGATACTAAAGGGCATGCAGCAAAGACTGAAAAGGAAAAACAAGGATGAGAGACTTGAGAAGAGTGTAGAAAAGAAGAATATTAGGAAGGGTAAATTAAAGAGTAAGAAGACAGACAATGGTACAATATGGCAACAGAAAGCCAAAGGACAAAATGGATGAAGTAAGTATTAGCTTTACACTAATAACATTGAATGTTAATGGCTTGAACTCCCCAATCAAAAGGCATAGACTGATAGAATGGATAAAAAAATATGAGCCATTTATATGTTGTCTACAAGCGACTCACCTCAGATGTAAGGACCAAAAAGGTTAAGAGTGAAAGGGTGGAAAAAGATAATCCATGCAAAAAGTAATAAAAAAACAGCTGGAGTAGTGATACTAATATTGAACAAAATAGATTTCACACACAAAACTGTTATAAGGGATGAAGAAGTTCATTGTATATTAATAAAAGGGGCAATTGAGCAAAAAGAAATAACTATACTAAATATTTATGCACCTAAGCTCAGAGACCCTAGATACATGAAGCACATACTGGCAAAGCTAAAGGGAAAAATCGATATCTACAGTAATAGTTGGATACTTCAATCCAAGACCCTCAGTATTAGATAGAACATCTGGACAGAGGATAAATAAAGAAAGAGAACTTGAATAATATGATAAATAACCTAGAGCTAACAGACATCTATAGAGTATTGTACCTCAAAAAGCAAGATATTTATTATTTTCAAATGCTTATGGATCCTTCTCCAAGATATACCACACGTTGGGTCACAAGACAAATCTCAATAAATATAAAAAATTTGAAATTATACAAAACACTTTCTCTGATCATAACAGAATGAAGCTAGAAATCAATAATGATTGGAAAAAGTGAAAAGTCATAAATATATGGAAATTAAACAACACAGTCCCAAATAACCAGTGGGTCAAAGAAAAAATTGCAGGAGAATTCAGCAAATATCTTGAGATGAATTAATATGAGAACACAACATATCAAAACCAATAGGACAACACAAAAGCAGTGCTGAGAGGGAAATTTATAGCCCTCAATGCTTACAGTAAGAAAGAAGAAAGAGCTAAAATTGAAGATCTGACTGCACAACTGGAGAAACTAGAAAAACAAACAAACAGCTAACTAGTCCCAAAACAAGCTGAAGGAAAGAAATAGTAAAGATCAGAGCAGAAATAAATGAAATGGAGAACAAAAAATAATAAAGAAAAACAACAAAACTAAAAGTTGGTTCTTTGAGAACATCAACGAAATTGACAATCCCTTTGCTAGACTGACAAAGAAAAAAGAGAGAATACACAAATAAATAAAATCAGAAATGAGAGGCGGGATTACCACTGACCCCAGAGAAATAAACGAGATCATAAGAGTAATCTATGAACAACTGTAAGACAATGTAGAGGAGATGGACAAATTCCTAGAAACACACAAACCACCTAAACTGACCCTAGAAGAAACAGATGACCTCAACAAACCAATCACAAATGAAGAGATTGAAACTGTCATCAAAAACCTTCCCAAGATGAAAAGCTTGGGACCAGATGACTTCACAGGTGAATTCTACCAATCATTCAAAGACGATCTAATACCAATCTTGTGCAAGTTCTTAAAAAAAAATTGAACAGGAAAGAACCCTACCAAAGTCATTCTATGGTGTCAAAATCACCTTAACACCAAAACCACATAAAGATATTACAGAAAAAGAAAATTACAGACCGATTATCTATAAAGAATCTGGATGCAAAACTCAACAAAATACTTGCAAACCGAATCCAAAAGCTCATTAAGATAATTATACACCACGATCAAATTTTTTTTCAAGTTATGTAAAGATGGTTAATTAGAAGAAAATCAATTAGTGTAATAAACCACATTGATAAACTGAAGGCGAAAAATCACATGATCTTCTCAATTGATACAGAAAAGGCATTTGACAAAACACAGCACACTTTCTTGATTAAAAAAACACTCCAAAGATAGGAATAGAAGGAGGCTTTTTCAATATGGTAAAGTGCATATATGATAAACCTAGAGCTAGCATTGTACTCAATGGTGAAAGACTGAAAGCTTTTCCACTGAGATCAGGAACAAGACAAGGATGCCCACTGCCACCATTACTATTCTATATTGTACTAGATGTTCTAGCAAGAGCAAATTAGGTTAGATAAAGAAATAAATGGCACCCAAATAGGAGACGAAGAAGCAAAACTTTCACTATTCACTGTTGATATGATCCTATACCTAGAAAATTCTGAAAAATCCTCAACAAAGCTAGTAGAATTAATTCACAAGTTCAGCAAAGTGGCGGGATATAAGATTAATATGCAAAAATCAATAGTGTTTCTATACACTACTGATGTACAACCTGAAGAGGAAATCAGAAAAAAACTCCATTTATGATAACAACTAAAACAATTAAACATTTAGGAATAAACTTAACCAAAGGATATAAAGGACCTGTATTCAGAAAACTACAAAAAATTGCTAAAAGAAACCGAAGAAGACTTAAATAAATGGAAGGACATTCAGTGTTCATGGACTGGAAGACTACATATTGTTAAGATGTTAATTCTACCCAAACTGATTTACAGATTCAATGCAATCCCAATAAAAATCCCAAGAGTTTTTTTTTTTTTGCAGAAATCGAAAAGCCAAAAATGAAATTTATTTGGAAGGGTAAGGGGCCCTAAATAGCCAAAAATGTCTTTTAAAAGATGAACGACGTTGGAGGACTTTCATTTCCTGAATTTAAAGCATATGACTTAGCTACAGTGGTAAAAACAGCATGGTAGTGGCATAAGGACAGACAGATTGATCAATGGAACCAAACTGAGAACTCAGAAATAAGACACATCTACAGTCAAGTGATTTTTGACAAGGTTGTTAAGCCCACCCAGCTGGGTCAGTACAGTCTATTCAACAAATGGTGCTGGGAGAACTGGATATTGATATCCAAAAGCAAGAAAGAGGACCCCACCTCACTCAAAATAACTCAAAATAGATCAATGACCTAAATATAAAAGTAAGAACAAGAAAACTCCTAGAAGAAAATGTAAGAAAACATCTTCAAGATCTTGTGCAGTGCAGTAGTTTCTTAAAACTTACACCCAAAGAATGAGCAATAAAATAAAAATAAATAAATAAATGGGACCTCCTCAAAATTAAACACTTTTGCACCTCAAAGGACTTTGTAAAAAGAGGGAAAAGACAACCGACCCAGTGGGAGAAAATATTTGGCAATCATATATCTGATAAGGGTTTAATATCCATGATACATAAGGAGGTCATACAACTCAACAATAAAAAGACAAACTACCTGATTAAAAAATGGGCCACAGTCTTGAAAAGACAATTATCAAAAGATAAAATACAAATGATGAAGAAACACATGAAAAAAATGTTCAAAATCATCCGTGTTTAGGGAAATGCAGATCAAAACTACAATGAGATATTATTTCATACCTATTAGACTGGCCACTATAAAAATTTGGAAAACTGTAAATGTTTGTGAGGATATGGAGAAATAGGAATTCTTATTCACTGTTGGTGGGAATGTAGAATGGTAACAGCCACTGGGGAGGACAGTTTGGCAGTTCCTAAGGAAATTAAATATAGACTTGCATGTGACCTGGCAAAACCATTGCTAGGTATATACCCAGAAGAACTGAGAGCAGTGACATGAATAGACATTTGCACACTGATGCTCATAGCAGTGTTATTGACGATTTCCGAAAGCTGGAAACAACTTAGGTGTCCATCAACTGATGAATGGATAAAGAAAGTGTGGAGTATACACGCGATGGAATATTAGGCAGCGGTAAGAAGAAATGAAGTCGTGAAGCATATGACAACACGGATGAACCTGGAGGACATTATGATGAGCGAAACAAGCCAGAAACAAAAGGACAAATATGGTATGATTGTGCTATTATGAACTAAATATATTACATAAACTCATGGCCTTAATAATTAAAATATAGGTCACCAGAAAATTGGACGAAGGTAGAGAATGAAAAACTGGTGGTTAATCTGTGCAGAATTGGTTAAAGTTTGTTTATAAATCTTTGGAAATGAATGAAAATGGTGAGAGTACATCATGGTGTTTGTGACTAGCAGAGTTATTTTATGGGCGTGACAGTGGTTGAAAGGGAAAGTCTAAGAAAATTTATATTCCTGCAAGGAAAGCTGAAAAATGTAACATGGGACAGTATAACATAGTGAAACCTCATGTAAAATACTAATATGGGTGACATTGCATATATAAGACTGCTTTTACAAAATATAAATACAAACTAGAGAGACAGAAACAGTTATGTATGGCAGAGGAAGCATAGAGAGATTGACAGGTGTTGAGTCTTGTTTGTTTTTTAATATTATTTTTATTATTACTGGAATAATGAAAATGCTCTAAAATGATTGAATTGATGAATGCACAACATGTGATTATACTGAATACCATTGCTTGTACACTTTAGATGAACTGTATGCTTTATTAATATGTATCAATAAAATTGATTTTTTTAAAAGTCAAAACTCCTTAAACAGTGTGAGAAACATAAACCATAGTTGGGAGAAGATATTTACAATGAATATAATTAATAAAACTTTACTAATGATATATAAAGAATCCCTAAAATACATAAGAAAAAGATAAACAACCTGATATAAAATGGGCAAAGGGTATAAACAAACATTTTAAAGAAAAGGTAACACAAATGACCAATAGAATTAGAAAGCAAGTTGCTCAACTTCATTAGTAATCAGAAAATGCAAAATTATGGTCAAACAAAACACCAAAATAAGCCACTAGATTGGCAAAGCTTAAAAATGAAGCAATGGGAAATATTCTTAGGAGTGTAAATGAGGAAACTACTTTGGAAAACAATTTAAGATAATCTAGTAAATTTGAACATATGCAGATCCTTTAACCCCAGAAATTCTTCCTCTAGAGATACACTTTGCTCACTTTACAAAGAGATATCTCAAATATGCATAATAGTGCTGTTTATAATAACAAAACATGGAACCAACCAATCTCTATTTAGACTTTAGTATAAATAAATGCATTGTAGTTTATTAACATAATAGAATAATAATAATAATAATATAATAATAGAGCAGGAAAATGGAGGCACTATAGCTATGCATACCAATACAAATAGTTCTCAAGTATATAATGCTGTTTGAAAAAAGTCAAGGTAGAATACAATCATGATTTAATACTTATTTAAGTATTGAAAGCAAAATGAAATGATATATATTGTTTATAGGTACCTACATAAATAGAAAACCTGAAGAAAAACAGGAGCACAGAATAATATCTAGAATATTAATTATCTCTAGAAGGAGGTAGGAGGAAACAATTATTTCCAGATATCCATGGAGCTCTCAGGGTACTGGATATGTCCTCTTAAACTAGGAGATTCATAGTGTTCATTTTATTATTATTCTTCAAATTATGCTTTCCTAGTGAATGTGCTCTTATCTAAATGATATATTTCATAATACGAAAAAGAAAGTAGATGTCATACTATCTGATGGCAACTAAAAGGCAGCTTTCACATCCAAACTTTCTGTAAACTAGGAAATTGGGCTGGGTTGATTAAGTTTCATTTCCGAAGGGCATTCAGAATTCACTGCTCTGTGTTAACACAAGACCATCTTGGTTCCTGTTACCCAAGCTATAAATGGATAAGCTCAGTTTATTTTGAGAGGACAACAATGTCCAAGATTTAGTGTATTTATTTTTAAAGGTGTTCCCTTGGCTGTTTCCATTTCAACATAACCTTGCCCTAAACATTCCCCAGAGAGGATAAGTTCCCATCAGAGCCTTTCCCACGCGGGGCTACGTGCTTGGCTGTCTCCCCCTTTCACCTTGCTAGCCATCAGGACTCTCCTGCTTTCTCACGGATGGCCTTCAGTCTACTGTTTAGTCATTATTACTACCCTAAAATTATTTTCCTTTATTAAACAGAAGCAAAATTAAAAGATGGCTTATCAAAAAACTTTTTTTTCAATCAAGAAAGACTTTCTGAAACAACATCCATAGACCTGCTTTAAATACATTAAAGGGTCAAGAATTACACTTTATACTCAGGGAATCCATTTGACGCAACCATGAAAAGCAATCAAATAGAGTAATAAGGTTCTGAACGGCAAGGACAATTCAAGTGCAAACATGCTCATATAGTTTTTAAACAACTTTATTGGTGGTAATTTACATACAGTAAACTTTCTGTGTTTAATGTGTAAAGTCTGGTGTATGTTGACATATGTGTATTCCAGTAAAACCAATACCACAATCATGATAGTTAACATTTCCATCAACTCCAGAAGTTTCCTCCTGCCTCTTTGTAATCTATTCCACCCTCTTCCCTGTCCAGGCCACCACAGACCTGCTTAATTTGAATATTTTTGGATTTTGTATAGATTAGTTTGCATTTGGGTTTTTTAAAACTATATAAATGGATTCATACAGTACTAGTCTTTAGGGGAGGTGTATCTGGCTTCTCTCATTTGGCATAATGATTTTAAGATTCAGTCTTACTGTTTTGTGTTTCAATAACTTGTTCCTTTTTATCCTTGAGAAGTATTATTCCATTGGATGGGTATTTCACATTTTATATATGCTTTAGAAAAAGATATAATATTAATCCAGATTTTCCAGGCTTCAGATTGTTAGAATGGATAGGCTCACATTTTGTCCTTATCTTCTCAAACAGTGATTCCTAATTTTCAGTCTTTCTCCTTCTCTATCCATTTCCAGATGCCTTCAGAGAGTGACTACGATGAGCTCATGAACATATCCACTTTTGTTAAACATTTTCCACAGCTCAGACAGGCATTCATAGTGTGCAGGAGAGCTGTCATATCTTTCCCAGCACAGCTGAAGCCCTGGAGTTCTAAAGGTGCCCAAGCTGGATGGAATTCTATTGTAAATGGGAATGTATTATACCCTGCTAAAGATATTCTAAAGCTAAGCTTCTAACAGAGCGTTAATAAACAGTCTTTTCAGTTGCTTACTTCCCCCTTCTTAGATTGTTGACATTAAATCTGAGACCATAAATTTGGGTTTACAGGAAATATAAGTTTATTTTTCTGTATCTTTAATAGTCTACAACTGAAATTAATTACTAATTGCGCTTACATTTCCCATAGTGGCAGAAACTTAAATTTAGTCAATTCAGCATATTCACAGATAAATGTTTTATTCCTTCCCCCACTGTGTTTTACTAGGTTTGCATCTAATTTCCATATGCTATATGTGTGCACAACATTAACAGTTATGAGAAGGGGAAGTGTGGTCAGCATATTATCTACGCTGACATCTACTGAGATTTGTGTCTTCCTATCTGATCTCCAGCTGTCAGCCCATGCAGCTCACTCTGTGACCTCTTTGAGCTACCCACTGCACCCTTTCACATACACCATTTATTAGTACCAAGTCTTATTAAACCAAGGAAAACATTATTTTTCTCTTCTGGGGCTGGCAGGAACTCAGTAGATCTGTTATCAATCAATCTAAGATATCTATTTCCTGTCTCCCACTTTCCTACCAAGTAGGGGTACCAGTGGACCCCTGGGATTGTGCTGTTTTCCAGTCTCCCCACTGCTGTGAAATCTCCATTTTATCTGGCATTATTCTCTCCTGGGAGACAGTCAGGGTCTCAGGGATTTGTCAGGGTCTCAGGGATTCTTCTCAGAGACTTGAAATTACTCTTACCCTCTACTGATGAAGATTTCAAATCGAGGTTATAGTCATCACGCAAACAGCCTTCTTCCTTTATTGTAATTTCATAGAAACAGCTCCTCAGTTTCCTGCACATGGGTTTCTGATGTCCAGCCCCTCTCAATCTGTCAGATGTGCTAAGGCACATCTAATTCTGGCACTGAATTGCTCAAACTATCACCAGACAGCCTGTTAATAAGGCAAAAATTAAGTTTATTCGAACTTAATGCAGTTGGAGAGAGCACGACCTGAATATGGTTTTAGAAGTAACTCAGAAGGGTAAGACAGAAGATATTTACAGGATTTGGGAATCTGGTCTTCCATAGACTAAGGTGGGTCTTTCAAGGTGAGTAACTGACTGGAACTGGGCAAAAGACAATAATTGGTTGCCAGTGAGGCTAGGATCATGAAGGATGTGTTAGCAGATATCTTATTTTTGATAAGCAAGTTGTTTTCTCAGGTGAGAAGACTATTGTCTCTGATAAATTGATCTGTAGGAGTTTCCTGAAGCAAAACAGTAAAATTATTTACTGGTATACAGTCTTATCTTTCTTAAACTAAGTTTTCCTGAAATAAGCCACTAAGTCATGTGGACATAGGTGATCAACAGTCTTATATAAGTCATGTTGACATAGAAGATTCCAGATCTCACTTGCTTAGAACCAAGCCTGGACCCACACTAATAAAATTTTCTTTTCAAGATATTAACCCTAAGCACTTCAAGGTTTCCAGGAGATATCTTTGTGAAATATGGCATCAGAGAATGATTTGCAGGGGAGATGTAATAAATTAAGGCTTGAAAAATGAACAGGATATAGAAAGATACAAAATAGTAGGAAGGTGATGAAGAATCATAGAGACTATGATCAGGATTTCCAGGAAGAAGGAGGGTTAGAGAGGCAGAAAGGTCACTTCTCTCCCAGAAAAAGAGCTAGATGGCAGGCAGGGACTGTCTGCAGGGCTGTTCTGGAGTTTAGTATACCAGCGGAAGGCTAGACAACACCCAGAAGAGAGAGGGGCAAAGGAAAGGCATCTTAGCTGGCTGGAAAATTCCCATATGTAAAGTTGCAGAAGCAGTTGCTGGCCCCTATCTCCTACCCTCAGAACAAACAGTGGTTTGTAGACTGCAGTGGCTGTGGATGGCAGCGGCCTTGAACTGACGGGGTTGCTGGGGTTCTCTTACCCAAGAAAGGAGAGAGAGAGGGACACAGCCTACAGCTAATTCAGATTTTGACCAGGGAACTTGGTCTGTTGCTTTGGAGGGGTCTCACACTCTCAGGCTGGGTGGGGCCCTTACATTGTTTGCCTTGAGGGCCAGTAGGGAGCTGAAGATAATTGGCCTTCTCAAACACCCTCCCTTCTGTCCTGGGCTGGTTGCTGAGGAGGCATAGGGAAAGAGGGTGGGGCCAGCCAAGAGAGTAAAACAAGTTCTGAGAAACTGTTTACTAGGCTTGGTCAGCCCTGAAGACATTGCTTCTGCATTGCTCACCAGGGCAGGGTTATAGTGAATCCATTCCTCCCTAGCATCTGGGGTCTAAGCTGAGAGGTCTGCCAAAGAACACCATCTGTTGGCAGACTGAAAATTGCACGAAATGCAGGGGAAAATAATAAATGAATAATAGAGGCAATCAGTTGCCTTTACTTCCTCCCTCTCCAAAGCCCTTGGAAACTGACCTGCACTCCTTTCCTGAGTCCTTAAACCTGGTTTGAACAGTTAAGTAGGGCAATCCAAAATATATAGAACAAGTTGAACAAAGAATCAAAGAACAGTGGTAGCACACAGCTACTTAACAGTAAAACCCTAGGCAAGAGAGAGAAATTGAACATAAGAGTAAACTCAGCATCAGAATCAGAGGCCTAGACATCAGCAAAAATTTAAGAAAAAGGAAGATATGACTCAGGCAAAGGAACAAATCTAGACTCCAGATGAAACATAGTTCTTGAAACAGCTAATCAATGAGGCTATACAAATCTCCTTAATCAAATCATGGAGTTGAAGGACAACATGGCTAAAGATATAAAAGACATTAAGAAGACACTGGGAAATGGATGTGGCTCAAGAGGTTCGGCGTCCGTCTACCATATGGAGAGACCGGGGCTCGATCCCCGGTACCTCCTGGTAAAAAAAAAAAAAAAAAAAAAAAAAGACACTGGGTGAGCACAAAGAAAACTTTGAAACCATGGATAGAAAAATAACAGAGCTTATGGGAATGAAAGACACAATAAATGAGATTAAAAATACAATAGAGGCATACAACAGCAGATTTGAAATGATGGAAGAAAGAATCAGCAATGTAGAGGACAGAACAGTTGAAATTGAAAAGACTGAACAGAGAGAGAAAAGAATGGGAAAAAAATTGAGCAGGGGCTCAGGGGGCTGAATGACAGCATGAAGTATACCAACACATGTGTTATGGGAGTTCCAGAAGGAGAAGAGAAGGTAAAGGGGGCAGAGAGAGTATTTGAGGAAATAATGGCTTAAAATTTCCCAACTCTCATGAAACACATGTATATACATATCCAGGAAGCACGATATACTCCAATTAGAAAAAAATCCAAATAGACATACACCAATACAATAATATTCAGAATGTTGAACGCCAAAGATAAAGAGAAAATTCTAAAAGCAGCAAGGGAGACACAAAGTATCACATACAAGGGATGTCCAAAAAGACTTAGTGCAGATTTATTTAAAAACTTCCAGCCAAGATTCTTTACCTGGCAAAATTTTCCTTCAAATACAGTGGTGAATTTTAAATATTCACAGATAAACAGAAACTAAGAGAGTTCATAAGCAAGAATCCAGCTCTGCAGGAAACACTAAAAGGAGTACTGCAGCCAGAAAAGAAAAGACAAGAGTGAGAAGCTTAGAGAAATGAAGACTCTCAGAAAGGGTAACCAAAAGGGTAAAAAGACAGATAAAAATAAGATATGACATATGAAAGACAAAGAATAAAATGGTTGAATTAAGTAATGCTTTAATAGTAATAACATTAAATATTAATGGATTATACTCTCCAGTCAAAAGACACAGGCTAACAGAATGGATAAGAAAGCATGAGCTATCCATAAGCTGTCTGCAGGAGACTCACCTTAGACCCAAGGATACAAATAGACTGAAAGTGAAAGGCTGGGAAAAGATATTTCATGCAAATAGTAACCAAAAGAGAGCAGAAGTATCTATACTGGCATCAGAAAAAAATACTTTAAATACAAAAAATTGATGAGATGCAAAAGGCCATTATATATTAATAAAAGTGATAATCACCGGGAAGGAATAACAGTCATAAATATCTATGCATCTAACCAGGGTGCCCCAAAATACAAGAGGCAACTCTGGGAAAACTGAGAGGAGAAAGAGACATCTCTAAAATAAAAGCTGGAGACTTCAAGATGCCACTCACATCAGTAGATAGAACAACTAGACAGAAGACAAACAAGGAAACAGAGAAATCAAACAATATGATAAACGAGCTGGACTTTACAGACATATACAGAACATTCCCCCCCCCCAGATCAACAGGTTATACATTTTTCTCTAGGACTCATGGAACTTTCTCCAGGATAGACCACATGTTGGGCCACAAAACTGCTCTAAATAAATTTAAGAAGATTGAATTTTTATAAAAACACTTCTTATCATAATGGAATGAAGCTGGAAGTCAATAATAGGTGGGAAAGGGGAAAATTCACAAAAATATGGAAGCTAAACAACACACCCCTAAACAATCAGTGGATCAAAAAAGAAACTGCAAGAGAAATTAATAGATATCTCAAGATGAATGAAAATGAGAACACAACTTATCAAAACTTATGTGATACAGCAAAGGCAGGGTTGAGAGAGAAATTTATAACCCTAAATACCTATATTAAAAAAAGAAGAAAGAGCTAAAATGAAGGACCTAACTGAACACCTGGAGAAACCAGAAAAAGTACAGCAAATCAATCCCAAAGCAAACAAAAAGAAAGAATAATAAAGATTAGAGCAGAAAAAAAAAAATGAAATTGAGAACAAAAAACAATAGAGAATATCCACAAAACCAAAAACTGGTTCTTTGAGAAGATCAATAAAATAGACAAACCATTAGCTAGAGTAACAAAGAAAAAAAAAGAAAGAAGAGGCAAATAAATAAAATCAGGAATTAGATGGGGAACTTTACAACTGACTCCACAGAAATATAAAGGATCATAAAAGGATATTATGATAAACTGTATGCTAACACATTAGACATTTGTCTAGATGAAATACAAATTCCTAGAAAAGCACAACCAACCTACATGGACTCACAAGTAAAGAGACTGAATCAGTCATCAAAAATCTCTCAACAATAAACTGTCCAGAGCCTGATGGCTTCACAGGTGAATTCTACCAAACATTTCGAGAAGAATTAATGCCAAATCCTGATTAAAGCCTTCCAAAAAATTGAAAAGGAGGGAAAATTACCCAGCACATTTTATGAAGCTAGCATCACCCTAATACCAAAGCCAGATAAAGATATTGCAAGAAAAGAAAATTACAGACCAATCTCTCCAATGAACATAGATGCAAACATTCACAACAAAATACTTGCAAATCAAAACCAACAGCATATTATAAGAATTATACGCAACAATCAAGTGGGTTTTATTCCTGGTATGCAAGGGTGGTTCAACATAAGAAAATCAATTAATGTAATACACCACATTAACAAATCAGAGGGGGAAAACCACATGATCATCTCTTTTGAGGCAGAAAAGGCATCTGACAAAATCCAGCATCCTTTCTTGATAAAAGCACTTTGAAAGATAGGTATGGAAGGAAAGTTTCTCGTTATAATAAAGGACATATATAAAAATCCCACAGTGTGATGATTAGGCTAATGTGTCAACTTGGCCAGGTAATGGTGCCCAGTTGTTTGGTCAAGCAAGCACTGAGCTAATTGTGACACAGGGCATTTCATGGACTTTAATCATCCTGAGTTCTTTGTATAGATGGCTGATTACATCTACAATCAACAAAGGAGATTGCCATTAGCAATATTAGAACATTTTCATTAATCCATTTAGTTGAAGGCTTTAATAGGGGAAGTGACTTAAGCATTCAGAGAGAGAATTCCCATCTCCACTTCAGACAGCCAGCATCTCCCGGGAACTCATCAAAGACCTTCATTGGAACCCTGGTTTGCAGCCACCCTGCAGAATTTGGGTCACCACTGTTATTCAACATTGTGCTAGCAGTTCTAGCTAGAAGCAGGCAAGAAAATGAAATAAAAGGCATCCAGATTGGAAAAGGGGAAGTAAAACTTTCACTATTGGCAGATGATGTGATCCTATATTTAGAAAATTCTGAAATATCTACAACACTATCAGAGCTAATAAATGAATTCAACAAAGTGGCAGGATACAAGATCAACATGCAAAAATCAGTAGTGTTCTCACACACTAGTAATGAGCAATCTGAGGAGGAAATCAAGAAAAACATTTGATTTCCAATAGCAACAAAAAGATTCAAATATCTAGGAATTAATTCACCCAGGAATGTAAATGATCTGTATTCAGAAAACTACAAAACACTGCTAAAATAAATCAAAGAAGACCTAAACAAATGGAAGGATATTTCCAGGGACTGGAAGACTAAACATAGTGAAGATGTCATTTCTACTGAAACTGATTTATAGATTCAACACAATACCAATCAAAGTTCCAACAGTTTACTTTAAATTAATAGAAAAGGTACTTACCAAATTTATTTGGAAGTGAAAAGGGTTCCAAACAGCCCAAAACATTCTAAAAAGGAAAAATGAAGTCAGAGGGCTCACACTTCCTAACTTTGAAGTGTGTTATAAAGCTACAGTGGTCAAAACAGCAGGGTATTGGCAGAAAAATACACTGATCAATGGAATTGAATTGAGAGTTCAGAAATAGACCTTCATCTCTATCATCAACTGATTTTTGATAAACCTACCAAGTCCACTTCCCTGGGACAGAAAAGTCTCTTCAAAAAATGGTGCTGGAAGAACTGGATATCCATAACCAAAAGAATGAAAGATGACCCCTATCACACTCCCTATACAAGGATCAACTCAAAATGGATAAAAAACTTAAACATAATAGCCAGGACTGTAAATGTCCTACAGTAATGTAGAGAAACATCTACAGGACCTTGCAGTGGGTGGGTCTCTTAAATCTTATACCCAAAGCATGGGCAACAAAAGAAAAAAATCCATAAATGGGACCTCCTCAAAATTAAAAATTTCTGAACCTCAAAAGACTTTGTGAAGAGGGTAAACAGACAGCTGACTCAATGGGAGAAAATATTTGGAAATTACACATCCAAAAAGGGCCTAATATCCATCGTATATAAAAAGATCCTACACCTCAACAATTAAAAGACAAATGACCTGATTAAAAAATGGACAAAACCAGTATGTAATGGCTGGCCCCCTTTTTGGGTCTGCCTACCACCCTCTTCTTTATACTTTTAGTGGTACCATGTATCTTCAAAATTCTAATTAAGTTTCTTTCTTACAGAATCACTGCATTATTAGTCATACAGGGATTTCATCTAGTTCCAACCAGGGTGCTGGACCCATCTTCCTCTTTTTTTTCTAAAGATGATATCCAAACAGCAAAAGAACACATGAAAAGGTGTTCAACATCACTAGCTACTAGGGAAATGCAAATCAAAGCTACAATGAGATATCATTTCATACCTACTAGAATGGCCACTATTGATAAACAGAAAACTACAAGAGTTGGAGAGGATGTGGAAAGATAGGAATGCTTGTACCCTGTTGATGGGAATGTAGAATGGTACAGCCACTGTGGAAGTTGTTTGGTGGTTCCTAAGGAAGTTAGATATAGGTATGTCATGTGATCTGGCAATACCACTACTAGGTATAATTCCAGAAGAACTGAGAGCAGTAAACATGAACAGATATCTGCACACTAATGTTCATAGCCACATTATTCACAATTGCCAAAAGTTGGAAACAATCCAGGTGTCCATCAACTGATGAATGGATAAACAAACTGTGGTATATACACATGATGGAATATTATGCAGCTGTAAGAAGAAATGAAGTCGTGAAGCATATGACAACATGGATGAACCTGGAGGACATTATGTTGAGTGAAGCAAGCCAGACACAGAAGGGCAAATATTGTAAGATTTTTGCTATTGTGAACTAAATATAATGAACAAAATCATGGAGTTAATAGCTAGAATATAAGTCGTTAGGGAATAGAATGTGGTTATAGAATGGAAAGATAAGGTTTGATCTGTGCAGAATTGGTTAAAAGTTGTTTGTAAATGTTTGGAAATGAATAGAAATGGTGAAAGCACATCATAGGATTTGTAATTAGTAGCACTAACATATGGGTATGATAGTGGTTTGTTTTTTGTTGTTGTTTTTAAATTTTTGTTGGATTGATGAAAATACTCTAATATTGATTGAAGTGATAAATGCACATCTCTGTGATTATACCAAATGTCATTGATTGCATATTTTAGATAAATTGTATGGCTAATAAACAAAAATAATAGTAGGGTGGGCTGGGGAAAAATACACAAAATGTAAGACATGGACTATAGTTAGTAGTAATACTTTGATGACGCCCTTTGATAATTTGTTATAAATTTTTCACAACTATACAAGGCATTGGTAGTGGGGTGATGTATCAGAGCTATGCATATTTGTTTTGTAAGTTCACAATTTTAATGTACACCTGTTGTTTATGTATGTTCATCAATGAATGATATAGGAAACATAAATGCATGCTATTGAAGTTAAGTTGGTATCAAACCAAATATGATTGCTAAATATTTAGGATGTTTTATTTTAACCCCATAGTAACTACAAGGAAAATAGATGAAAAATATATTCACGTAGAAATAAGAAGGCACTCAATAATTTACGACACAAAAAATCAAATAAATGGAAAACAGGGATTAAAGAAGTGAGGGGGGAGAAAAGGTATAAGACTCACAAAGGCTAAATAGCAAAATGGCAGAAAAAAGTCCTGGTTTCTCAGATTTTACTTCCAAAGCACAAGCAACAAAAGAAAAAATAGATAAATGGAACCTCATCAAAATTAAGAAAACTTTTGTTCCAAAGAACTTTTTCATAAAAGTAGAATAACAATTCACAATGGGAGAAAATATTTGGAAATCACATATCTGATAAAGGTGTAATATCCAGAATACATAAAGAATTCCTTCAAGTTAACAACAAAATGACAAACCACCCAATTTAAAAATGGGCAAAAGACTTGAAGAGACATCTCTCCAAAGAAGATATGCAAGTGGCCAGAAAGCACATGGAAAGATGCTCAACAGCTTTAGCCATCAGGGAAATGTGAATCCAAAGCACAATGAGATGCCATTTCATATCCATTAGAATGGCTATTAAAAAAAAAAAAAAAAAAAAACAACGAGAAAATAACAAGTGCTAGGGTGGATGTGGGGCTATAGGAGCACTTATTCATGGCTGGTGGCAATGTAAAATGGTGCATCCTCTGTGGGAGACAGTTCTGAGGCTGTGGAAGTGTCCAAATCAAGGCATCATTCGAGATACTTTCTCGTTGAACTGCAGCTGTGGGCAGTCAGGCACAGCAGAGCACAGTGGTGGCATCTGCTCATTTCTCCCCTCTCCTCCAGGCCTTGTTGCTTTCAGTTTCTGGCTAGAGAGGCTTCCTCTCAACCTGTATGGTCTGTTGATTCCAGCTTCTGGTTCCTGGGGCTTTCTCTCTCAGCTTCTGGGTTCCCCTCTGTCTCTGTGGCCTTGTTTCCATGTCTGCAGGTTTTTATTCCTCTGTTTATAATGGGCCGTGCCCTACTGAAGTGATCTAATCAAAAAGAAGTTTCCTTAACTGAATCTAATTAAAAGTTCCCATCTACAAAAAGTTTACATGCACAAGAATGGATTAGCTTTAAGAAAAAGATTTTCTGGAGTCCACGAAAGCTTCAAACTTCCACACACACACCAATGTTCACAGTGGCATTATTGACAATAGCCAAAAGATGGAAGCAAACCAAGTGTCCATCAACTGATGAATGGATAAATAAAATGTGGCATATACGAACAATGGAATATTATTCAGGCATAAAAAGGAATTAAGTTCCGATACATGCAACTGCATGGATGAACTTGGAAGACATTATGTTGAGTGAAATAAGCCAGACACAAAATGACATAGCTGCATGATCTCACTTGAAACAATTAGTATAAGCAAACTCAAAAAGTCAGAATCTCGAATATAGTTTGCAGGGGATGGGGTGGGCATAGGGAATGGGAAGTTAAGGCTGAAAATATACAGACCTCCTATTTGGAATGACAGAAATGTTTCGGTAATGGATGGTAGTGATGTAGCACAACATTGGGAACACAATTAACAGCACTGAAATATATACATGAATTTGATTAAAAGGGGAAATCTTAGATTGTATATACAGTAACACAATAAAAATTTTTAAAAATCCATGGACCTGCACTACCCAAACAGAACTCTAAGTTAAAACATGACCTTCAATTAATAGTACAATTATTGTGGGGTGCCTAAGGGTTGCCACCTGAGAGCCTCCTTGTTGCTCAAATGTGGCCTCTCTCTAAGCCAAACTCAGCATATGATTGCATTACCTTCCCCCCAACGTGGGACATGACTCCCGGGGATGAGCCTCCCTGGCAACGAGGGATTAATACCAAGTGCCAACTGGCAGCTTTGTGCAGTGGCAGTATCGTAGCCAATGAGGTTTATCCGAGGCACGATTATTGCTAATTGAAAACTTTTCCCAAGTGCCAACTGGCAACACAACTGGAAAAAGACCTTGAATAAAAGGGGGAAATGGTAAAGACAAATGAGTTCAAGTGGCTAAGAGACTTCAAAGAGAGTCGGGAGGTCATCCCAGAGGTAACTCTTATGCACACCTCAGTAGGAGCTCATAGAACATCTAAGTGCCTATCACCCCACTCGGTGGGGTTCCTGAGAGCTCTGGAGACACCCTGGTCCTATATAAGGGGGGATAGCCCCAGAGACTGATGCCTTATCAGTGGGTTCTATTTTGGAATCTGTGCTCCTGAGAGTGACAGAATTAGACTCAAATAAGTCCTCCCTGCACATGGTTCACCAGTCCCTTCTATTCAAACCTACATGTGATGCTGGAGTTTCTTAGGTATACTTCCAGAGACTGGAGCCTCCCGCCTACCTATGTGCCAGGTGTGCATGAAATCTAGGTGGAGCTGCAACTCCTACCCTACAGCTCAATGGACTCATCCAAGTCACCTGGTGAGGAGACAACGAGGGGAAATGGCCATCCCAGGGAATGGAGAGGGCCTGCATCTGCAGGCAGGATCATCCCACCCACCATATCCATGGGATATAAGCCCTCTATCACTTGGAGTTGGAGTGGACATCACCATCCCAGTCGCCTCTGGATTGGGGGAAGAACTATGGACTAGAGTGGACTTGATGGTATTCTCTTGCTCACATATGGTGATTCTTGCAATGCAAGAAATTATAACAATGAGGTGGAGCCAGTGGCCACTTGACAGTTTTTGGGTAGGGAGGGGATGAGCAGTTGAAATACAGGGGCTTCTTTGGGAGTTGGAGGTTGTCCTGAGTACTGTTGTGGCAATGGATGTAGGCCATTTTAAATCAGCACACACCACTCAGAACTGAGTGGGAGAGAGTGTGGTCTACAGTGTGAACTGTGGTCTATGGTTGGTGGCAAGGCTCCAGGATGTGTAAGTTCATTGAGGTTGGTGGGCCACACTGTGGGAGATGTTTGTGTGGGATGTGTGGGAGGTGTGGGAGGTGGGCAACATGGGAATCCCAGTGGGTTCCGTGTAATATTTTGGGTAATCTAAGCACCTCTTAAAATATATGTATATATATATATATATATATAACATTTTTGTAAGCAAATACACATATATGCATATATATTTATATATCATTTTGCAAATGTTTGTATGTATTGTGAGAATTTTGATTTTTACCGATAATAAAAAAAAAAAAGGAAAAAAAAAAAAAAAGAACTATCTGTTAACTGAAAAAAAAAAAATAGTACAATTATAAAAAGATGCTATCATCAATTGTAAAAAATGTTCCACACCAATGCAAGGTGTTGGTTATGGGGTGGTATATGGGAATCCTGTATTTTATGCATGATTGGTCTGTAAACCCAATTCTCTTAATAGAAATAAATAAATAAGAAAGTGGTGGGCAGAGGTTTGAAAAGGGTATGGGTACTGAGAAGTGTCCTGACCCTTCCATTCTCTTATTTTTGTCCTCTGTACAATTATATTTGGGGTAAAGATGCAGGCTTTGGGTCATATTGATGATATTTTCCAGGAGCCTTACAAATTACCAATCCTGCCCTGCATATCAACCCTCCTCCCCTTTGGATTTCCAAAGGAGCTGTATCCACAAGGAATAATGCAAGAAAGAAAACCAAATTTACTTTATTAATAGCTGTGCAAGAACCTGATACTCACAGTAGAGAACTGTATGTAAAAAGCTGGGTTGGGGTGATGGAAAATTTTGTTAATGGGGTGGTGATGGTAGCCCAAAGTTGTGAATGCAATTAATACCACTGAATTATATATTTGAAATGGTTAAAGTGGGAAATTTTAGGGTTGCACACATGTTACCGAGATAAAAACTTAAAAATAATCACCTTAGAACTGTAGAACACAAAGAGTCAATGAGCCCTAATGTAAATAATGGTTTATGGTCAATAGTATAAATTATAATAATATTGCTTCATTGATTGTAATGAATTTACCACATTTATGCAACATGTTAGTAGGGAAAACTATGTGTGTGAAGATTTGATAGCATATGGGAACTCTACTTTTTGCACAGTTTTTCTATAAATCTTCAAGTGCTCTAACTAAAAAAGAAAAGAAAAAAAGCTAAGTTAGCACATACGGTTTAAGATGAAAATCTATGTCTTTCTCAATCTACATCTTGGGGTTCTGTATATCTGGGTGATCATATTGATGAAGGCAATTAAATAATTGGGTAGAATAATAAGATGGGCAGAAGGGAGTAAACTGAAATTTATTTTCCCTTCCTTCTAGAATCCATGGCCTCTTCACATTCCAAATTCTGAATAATTTACACTGTAATTCTTCTATTGCGATGAACTAAGAAACAAGTGAGCAGTGGAGGGGAGAAGGGGTTGCAATTTCTCTTCTCCCTCCCAACATGTAAGACATTTGCTTTAAAAAGGCGGCAGGCTGCAGGCACAGAGAGCACACAACGAACAGACACAGAGAGCAGACAATGAGGGAGAGGGGGAGAAATAAATAAATAAATATATCTATAAATCACTTAATTTAAAAAATAGGTGGCAGTGAGAGCTCTATAACAGAGAAGGGTGTCAGGCAGCACATTTGTGGCCACACTGTGCACACATCTTCCTAGCAGTCTCTTTGCCTGATCAGTCCTAGGTTACTGAGGTCAATACACCATTTGGCCAATGGTAGAGGGGCATTGCTAGTGGTAAGTTTAGCCTCTTATCAGGGATTCTTAGCCAGGGGTCTGTGAACTTGAATTGAAATTCAAAAACACATCATTCCTGTGGGGACGTGTTGGTGCGGTGTGATACTTTTATTAAATAATACCCAGTATAGTGTGGACTTAGTAAGGGGTCCGTGGTTTTCACCTGACTGGCGAAGGGGTCCGTGGAACAAAAAAAGGTTAAGAAGCCCTGCTCCTGCGCCCGTTTGCAGAGTCATTCTCTCCTGTGGCTGAGCTGGAGCAGACTTTCCAACAATTCCCTTTCTGCCTTGCCACCTTCCACTTAGTTTCCAGGAAAGCTGAAAACAAAACAGAACAGAACAAACAAACAGAGACCAGTCGTTTCCCCAGCTTTCCTTGCAGTGAGAGGTGGGCGTGTGACTTGGGCATGGCCAGCGAGAGGTAGGCAGAGCTGCTGTCATATTTCTGAGAAGTTTGTGGTTTGCTAATAGAAAGGCTGGACGTGGCTGCTGCCATCTTTCTCTCTTCCTCCTGCGTCGAAGGCAGAAACATTTGTCTAAAACATGGGCAGCCATCCTATGCCCAAATCTGAAGGCGAGGCTGATAGAATCACACGTGTCAGTACTGACACCTTCAAATCATTGGATGGATAATAGCAATTGCCTACCTCTAAACTTGTTCCCACATAGGAGAAATAAACCCCTATTAGCTTAAGCCAACGGAGTGTTCTGTTACATGTAGCCGCTAACCCTGACTGTTATAGAATTTATCTGGGAAAGAAACAAGGAAAAATAATGAAATGAAATCAGTCAAATGGAAATTCACATCTGAGTTGAAAAATGATCACCATTTATCTTTTTACAGTATAAACATTTACAATCGGCATCTGTGCGATCCTTTCTCCAGGTGCATGAGACAGAGAAGATTGCTTTGGTTTTTCACTTGCAACTTAAGTAACAGATATAGAAAAAAAAGGATTCTCCATAAAGAAGAAAAAGCTGGAATTCAAATTTCGAGTGTCTGAGTTTCCTTTGTGCCCAGTACCCCAAGCCTTGAAGCTGGACTCACAGCTCAGGTTTCACAGACCCAGCTGTCTGATTTTGAAAAGCTGCATTGTATTACAACAAAGAGGCTATGTGTTGTATTTCTTTTATGTATTTAAATTGTTATATATTTCTTCATAATGAAAAAACAGATTTACCAAAAAAATATATTAATGGGACAAAACATTTTAAGGAATTGTGGCGAAGTCCAATACAACTGCACTTACCGTAGAAATGTCATATTATTCTTCCAGATCATTATGCTCCAAGGCTTTGGTTATGTATTAGAGTCAGCTCACAAGCAAGGAACAAAGCTTATGAACTTGAAATTCAATGCTGGTTCTACCATTTCCAATAGTATGAGTTACTTACACCTAGTCACTTATTAAGGTTGTGACTTTGGACAAGTAACTTAACCTATCGGAATCTCTGTTTTCTCAGCTGGAAATGGAATTACTAAAACCTGCCATTCAGGATTGTGGTAAAAAGTGGAGAAATATACCTGCTATGTAGTATTAGCTATTATCATTATTAACCAGCACTTGGCAGACAGATTTTCTCTCTCCTCTGCATTACATTTTGCAGGCACTTCCCAAAGGCTTACTTTTCCTGGAATGAGGCAAGAGAGGGATGATGATAAATCGAACCACTGCTCCAGATGGTCAGTCCATGCTCCTCAACATTCCTGGGCAGCTGCTAAAGCCATTTTGACCAAGGGCAATTTAGAAAACAGACAGACTTTAATCTCAATGAAGATGGCCTTTGTTATCCTCTCTCCAGCACCCAAGGGTTTGGCAAGGCTGAAAGTCAGAGGTGAAGAGGAGGGCAGAACCAGTCCGTTTTGCACTGGAAGTCGGGACAACAGAGCTGCAGGAACCCAAGAGTTCCATAAAGAGTTCCCGTTCTTAATGACAGAGAGAGGAAAACCAGATGTTTATTTGCCCTCCTATTAGAGAGAAGTTAGCTCCTCTGATTCTCTGTAGTTAAAGGCTTAAACAGCTGCACTCTTTGTTAGTTTATTGATCTTAAAAAAAAAAAAGTTCTGGGCAAGTTCTTTATTTGGTATAACTTGTCCAGGAGGTACAGAGTATTATATAAAACTTTTCTACCAGATTGTTTCACTGAACTATAAACCAAGCTGATTTGTCTGTACTGACAACCACAGCGTAAGTTTCTCAAGATTGTAACCTCTCCTAGTGAATCTGGAGTTTAAGAGTAAGGTGAAGTACAAAGTTCTTATTAAAACAGTTCTTTTAAATTCAGTGAATGGGGAAATTGAGGTTGAGGGATTTGCTTGACATCTAGACTTACAGTCAATGACCTAATGTTCTCTAGAGACAGGGTAAACCAGGGCCAGACATCAGATGAAAGTTGGAATCTGCTATTAAACAGTTTTGGTCTCCTGAAGTTAATACAGCATTTCTGAGTCCCTGCTGCCCTATGTGTAAAATGAATCTGCTTGGATTCTGTTATCACCAAGGACACTTCCAGATCTAAACGCTGTGATCCATCATGACTCTTAAAAACGGCAGTGTTGCAAATTTGGCTGGTTAATGGTGATCCCTAAATTAGCTTTCCTGGATTAATCAAGCTATTTTCCCAAAGGGATCTTGCCCTTTTCTTCACCAGAATCACGCTATATGCTGCTGGACTGGAATATTGCCTTTTAATGTATACAGACTGACCTTTTCTGGATACACAAGCAGCTATACAGGTCAAACTTTTCTGGACGTACATTCTTGAGGGGGAAGGGGGGAATGCCTTCTCTACCATAGTCAAATTTATTTACAAGCAGCTAACACATATTATTAACCCTTGGGATTTACAAACATTGAAGGACTATTAGGTTCACTGGGCCCTTTTATTTACCGTTTAGATCTGGAAGTGTCCTTGAAGAAACCAAGAGGTGCATATACTCTTACCACAAAAAAAGCGGAGAAGTGAAACTGCTTAGCTGTTGGCACAGGTCTGCAGCGCCACCTGTTGGCTGCTGTGTTAATAATCACCACCGAGTCCTAGAGAAATGACGCTGATCTCCCAAATAGAAACCGAGGGGGTGGGGTCCCTAAAGATCCATTTAAAGCTAAACTCACTCACAGTTGAAAAGGAAAAATGCGTTCTTAGAAAATGAGTGTAGCAACTCAATTGTGGGCGACCATGAGGTGTCTCCTAATTTTTATTTAATTTATTTTTAATGAAGCACTAGAGAAAAATGGAAAAATAAAATGAAAGAAGCTCCTAACTGGCTAAATCTTCCTTCAGATCCTAGCACAATCTCCCCATTGTAGGGATAGGGGAAGAAGAAAGAAAATTAGACAGTTTTGTTATGTATCTCACAGCTATACGTCTTGCTAGCAATGATGCTGGGACAGAATCCACTTCTTCAGATTTTTAATTCTTTCTGGATAACTTCCTTTAAGAAGATGCATTTTAAGAGATCTTTGTATTCTGTATTTTTAATTTCATGTTACTGAGAATTAGAGGCAGCTCTCAATATTACTGAAATTCACCCCGGTCAGGAAGCAACAATTTAATGGATAACCCCTATTTCTAGCTGTCAAAAACTTTCCATAGATGCTGTGATGCCTAGGGAGTTTAATCTTGCTCAAGAACAACATTTTTTCTTTTCCTTCCTCATTATTCTCAGCAATTCTTTCTGCTTTTTTTCCCCCTCCCCCACGTACTTTATTGTGCCATGTAAAGAAATGTCAATGAGGACTATGGTTTCAGAGAGACTTATGACTCGTAAGCTGTGATTTCCTGAAAATGTGAATTATTCCCTTGAGACTACCAAATGCCAATAAAGAAGCAGCTCTCAACCTTCTCTCCCATCCTCATCACTACAAAGTCACCATGGCATAGATAAGGCTTGACACGGGGGCGGGGGGTGGGCAGTATAGTGAATGCTAGCTACTCTGGGTGATAAAAGAAGATACTGGAAGTGCAGGGTTCACAGGCACTATCTTGGACAGGATTCCGGAAACATCTACCAGGAGCAACAATGTTTTAGAACTTTATAAGTTTTCCAAGATTAAAGAAACTTACCTCTATTTGAGAATTTTAAAAAAATTTACTGATTCTCTGTTAGTGATCAGTAGTACATTCCTTAAAGAGAAATAATGATTTCTTTTACCTCCTTGGAGTGGTAAAGAGAAAAAAAGCGTTTAGGAGATTAGATCTTCCTTCCCAGTCAGTCTTGAGGGTAGAAGGTGATAAGTAGTGGAAGCTTTAAGAAGGAAAAGAAAGCAGGTTACATCAAATTATAAAGGGATCAGTTGAATGCTACCTTAGTGCCTGCAAAGAGGTCTTAAGGACTTGATATTGGAAACAGATGTATCCCAATTTAATTCCCCATTCAGTCCATTGCTTCAACTAGCAGGCTTAGGGTTATTCATAAATCCACCTTCTCCTTTAACCCCTATCAATTGTACTATTTCCAAAATATCTCCAAATCTGCCCTTCCTGCTTCATTTCCACTATCACTCCTTAGCACAAGCCACGTATTTCATTGCAGCTGCCTCTTAACTAATCTCCTTTCTTTCAAATCCATTTTTCAACACTATCACAAGCTCTATCTTTCTAAAATGGAAATTAGATTATGCCATTTCTCTGCTTAACACCATTGAGCAAGGAATAAAATCCAACCTTTTTCACATGGCATAGAAGACTTTCCAATTTAGCTCAATTTTCCTGTCCAGTCTCATTTCCTGGCTTAATCCTCCCAGGCCCCTACATTTCAGGCTCCCTTTTACACTTGTCTGACTTTGCTATCTCTCTATATATATACAACCAATTCCTCCTGCCTCTAGCATCCTCAACTCCCATCACTGGGCAAGTTCCTTTTCATCCTTCAAGTTCCATTTGCATTATCATGGCCTTGAAAAAATCCTCTCTAAAGTTCTCAGACAGGGAGTTTCTCTCTCCTGTGTACTTCCACTCTGTTTTCTTATTACCTACCTTTATTATAGCATGAAGTCCAGTGTATTATAACTCTACTAACATATTAGACATTCCATACAGAGACCATGATTTTCCTAAGGTAGAGACCATGTCTGATAGAGCTTCTTAACAATTCAAATCCTTATCATGCACTATTCCACAAATGTTCATTGCAAACTAACAATGAATTCTTCACTGTGTTATATATTAGATATACAAAGATAAGTCATGGACTGGGCCCATGATAATGTCACTCAAGCTCTATCTATTCTGCATCCTAAGTGGGTGAATACTTGGAGAGTTGAGATGAATTGTGTGCGTTCCACATCCACTGAACTCCATTGCAATGTGATGACTCTCTGGTAAACCAAAATCAGTGGTGAAAAACATCACAGGTAATATGTGCAATTTTAGCTTCAAGTCATGGCCCAGTTCCTGGCTAAAATGTATGACACTGTGAGCACCATAATCTTGATTGTCATGATTATTGCTTAAAATAAAAGTTTGAATGTACTGTTATTCACTGCCTGTGTACTGTAAACGCATACCTGGATTCTCACTGAATGTTTGTGGAATGAATAAAAATAGGGATGGATAATGAATGGACGAAGAGATGGAATGAGGGATGGATGGATAAGTGGATAGGTTAATGGAATAATGGCTTACTGGAAAGATGGACACAAGGATACGTTTGAAATATAAAAACTGAAGCCCTGGTCCTTCTCCCTTGAGTGTCTATTATACTTGACATTTAAAACTATGGACTCTCCGGTGACTACTGTGTGTTGGCCATCAGTAAGACCATCACCGCTTTTCCAAGCTCTCTGCTGTTCTGGGCAGGCATAAAAACTGGAAATTACATTTCTTAGACATCCTTGCCAACAAGAGTCTGGTTAGATTCCATGAGTGAAAGTCACTTACAGGAGGTTTAAAAGTGTGAGAGAAAGGGATGCCATTATGTTCCGGTAGCAGCAGTAAGCAGTGATGTGTACATCGGTGGACAGCCAGCATGGGGTTTGCCTGTGGCCTTTAGACACTTTCAGGGAATTACCTATTTTGTAGGAACTCAAAGACAAGAAAGATGAAGAAAACTATAGCAAGGTATATTATAATCAATTTATTTAAAACCAGTGCTAAAGAGAAAATATTAGAAGTAACCATAAATTAAAAAAAAAAAAACAACACACACACACATTATTTTAAGAAGAAAAAAGATAAGGATGACAGCATTTTTTTGTTGTTGTTGTTGGAGGAAACTCAAGGTAGGAGGCAATTTCATGTTTTAGCAATATTTTTAAAGTACTGGAAAAAAAAAAACAACCTACAATTCTTTATCCTGCAAAAATACCTTTCAAAAATTAAAGTGAAATAAATACGCTTTCACACATTACAAAGCTGAAAGGATCCTTTCCCAGAACACCTGAACTATAAAGAAAGTCCTTCAAGCAGAAGGAAAGTGATATGAGACGAAAATCTGGATTTATACAAAAGAATAAAGAATACCATAAATGAAAATTAGTTGGGTAGATACAAATAATTTTTGTTGTTATTTAAATCTCCATGAGAGATAATAAACTGCTTAAAGTGAAAATAATTACAATATATTGTAGGGTTTATAGAGTTTGTGAAGTAAAATATATGACAATAGTCCAAAATGCAGAAGAAGAGAAATGAATATGTACCTTGTAAAGTTCTAATGCTATAGGAGAAGGGAAGTAATATTTATTGAAGGCAGGCTTTCATAAGTTAAAGATGAATATCATAAACCATAAAGCAAACATGCTATACCACAAGCTACACCCAATGAGCCAGAGACAAAATAGAAGCATAAAAAATACACAGTACGAAAAAAGGCAGAAAAATAAGAAAAAATAAACAAAGGACATATGGGACATAAAGAAAACAAGTAGCAAGTTGGTATATTTTAATGCATCCATATCAATAATCATATTCAATATAAATGGTCTAAATAGAATCCCTCTTTAAATTAAAAGACATAGTTTTAAAATAAAATAATGGTAATAGGTAACATTAATAATGTCTAAAGAAGGCAAGAGTGGTTATATAGTACCATCAGAGAAGATTTTAGAGCAAAAAAATTAAAAAATAAAATAATTTAATAATAATAAAGGTATCAATTCATCAGGTCATAAAAATCTTAGATATTCATTCAACTAATAACACTACTTTGAAATACCACAACAAAATCTGATAACACTGCAAGGAGAAAGAGATGAATAGTTTAAAATTTAACAATACTCTCTCAACATGTGCTATAGAAGATGTTAACAAAACTATCAGCCAAATGACCCATTTGACATTTATAGAACATCGCCCAACAATTACAGAGTACCCATTCTTTCCAAGTGCACAACAAATATTTATCATGTAGAACATATTCTGGGCCAGTAAAAGAGTCTCAATAAATGTAAAAGTATTCAAGTATGTTCTGTGACCACAATGGAATTAAATTAGAAATGAATAATAAAAAGATCTCTAGAAAATCCTCAAAAGTCTCGAAAGTAAATAAAACAATTATAAATAACTCATAGATCAAATAAGAAGTCAAAAGGAAAATTAGAAGATATTTTTAAATGAATGGAAATGAAAACAAGACATATCAAAATTTGTGAGATGTGGTAAATGCACCAAACATCTATATTTGAAAAGAAGAAAGCTCTCAAGCCAATGACCTAAGCTTCCACCTTAAGAAACTAGAATAACAAAAACAAATTAAACCTAAAGTAAGTAGAAAAAAAATAAAAACCTGAGAAGAAATCAATGAAACAGAAAACAAAAAATAATAGAGCAAATCAATGAAACTATCTCTAGAAGATCAATACAACTAATAAAATTTGAACCAGACTGAACTGGAAAAAAGACAGATAAAACCTCTTACCAATATCAGGAATGAGAAACCTGAAATTACTTTATAGATTCTACAAATATTAAGAGGATAATAAGGGGATATTATGAACAACCTTAGCATTACATTCAACAACTTAGATGAAATGAAAAAAAAATTCTTTGAAAGACACAAATTGCCAAAACTCACCTAAGATAGATAAATAAGCTGAATAACACCTTATCTATTGTAAGAATTGAATTTGTAATTAAAAACTTTCTAACAAAGAAAATTCCAGGCCCAAGTGTCCACATTTTCATGGAATAAATAATATAAATTGTACACAAACTCCTTCATAAAATTAGGGAGTAGAGAGTTCTTTCCATCACATTCCATGAAGCCAGCAATAATCTGATAGCAAAAACGAGGCCATGATATTACAAGGAAAGTGTAGACTAATAACCCTAATTACCAAAGATACAAAGGTTATTAACAACATTCCAACAATGTATAAAGTGGGCGTATCATGACTAAATGTGGTTAGTCCCTGGAATGCAAGATTGATTTAACATGCATCAATGTAATTCACTATCAGTCTAAAAATGAAAATAATATAATCATCTCAATAGATGTACAAGCAGCGTTTGACAAAATCCAAAGTCCATTATTGAAAAATGCCCACAGCAAACTAGGAAGAGACCTTCCTCAATCTGATAAAGAACATCTTTGAAAAAAACTGTAGGTAACATCATTCTTCATAGTGAAAGACTGAATGTTTTCCCCGTAAAATCAGGAACGTGGAAGGGATATCTACCCTCTTCACTTCTAATCAAAATGTCACAGGAAGTTCTAGCCAGCAGGATAAGGGAAGAAGACAAAAGTGGAAAAGAAGTAAAAGTTATATATATATTGGAAAGAAAGAAGAAAAGCTGTCCTTATTTGCAAGACAACATGATCAGCTATGTAGAGAATCTAATGGAATGCACAAAAATGCTATGAGAGCTTATACATGAGTTTGGCAAGATTCCAGAATACAAGATCAGTATATACAATCAATTGCATTTCTGTATAGTAGTAACAAATTGACTATCTGAATGTAAAAACCATATAAAAATATAAAGGACAAACAAAATCCTATAATAAGACACTAGCAATAATTTTGGTAAAGAAAAATAAATTTGAAAGACTTATAGTACCTGCTTTCAAGACTTATTATTTAGCTACAGTAATCAAGACAGTTTGCCATTGGTGTCATCATGGACAAATACATCAATGAAATAGAATATAAAGTCCAGAAATCAAACTACTTAACTACATTTTCATCAAAGTTACAAAGGCAATCCTTTGGAGAAAAAAAATGGTATTTTTAACAAATGGTACTGAACAATTGGATATGCATACAGTAAAAAAAAAAAAAAAAAAAAAAAGAACTTTCATACTTGCACCATATGCAGAAATTAATGCAAACTGAATCACAGAGCTACATGTCAAACTATAAAATTTCCAGAAGAAAACATGAGATAAAGTCTGCATGACCTTAGGTTAAGCAAAGATATCTTAGACACAACACCAAGGCCATTGTACATTTAAAATATGATAAATTGGATTTTAAAGGTAAAAACTTCTGTTCTTCAAAAGACACCAATATTATAATGAAAGAGAAGTCCATACTAAGAGAAAATATTCACAAATCACATATATAATAAAAGACTGTATCTAGATTATGTAAATGACTCAAAATTCATCAATAAGTAAACAGTCTAATAGAAAATGGGCAAAAGATTTGAATAGACACTTTACCAAAGAAGATATATAGGTGGAATATAACCCCACAAAATATGTTCAACATCATCGCCTTTTAGGGAAATGCAAATAAAACCATAATGAGATATGCCTACAAACCTATTAAAAGGTCTGAAATTAAAAAACAAAACAAAAAGCACTCAAGTGTTAGTGGAGATGTGGGCTAAATAGAATTCATAGACTGTAGGTAGGGTATGTAAAATTATGCAAACACCTGGAAGAGAGTTTGGCAGTTTCTTAATAATTTAAACATACATATATCATACAACCCAGCCATTCCATTTCTAGGTATTTACTCAAGAGAAATAAACATATTAAGTCCATATTGTACACAAATATTCAATACTTTAGAAACTTGATTCATAATAGCCCCCAACTGAAAACTACCCAAATGTCTATCAACAATGACTGGATGAACAAAGTGGTATATCTATATAATGGAATTGGACTCCACAATGAAAAAGAATGAACTATTGAAAGCAACATGGATGACTCTCTAATTATGCTGAGTGGAAGGCTCCAGACCAAAAGAAGGTACATAGTGTATGATCCCAAAATTCTAGGAAATATCAACTTATCTATAGTAATAGAAAACAATTCAGTGGTAGCAATTCAGTGGTATCCAGGAGGGACATGGAGGGCTAGAAAAGAAAGATTAACAAGGGAAACGAAGAAACCTATTTTGGGAGGTGTATATGTTCATTGTCTTGACTGTGTTAACGATTTCACTGGTGTGTACATATGTTGAAATTTGTGAGGTTGTACACTTTAAATGTGTGCAATTTATTATGTCAAGAATATTTCCCTAAAGCTGTTAAACATTTTTTTTGGATGGGGTGCAGAATGTTAATACTTTGCAAGGGCTATGAATCATATAACTTTCGATGGACAAAATTATAATAATAAAGCTCTGACTTATACTCAAAATAAGGCTGTGGTTATAGTTTGTAACTCATGATGCAGACACATAAAACGAACGACTTTAAGCAACCCAAAGACTTCTTCCAGCTCATGGGATGGTAAACACAGAAGAGACCAGAACTCAAATTGCTATATTTCTCACCTTCTCAAATTGTAAATAACTACAGGACAGTGTAGAATATTTAGTGTGCTGTTCAATGGCCAGCAAATGGTGGAATCAATAACCAAGACGCATTTTCCGCTCTGTTGTTCCTTGATGTTTTCATGATTCATGGTTCCTTCCCACATACATTACATGTGCTTATCTCCCTTTCTGGGAAGCTCTTATGTCTGATCCATTCAAGAGGTCAAATGCTAGACAGGTACCTCTTGACCTCTACGTCCACTTCATTCCATTTTCATTCTCTCATGTTCTGTTTGTTTGGGGAACACTTTTGGATCCTTCTACCATCTCCCTCTCTGTTCTTTTTGAACTTTCATCTTCAGATTTGTCATGGCTTCTTTAGGTTCTTCCCTTTCTTCTCTCCTGCATTAATTTCACTCACATGCCCCATTCATCTCAAGCTGCTTCCTGCATCAGAAATCTTCCTGTGGTGGTGAAGTCCTTTTTGCTAATTTCCTTTATTCCTTCAAGCTCATTTCAACAGTATAAATAAAACTACTCCTAGAATTATATATATATGCATATATATTTCTTCTAATGTAAATATAAAACGAAGTTCTCTACAAGGTAATATCCACAAATTTGCCCATATTTTGATGGAATCCAATCAAAATTCCTGTGTAACATGTGCATACATAGAATACGGCATATTCTATAATAGGTGTTACTCACTGCTGTTGGGAGTGAATATTGGTTAAATAACATTGTGAAAAGGATCTCCAGGATTTAATGGATTTGATGTCCATACACATATGCCACAGAATCCATACTCAAGAATGTACATGCCAGTATTATTTTTAATAGCTCCAACCAGGAAACAGACCACATGCCCATCAATAGTAGAACAGGTACAATAATTGTGGTCCCTGTGCACAATGAACTATATACTATTGTATTTCAGCTATAAACCTGAATTAGCATGGATAAACCTTACAAATATGTGAGCAAAAGAAGCAAGGCACAAAAGAATGTGGTATGGTTAGATTCATGTAAAGTTCAAAAATTAGCAAAATTAAACATCTTAGGTGGCAAATTATCATGAAGGCCAAGGAAGTAATTACTGTCAAATTCAAGTTGGCATCTACTTCTAGGAGGAAGTAAGAGGGCTGAGTTTTGGGCTACTGTCCTGCAGGCAATATTCTGGTGAGTGAGGACAGGGGCATTTGCTTTAGAAATTTTTGTTAGACTCTTCATTTGTGCTTTGTTTAATCTTTAGCATGTGGTTTATATTTCACAAGAAAACATTAGAAAGCCCACATTGCACATAATAAGATGACTTTTCATTTTTTTATCTTAACGACTAACAATTTCCCACACAATTAAATAGCTTTTCAAAAACGGATTTCAAAGAATGTGCTATAATCTACTGTGTCATAGTACATTTATCCAATTGCCCAATTTAAAAAATTTGGACCTCTCTCTTTTTCTATTTCCCTTATAAAATATGCCAGAATAAATCCCCATATGCTTAAGTCTTTATTTCATCTTTGACTGTTTTCTTAAGATAGCATTTTAGATGAAGAAGAGTCAAGTCATATAGCATGCATTTTCCAACCCACAATTATAGAAACTCCTGCAAAATTTTTCTCCAGAAATATTCCATCAAATGACATTGCCACCAGCCCTTTATGAGAATGCTCATTTTCATTCATACTCATTAGCAGGGCTATTAAATGTCTTTGCTAATTTGATAGGTAACTAATTTAGGCTTCATAAAGGTGGAGGTGTATGTGGTATATATGGTGACTTCATTCATTTGGAAGATATATATGGTCACTAGAGTGACTTCAGGATGACACTGGGCTCATACCAACTGCTCAATAGATATTTATTGAAAAGAATTATATATATATATATATATATATATATATATATATATATTTAAATCACCATGAAAAAAAATTCACTTTAATATTATTGTTGAGCTTGATTTCTTCACAATTTTTATTTTCTTTCCTATGTTTTTTGGCAAATGACCACCAGTATTACTCATGAATAACTCTTCTATGACTCTTCTAATCTAGTTTGATCTCTGTGTATTTTCTCTTGGTCAACTGTTTCTCTACTGCTCGCTGAAAGGGAAAGGCACATTCCACTTGCTCGGGTGGGAATAGTCACTTTCAAATTGCATCTTCAGCAGACGACTTAGTTCCAGTGTTGCAACATTAATCATTCCACTGGCAGTGACTCCGAAGTACTCCTGTTCAATCAGATCCTACTACCAATACATGTTTGTAGTGTGCTTGTGTATGCGCATCCATGCAAATACTTGAATTCTTAACAAGGACATCAGAGCCAATTGATTATGGCAAAGATTTATAAAGTTGTTTTACACACAACTATGTACAACCTCTCATCTTTGTTTAACAAACACTGCTAGGTATTTGTCTACGTGAATGGAGGTGGGGGGGGGGAATTATGGATATTACGTATGAAATGAAAACCACTGATTACGATGATCTATAATCCCTTCCCAAATATCTTCATGACTTGGGCAGATAATTATTTTCTGGATTGGTTTGGATTCTGAGAAAACCAAGTATATACGGCATTGATTTTCAATGCTGAGCTGGTGATATTTTAAGTTTGTCACTGGGAAGATAAAAGAGGCTCAGGTAGCAGCATTCCCTGGAAGGTGACATAGTGTTCCTAATCTGATGAACTGGAAAGTAGAAATACAGTAGTGTGATTTAGTTTAGGGGTTGGTGTAGTTTTAACCACATGCCAAGACTTATTGGTTATCGTGTGTCTAAGAATGCAAACTCTATGTGCAAATATGATGTTTCTCCTTTATTAGGACCTTGGAATACAAAGAAGCCTGGCTTTTACCACCCTACTCTCATCTACTTCAACAAGTTTCATCAACATTTTCTTACTTGCCAAATCATATTTGTACTGACTACTTAATCAATAAATATTTGATTTAAAATGTCTATTTTTAAAATCATATATGAACTTTCTGTGACCCTTAATGCTCTTAACAACTATCTTGGACTACTTTGACCCTCTGACCTTCAATTTCATGGCATATATTCTATCTGGATTTTTTTCTGTAGCTCTGACCATGCTTTCTCTCTCTTCTCCACAGCATCTCCTATTTTATTCCAAAAACACGGGTCCTTCCAGTTTTCTTTCCTTTGTCCCTTTGTCTTTTGACCAGGGACCCTTTCCCATTCACTGCTTTAACTACCACCTACAATCTTTGACTCTTAAATCTTTACCTCCAGCCCCATACTTTCCAGTGAGTTATCTATCTGAAAAACTTCCTTTAAAAATCCTTCGTCCAAACCACCAGATAAAAGTGCCTGATACATGTTGCATAGAACATGTTATGTTGTGATTTGTTACATATCTAATTCTTAGTTTTCCCTAGTTCCTAGGCCATGGGACTGGTTTTTTAAAAAATTAACCAATGGATGAATGAATGAATATTTTTATTAAGTAAAAGTGAGGAACACACTAGAGCTAGGTGATTTATTTAAATTATTTTGTTTAACTCTTATATCTAACATTCAAGGTACTGCTAGAAGCAGTGGTACATATAGTTAGGAAGATGAATCCAAGGCAAGAATGACGATTTTGAAGTACAGATGTGTTTGAAGTCACTTTCAGCTCTATAACTTGGGCAAGTCATCTTATTCTGTACCCCAGTTTCTTCATCTGTAAAATAAGGGTAATGAACTAGAGTATAGACTAAATTGCTATTCAGAATATTCTAAAATATGGCTAAAATAAGATAAACATTAATTTATCTCTCAGAACACACTAGCAATAGGCAGCTCAGATTAGCCTTGCTCCGTGTATTTATCCACAGACACAGTTCCTTCCATGTTGTTATTCCGCCATCCTTTAGAGTATTTTCCCCATCTATGTAGTGGGAGATGGGTCACTGCTATGTTAGTTACAATCTAAAGAAGTTAATTATCTTTTGAGCAAGTGATGCAGAGTTTGCATGCATCACTTAAGCTCTCATTTATTTGGAAGAATTACTCATATGGCCACCTCTTCCTGCAAAGGAAGCTGGGAAAAGTAGCTTTCCCACTTTGTAACTATGGGAGAAGGGAGGAGAGATATTGGTGGGCAGCTAGAAGTCTGCCCCAAATTTCATAAAGCAATTAGGGGGTTCTTAGAATGAATATGTGCAATATCATTTAAAACACTGTCTAGCATATAGTGAGCACTTGATGAATATTTCTACTACTATTATTATTTTTATAGTCAAGGAAACTGAGATTCAGGGAGACTGAATAACTTGCCTCGGTATCCACACTGAGTAAGTTGCAAAGCAAGAATCTGGGTTCTAGTCTACTTGAATGTAAAGATTTCCAGCATTCCCATTGCTTAAAATACTCTGCCCACTTAAACTTTGGTAAAGAGACAACCGGTCCTGTTTCTTGAACTGTAATGCCATTCATATTAGAGAATGAATCCTCTGTTTTGAGTCTTCTTTAACTAGCCCATCTCTGTGAGTCTTGAATGAAACTCAACACTTCTATTTTTCCACTTGTCCCCAAATTTTTTGGAAGATAGTCTTTGGGTTTTGTCAATATCCCCTGGAAAAGATCATCAAATAAATTGGGTAAAGGATTATCTACCTTCATTTAGAGAAAGTTGGGTTTTATATTCAGAGCATTTAACTTGTTATATGCAATAGGCTAGTTAACAAGTTTATTTTAGCTTTGAGAAAATCCAGTTTATTTTTGAGTTCTTTGCCCAGTACAGACATTCTAGCTGGCTGCTTATCAATAATGACCCAAAAGGAGAGAGTAAGAGGCAAGGCCATAATTCTCTGAGAAAGTGCTTGCTCTTTCCGTATCCCTAAATCACAAAGAACAGGAAAAAGTGAAAGAGTGTGGGAGAAATTGAGAGAGAGAGGGAGAGATGTGAAATAGAGAAAGCAAGAAAGCTTCTTGAGTTGGCAGGAGGTGGGATCTTCAGAGACTGATGGATAACCAAAGCTCAGTGCGAGGTGAGCAGACAGCCACACACTCATCAGGGAACTTCAGAGTGAATTCTCAGAGACACTCTTTCATCCTCAGAGTGATCCTGGATTGAAGCCTTCTACCTCCATCTGCCCTGTAAGGCTGGCTTCCCTCTTTGGACCTCAGATGGCAATTTTGCATTATTATCAGTAGTTTCTTCAGGAACGGCTTTAGTCTTCAGCTTTTAAAGTAGAATGAAACTTGCATACTGTAGGGATCATCTCTTCCTAGTGTTCTCCCTAGAGCCTATGAATTGCTGGGGAAGCTATTGCGTGACTGCCATGTTGTGGGGTGGCTCAGGGAAAGGGGCTGTTGCCTGCTCAGTTCCTGCCACGAGTCTGACAAGAATTCATTTTTATTAATAATTAATAAAATTATTCATCTGCTTGGCATTTGTAGTAGGTTATTAGTATAGCTGTGCTTTCACCCACTTTCTCTCATTTTCCTTTCCAACAGCCCTGTGTGGTAAAGCGGGAAGTTTAGTGACTTATCCCAGGTCATAAAGATAGCCATAGATGGAGCTGGAATTAAAATTGAGGATTACTGAGTCTTTTTCCAATGTTAATTCTAGGTTGCTTATTCATCAACTTTACTCAACTAACAGGTATTGAGCATCTACTATATTTAAGACTTTGTACTAGGTATCTAAGAAAGGGCATAAAAGGTGTGAGTTAGAGTCCCTGACCTCAGAAACTTTATAATTTCCTCAGAAAGACAAACATAGAAAGACCTACCTTTTAAAGCAAAATGAAATATATATATAGCAAAGCCCTGTGATAATGATAGGTCCTAATAACAAAATATTGACATAATGTGATTGGTGATGGGTGCCTTTTCTCCAGTTAGCACCTATTCTCCTACGTGGGTGCGGGCAAACATGAACATAGGGAGGCGGGTAAAACCAAGCAGGAAAATGGCTTGTCAAGTGAGGAAACTGAGGGTGGGATCCCGGTATCCAAGTATTATCCCAGCAAAAAACCAGGAACTACTAAATGGAGAATTTATGGTATTTCTGTCATTGTCCTGGATATGTCAACCAGGTGCCAGACCCAGAACTGTCCCCACTGCTATGTAAACCAGACAGACAACTAAACCTGGTGGCATGAAACCAAAGCCAGGACCTGGATGGATTTAAGTCTTGCATTTAGACTCCCATTCTGATCTGTGCCCAAACCTAGGCAAATTCTGTCTTTTTTATGACTTAATAATCATCATATAGTCCAAATAAGATATATGACAGATGAAAGAAAATGGAATTAAAATTCAAATGGAAGTTGTTGGATGTTGAAATGTCATTTAATAAAATGGTTTTTAAATTGTTTTCTAGATAAAATAACTTCATATGTGCTTCTCTTAAATTATTCATCTTGATGTTTGATTTCAAGCCAGATTTTCTTGTATATGCATCCTAGAGGAAAACATTTCCCACTTGAGATGGTGGAATGCAATTGTTCTCTTCTCTAGCAGGATTTGTATCTAGATGTCAGGAGGTCAAAGTAGACCCCTTAATAAGCCACATTTGGGAACATTTCCTGTATTTCATTTACTCTAAAGTTAGCAACACTATCCAGGTAGTCTTTTAGCAATTTAAATCTGTGTCCATTAGTAATCTTTCCACTCTATTGCAATTATTGTTTACATTCCAGGTGGGAAATAAGGCTAGTATAGAACATATAGAAAATATTGAGGATTTTGACTAATAGAAGAACAAATTCTTTCTCTAACAGCATCCAAATTTAAAATGTTAAAAACAGCATGCATGAGCTTTTCTGCCCTGCTTTTAGTGTCTACATGTTTCTAGAGCCCTCAGGAGCCCCGCTGTTTGAGGCACTGTTAACTGTGGCAGTCAATGAGATCCTGCTGAGATGTGCATAAGTGTAACCTCTGGAATGACCTCCAGACTCACTTTGAAATCTCTTAGCCAGAAAAACTCATTTGTATTTAATATTTCCCTCTTTTGGTCAAGGTCTTTTTCTAGATGCATTGCTAGTTTGCACTTGGTAATAATTCCTTGGTGCCAAGGAGGCTCATCCCTGGGAGTCATGTTTCACGGCAGGGGAAGATAATGACCCTGTCAGTGGGCCTTACATTGGAGTTTATGCTCCCCAGCGTAAGAGTGTTAGATTCATTTAGTTTCCCTACACATGGCTCTTCTGTCCCTTTTATTTGAACCTATAATTAGCACTACACTTGTCAAATACATGTCCCAGAGACTTAAATCTTTGGTCCGTTCATGTGCCGGTTAAGTCCTGAATCTTAGCAGAGTTGCAACACCTACCTGTTCATTAGACTCACCCAGGGCAACTAACAAGGAGATGATAATGGACAATGATCATCCCAAGGAACAGAAAGTGTCTGCAACTGCAAGCAAGAGAGTTCCATCCATCTGCCCTATGGGATCTAAGCCCCCTCTCAATTATAAACAAAGTGGGCATCACCATCCAGAAACCCTCAAGATTGGGGGATGAACAATGGACTAAAGTAAACTTATTATTATTCTATTATAGACTTATTATTCTAGCAATGGAAGAGCTTTTATCATTGATATAAAGGAAGTGGCCACCAGAGTTTCTGAGGGGAGGGAGAGGGAAGGATAGGTGTAATATGTGGACATTTTTGAGACATTGTAATTGTTCTTCATGACATTGCAATGTTGGATACATGCCATTACACATTTTTTCATAGCCTATAAAATTGTGTGGGATAGTGTGTAAACTATAATGTAAACTATAGTCCAATAGTCCAAAGTAGCAATGCTTCAATATGTGTTCACCAATTGTAACAAATATACCACACTAATAAAAGATTCTGTTAATGTGGGAAAGTGTGGGAGGGGGAAAGGATGGGGATGATGGGAATCCCCTATATTTTTTTTATGTAGCATTTATATAATCTAAAGCTTCTTTAAAAATAAAAAAAAATAATTAAAAAGTAAATAAAAAGAATAAAGATTATATTTTAAAGAAAAAACAAAACAAAAACAGCATACATGAAAAAAAGTCTGTTAATCTGGTTGCTAATCTGCAACCCCTGGTTTACGTACCCAGTTCCTAAACTAAAATGGTCTTTGACACAAAGACTGTGTGTTATTTATAGTGGTATGTCTGGAGATTAGCCCTGAACCTGGGAACAATAGTTTTTGGTGTTGGTGTTGTTTTTGAGGAACCATGACTGGGGATTGAACCCGGGACCTTGTATGTAGGAAGCCAGCACTCAACCACTGAGCCATATCAGCTCCCCAATAGGTCATTAATAAAGATACAATGACAATGAATAAGTGAATGAAACATGGTGAATGAGTATATGAAGGTTAACTCTTTAGAACAAGAAAAGCGATTAAAGGGTAAAATTAAGTAACATTTACTATGTTCATATTATGTAGAACCTGGGTGATATTTTCTTATTTATCTTAATTCTGCCAGCCTTGTGTGTGTACATGAGCATTTTCATTTAGCAGTTAAGGAGATTGATCCTCAGTTACCATTGACAGGCCCAAAGTCACTACAGGTAACAATGGGTGGAACAAATTTCTTTTTTATCCCAAAGTCCTCACATGCTCATTTTATCAGAGTACTTTCCCTTGACTGTATTAAAGTGTCAAATACAACCTGATAGTTAAAAAATAGGAAAAAAAAAAAAAAAAAAGGTTTCTTTGAATGATTGTCAATGTTTTATTTCATGGCCAAAGTGTTTATGGTACCACAGAGGAAACTGGAAACATTAGTCACTGGACTATGCCTACTCAGCCTTGTGGTGATAATAATGTTGGCGAAGTTGAGGTATGAGTACAACACTGCTGATGAGATGCAGAGTGGATATGGAAATGTGCATCAGTGCTTTGTGATACATACCCCATCACTGACACCGTAGTTTCCATCTCCTCTTTCAGCTCTTGGCAAATTGTCAAAGAGCATTTGAAAACCAAAGGGAAGTTTCAAGTGCAACAGTGAGGATTTAAGGAATCTGAAATGGCAACCACAAAGAAAATTCTTCTGGCAGTTTTTTGAAGCTCTTTATTTCTTTAGCAAAATGTCTTTCCTGCAGCCTTTGTGTTACTTAAAGAAGAATTTAAATCAAAGAAGCTTCATTGGTGTCTGATAGACTTATACAGAATGTACTTTAGAATGGCAATGATGGGCTGATTTTTCCAGACACTCAGAGGAAATGAAATATTCCAATGTCAAATGGAAAGCTGGGAGGAGAAGTTAAAGCAGGCAGACTCTCTGCGTTTACTACAAGCCTATATGGAGCTGAGCTAAAATAGCAGAAGTAGCAGTAAATACACCTAGAGAGCCTATCTGGACCCGAGTCCATACTTTAGCCACCTTATATACCTTACATAGACCCTCACATATTTTCTAGGGGCACACTCTCCAAGTAATGGTTGACCAGATCATTCCTGGGCTCTGTGGTGAGTACAGGAGAGCATGGCTGTAAAGAACATGGACTTCAGACCCAGCTCAGTCTCTATGAGCTGTGGTCTGGGACAAGTTATTTAGCCTCTCCGTTCCTCCGAATTATAAAATGGTTGTCGCCTGCTTCATTGTCATTCCTAGCTCCTATCTTTATTGGCAGAATCTTGCTCCTACAATAGAGATGAAATCCCATTACTCACTCTCTGAGCATTCTTCCATCTAGTACCTGAGCATGTGGTTCATGCTCAGCATAGAAACCCAGGGGAATCTGAGGGAAGCCCTGCTTAGAGACCCCCGTAAGAGGCAAGGAAGGAGACTTCGCTTTGCTTTGCCAGTAGTTGTACCCATGTGGTGATGCCAGGACTTCCATCCCCTTGCAACTATGACAGACAAAGCAAAAAAAGAAGCCAATGTACGAAGGACAGCATAGTCAGAAAGAACTGGCATTCTTAATGACATTCATAAATCATAAGTCAGTGTACCAGCTTTGGCACCTCTTTGCTCCCAATCATTGTCTTATTATAAGAGACAATTAATCCTTAATGTTATACCAATTTTGGGTAGGCCTTCTGTGAATATAGCTGAAAGGATCATAATGAATGCAATAATAATTATTCATAGAGCTGTTGCGAGGGCTAAATGGGAGAATACATTTTAAATACAGTGCATTATAATACTATGTCTCATGCAGATAGATATAAATATGGATAAAGAGTTAAATAATGTCCAAATAAAAAGCTATTTCTCAGGTCTGATCGTTTCCTTCCTCTTGATTATTGGCTCTACTGTGTTTCTGATTCTATAGCATATGGTCAGAGTCTTCTCTATCTTAAGATTTCATGGGGTTGACTTAACTGAAATTTGTTTTTCTGCATATGAACCAATGTTTCCTTAGCCACAATAGCCCATAGCACAAATGGAGTACCTTTTTATTTGGCTCCCATTCCAGCTACTGATAAAATTGGCAACAATTTTCTAGTCATTTGGGGAAATCTTCTAGAAGTATCTCCCATGTACGCCTCCAAAAGCTCTGATCCTCCTTGAAGTCAGGTACCTGATAGCAGCCTGCATGTGATTTCCATTGCTGCCCACCACGGCCGCCTTCCCCTTGGCACTGCCACCTCTGCCAGTGGCCCTGTGTCCATCAGACACCTCTGGTGTCATGAAGAACCTGGCATCCTCAAAATTCCAGGGCAGTGTTCACCGGCTTCCTGAAGGTGCGAAATCCTTGGTCTATTTTGTGCAGACGTGAGGAGGGCATGTTTCTCTCTATTAGTGTCACTTTTAGACATGTGGCTCTCCAGGTGGTTTTACCAATATCTCACAGGAATTTCTGTGAAAATAAACTTTTAGACTTTTACCTTCTGGCTGTCTCTGCTTAATAACCCTTTAAATATCGTCTCACCTTTCTAGAGGTAAATCCTTTTAGGTATGAGCCCGGGAATAGTTAGGGGAAGCAATCTTTATGCCATATGTGGAAATTCTTCTTCTTTTCTATATCCTGAGGTTTTGCTAATGGGATAAATTTGTCTGTTTTTTTTCCCCCACTCTATCTCTCTCTCCTAATTTCTAAGAGGCAAATATAATGTTGACAGAACTTCCACCCAAACGTCTATATATCATCAGAGTCACGTGAATCTCAACCGTGTACAAAGTATGGATTCACTTTGGGACACACCTTTCTCCTTCTGCCTTGATACCCTTCCTAGAATTGTCAAGCAGGAAAAATAACTGCCATATCTCTTGCCATTCAGTAGGACACATTTTATCATCTCAAACGAAGGAAAATATTACCCGCCCCCCCAAACTTCTGAGAGTGTCCTCATTTTTTGTATATAGTTCTCTGCAAATAATAGTAAACTCTAAAGACATGCTTGTTCACCATCTTAATCCAATGCTTAAAAACCTCAGTGTCCTGAAATGATCCCAAGAATTGGACTAAATCCCTTACATTGCAGCACAAAATGAAATTTTTCTCCTATGGTCCTTTGTGTGAACAGGATAGCTGATCTGCCATTCTACTCTAACTTAGCATCACCCTTTAAGCGAGTGACAAATTATCTGTCAGACCTGTTTTTTCTCTGAGTTGATAATTTTAGAGAACTTTTTTCTCAACTCATGTTTTGAATTTCCCAATAAATCTGTTTTGCTGCTTCTTTCAAAGTCTCCATGCTATCTCATCCTTTCTGATCAGATAAAGGGACTCTAGTTGCTTTGATCTGTTTTTTAAGTCCTACTTTCTAGTACTTTCCTAGTCATTAGTGATCCCTTTCTACACTCCCCCTAATATTTTTGTTCTGAATATAATCTGTTCCTAAAACTTGATGCTGATCTCTCTCTTCGGGGGCTGGACAATGTAACATCAAAAATGACCTTCCTGAGGAGATGACTAAGTGATAACTTAATAGCTACTCCTATCCTCCAGCCAGACACTATTCCACTCACAGGCGAAAATGTTGGAAGGATATTCATGCAGATAACCACCCTTTAAACATGTATTGAGGAGACAGGTCTGGCTCAAGCGGTTGAGTGCCCGCCTCCCACATGAGAGGTCCCTGTTTCGGTTCCTAGTGCCTCCCAAAGAAACAAGAACAAACAACAAGCAAAACAAACTAAAAAACCAACTCAGGGAAGCTGATGTATGTGGCTCAGTGGTTGAACGCCGGCTTCCAACATATGAGGTCCTGGGTTCAATCCCTAGCCCTGGTACCTAAAAAAAAAAAAAATGTATTCAATAAGAAAACTACCACTGGGTTCATATAGATTCAAAATCTTTAGGGCATTTGCAAAATCAACCCTAGAGGAAATTCTCCTTTAAACAGTTGACACTATAACATGTTTCTCTTTTTGTGTGAGTGGCTGTTTGTGGCTGCCACATAATAATTTGATTGGGACAGTTAGGTGATCTGCTCTACAGTATTATTTGTGGAAAGAAATGAATAGAAGCGGAGAAGGGAAGAAATAGCAACACAAGAAAAGCCCAGGTCATATGTGTAGAGGCGGGTTTGGTGTGGGTCAAGTAACCATGTAAAGCCCAGATTTCTATGGAGCCTGTAAATAGGGTAAAGTTTTTGTATGAAAACATTTTCCTATAAAATTTATAAGCTTCACCACTGAACTGAAGATGCAATAGTAAGGGACATCCACTTTTTAATTTTCTTTTCTTCTTTCTGTGAATAAGTGTGGTTTAATAAGTGTGGAGACATTAAGAAGGAAGAAATTCAAAACAAACAATGACCTCTAGGAATCACAAAGAGCCTCAAATATGGAAATCCTGTGATGTCTCTAGAGAAAAGCGACTTTGCATAATCATGCATAGCAAATTTGTGATAAGTACAGGACATGGTAAATCCAGAATGGATAATTATGTTATAATTAAGAATTATGTTATAATTAAGAAGATGAATCATTCAAATATAAAGTCATATCCACTCATGTCTACTCTGGGGTGTAAAGAAGTGTGGAATTAAGTATATTTTTGTTTGCAAACTAAAAAAGGGGAAAAGGCCTATCTGCCATCATTAAATGATATCCCACTATCATGTCCTTAAAATGTGGGTCTAGCAGCTTATATTTATTTAGTGATTATTTTAAACAATCCATGCATCTTATAAGATATTTTAAGTCAAGATAATTTCATTCTTTGAAGCTAATTTATGTCATTGAATATTGGTATTGTTAACCATTTTTTAAAACTGGGAAAAAACAAGACACAGAGAGATTCTGTAGTTGTCCAGCATCAAGCCAAGGGAATTGAAATGAATTCCAAATCTACCAGCTGTCTAGTAGAAAACAAAATATGACCCTAACTCCATTAAAGGTTATTTTTTCACTATTCAGTGAAAGTTTGGTTTTTCAATAAATGGCTTAACAGCAATTTCTTTTCTGATGTGTTCTGTTTGTTCAGACAACAATGGTGCACCCACTCAAATACTTTCCCCTCTCAACTGACTCACTGCTGAGAGTATCTAATCCACAAACTAGTCAAATGTGAAGAGGTGGAAGGAGAACACATAATCAGGGGGAAATTTTATATTTTGTCAATATATTTTTAACCACTAAGAAATATCATTAATTCCTCAAATAATGGGTAACTAGTGATCACAGAGACCAAAAAAGGACAGGTGCTTCCTTTATTACTTTAGTTTCTCTCGAAAAGCCCATCCCTTATCTATGGGACTTTGTGAGTATGGAGAAAAATATTAACACAACTGTCTTTCCAAGGAAAAATAATCTGATCATCTGATCATACTGCCTTCTCCAAAATTCGACAAGCCCATCTACACATGTAGCTCAGCCATCTTTGGGAATAATAAATATTGCAAGAGGGTCAAGTGACATTTTTCTCTTCGGTAAGGACAGACAGAATGAAAAATCATTGCTCAGGTGTCCTACAGACAAAACAATTCTGCAACTTTTTTTTTTTTTGCTAACAGTGGCATGGATCTTTATATTACAGTGCTGTGGATGTGCTAATGTCACTGCATTCTATTCCACGTGCTATCTTTTTCTATTAGTTAAAAAAAAAGAGACAGAAAATAAGTAATTTAAATAATCAACCAACCATTTAACTAATACTGATGAGGTGCTGCTATATGTCAGGTACCAGGCTAGAATCTGGGATTCAGAGACTAAAACTAAGGTGCACGTGATGCTCCAGTGACTTAAAGTTTAGGAGGGTTGTACTACCAGCAGGGAACTAACCTTGCAGCACATGATAAGAGTCACAGGGAACTTATGAACAAGACCATGGGCATGAGAAAAAACAGTTTTCTTTGTCAAGCTTTTCATCAAGAACCCCCGCTCAGGTAAAATAGACAAATTTTTCGGTAGATGAGTGTGGGGGACCCTTCAAGCAAAGAGAACATTCTGGGCAAAGGTATAGATAATAGAAAGAACACAGGGCATTTTAAGGACTGTCAACAGCTTAGGTTGACTGGAATGATGAGAATGTCCAGACTCTGGAGGCTCTTAGATGCTGCCTTAAAGAAAGGCCCTAACCTGCAGATCATGGAAGACCATGAAAGAGTTTTGCAGGGCAATGGCTACAATCAGAGGACTGAGGGCACACCTGGAGGTTGGCTGGCCATGCTCTTGGATTGAGGGTGTGGTAACAGAGATTTGAGTTACCAAAGATCTGAAAACTGGATGACAGGAGAGGTGTCACAGGTGTCACAGTATAAAGACAATCACCCCAACCCAGACCATCCTTGTATTCCTGGGGTTTAATTCCCTCTGTATACAATTCTGAGCATGGATCCTATGTTGTGTCTGAGGCAAGTTGCTCTAACCTATGAGACTGAGCTGCAAAGTAAAACGGGAAAGAGTTAATGAGCGAGCAGAGGAATGAGAAGTCCAGAGACTGGCCACATAGAGGAGCCCGAGACCCTTCCTTTAAGGATGGTTGCAGGAACAATTAGTGATTAAATGAGGCCAAAATTGAAGTGTGATTGCGAATGCTGTATGAAGAGGTCCGGTTGGAGAGGCCAGATGTTTCCCAGTTTGCTTTGGGAAACCTAAGCCCTAGAAAAGGATCTGGAAAAAGCCGTCAGGAACTATTAACCTGTGACAATGGTCTATTGCCTTGGTAATGATCTTTCCTCTCCACAGATGTTTCCAATGATAGGAAATGTGGAAACATAAAGCCCATTTGCCCAATGGAGCCCACCCTTAGCTTAACTGAGAACAATGCACAGAGAGTTTTTAGAGAGTCTATTGTGATTCTCCAGCCTCCCTGAGCTTGCAGGAATGTGTTTATTCGGTTTGATTTTAAAATCTACTTTTTCCACTTTCTCCCACTGCCCCTCCTCTCCACCAAATAGCACTGGTCTTGCATTCTTGTTGAAATCATGCACCAGGAAAACCCATCAGACCCTGTGGTAAGAAGAGGGTGCTGACAGTCCTCCTGTTAATTATTTAGGCTAGTGGGGCAATTATTTGCTTCTTAAAGATATTTGTTCTTCTGATGATGAAAAAAATCCTTATAATCTGGCCAGCTGGAAGAAAACACGATCCCTAAAATTTGATGGCATAAACTTGTTTTAGATTTTTCTAATACCATCTATGGCTTAGTATTAGGTGGGTGAAAAAAAAAAAGATAAAAACATTGAAAAAAGATGCTAAAAATTAGCATGGCTCACAGTCTCCCTGTCTGGATATGATCCTCTGGCCAGCAGATCAGTATCCCCAGGGAGCTTTGAAGTGCATCTCCCCAGACCTGCTGCTTCAGAATTAGCATTTTAAAAAGATTTTCCAGGTGATTCCATGTAGTCCTTTTGAGAGCCACATAGAAGGTTTCATATGGCAGGCATTTGGAGCAAGCAGCCTGTTTTTGGTATTGGTCTTTGCCTTAGTCAGCCAAAGGGGTACTTATGCAAAATACCAGAAATCTGTTGGCTTTTATAAAAGGTACTTATTTGGGGTAGAAGCTTATAGCTACCAGGCCATAAAGCCCAAGTTACTTTCCTCACCAAAGTCTGTTGCCACATGTTAGAGCAAGATGGCTGCCTACATTCAGCCTTCCTCTTCCTCTTAAGGCTCCATGGTCAGGCTCTCTAGGCTTTATCTCTCTCCCTGGGGCTCAATTCTCTCTGGGCTCAGCTGCTTTGTTATCTCTACAAGGACAGCTGTGGACTGTCAGACGAATGGCTTGTCTCTTTTCCCTGGGCCTTCTCTCCTTCTTCACGACCAAGCTCCTCTGTGTGCTTACTTCCCGGGGCTCCAGCTCAAAAATTCCTACATCAAAAACTCTAATTCTCTCCTTTGCCATGTCTTTTATCTGTGAGTCCCTACCCACTAAGGGGTGGGGACTCAACACCCTACTGATGTGGCCCAATCAAAGCCTTAATCATTATTTAATCAAGTAAAAATGAAGCCTCATATCTAATCTAATATGCCAGGAGGAACAGACCAGTTCACAAACATAATCCAATATCTATTTTTGGAATTCGTAAAAAATGTCAAACTGCTACAGTCTTCTTCAAAGAGAGGGACTCATAACTTCATTTTTATTGTGGTTCATGGACCTCCATAGCAGGAATACTTACAGCAAGGATTGTGTTTGTAGCAATTTATATTTCACATTTTGTCATTTAGAATTTTAAAAATTTCATTTTGATTTTGATTTGGTATTCTAATTCAATTGATGTTGCTTGTACAAAAAAAAATCAGAATAAAATAGGATATTTGTATATTAAAAATTATCTTGAACAAAAAAATAGTGGCATCATGAAAAAGAAAAGGTAAAACAATCTTATGGTAGGGCAAACATTTCAGGTTATTAGTTGATTTATTTTATTATCTTATTTATTTCATTTTTTTTGGTTGATTAATTTTAAATAAAAAGGCAAAGCAAACAAAAACAGAGCTTGGCATACAATGGGCACTCAACATTTGTCTGTACCCACTCCCATGATAAATGAATGAAATATTTTAGAAAGAAAAATTCTAAAAAGACTTTCCTTAATAGCCATTTCACATTTTGATGATAGCTATACCTAATTGGCTTGCTATATTTCTGTTGGGGAAGGACTTCATTAGAATACATCAATTGAATTTAAAACTCTCTTAAGTTTCTTTAAATTAAGATACAATAATTCCAGAATAAACAGATGAACCCTGGGGTCAGGAATAATCCATTCAGGAAGTAGCTTTGGCACTGTCAAATATAAGATCATTTAAACCACCAAAGCACATTCATTGTTAATATTTAAAGAGTTCTGGGAGATGTGTCCATTTATTTCACAATTTAAAATAATTCTTAACAACCACCTTTGGATATCTTTGAACAAAATTATCATTAAAACTAGCTGTATATTGCACCCATGAGCCCAGTCCATTGTATCGACCTTCAATCATTAGATTCTTAAAATAAACAGTGGTAACTGGGAGTTGATTATGCTCATGATAGTTTTTGGAAATGGACCAAAACAGACAGAAGATTCAGGCTGCAACACCGGGTTCTCTTAATATGCGTTCAGATGACATTTAAGAAGTTCAATGCTATGCTAATTTTTAGTTCATAGTACATATTACAAAAGTAGGTTGCTTGGGAGTAATTTTTATTGCCATGATCTTAGTTGATTTGAAGCATGCAACTAGAGCTCAAGGAATTCTTTTCTGAAGTAATTAAGGCCCTCTATTTGCTAAGATGTTAGACTCTGAAAGGTTCTTTACACATTCAGAGTGATCCACTACACATGATTCTTAAATCTACCTCTTGGTAAGGTGCAGGGTAGACACACCTTGCTGCAGTCCATGTTGTTATTTGCCATCTGTGAATTTAAGAAGAAAAGGTTCTGTATTCAAACCAGTATTTCCCAAAACATACACATCCAGGCACTGCTGTCAATATGCACCTTGAAAAACATGAATTCTGTGGTTGATGATGTTTGAGAAACTCTGCATTCTATGGCCTTCTCTTAGGAATTCGTAATTGCATTACAATATTAAAGACTTTGAAATCACTGCAGTGGACTCTTGGTGAAGATGACAGACTGAACAGTCTCAAAAGGGACTTTAAACCTACCCTTAACCCAGAGATTCAAGATTAAGTACCTAATCAAGTTCAAAAGAAAGTAAAGGATATTTTCAAGTGCCAAGATCAGATGGGGGGAATAACAGAATCTTTGCCAGTCCCTATGCACCTTTATGGAAGTTAGAAATAGATTAGTCTTTCCCTAGATACATTACTTCAATCTGTTACAATATTGCCATAATAAATTGATTTTATTTTTAAAAAGGGACTGTGATATCTATCCGGAAATTGCTTTAGTGAGTATATGAATTTACGAATTTATATGTTAATGTGAATGTCATCCCCTGGGATCATGCAACGTACAGTGGGCACCACATTGTGCAATAGCCTGGGGAATTCTAATTCAGAGTGTTAAGAAACTGGGGAGGGATAGCCACTGCTGATTATAGCCTTAGGTTTTTCCAGGCATAATTACTGATAACGGCCCTTCTCACTCTCAAAAAAAAAAAATGTACCAGTTGGAAAATAAATTACATGGATTACTTAGTTAGGAACTGTAAGCACATGAAGGCAATGGCTTTCAATGTCATTGGAGACCCAAGCACCGACTGTAGCCGATGACACTGTCACCCTTCTCATCCCCTGCATGGGTGGGGTGTGCCATTTCAGTACAAGCAGGCTCTATTCCAACTGCCAGCATCTCCACCTTCAGCCTGAAGGGCTTCTCTGGTTGGTGAAGCCCACTCTCCTAGGTGCACAGAAGGCCAGAAATACTGCTATGAATCCTCCCTTAATCTGACTCATCCAATTTTGGTATATAAACACCCCGTTCCCTTGTCTCTCACGTGGGATAACTGGGGCATGCGTTCAACGCTGGCTTCCAGATTTCCCCAGTGAGATTAAACTAACCCTTCACTGGCTGCTTTCCCTTCCTTGCCTCACCTCCCTTCTCCCATACTGGTGTTACCTATGATTTCTCCCTAAATAGACTACTAATATCACTTGACTCAGAGTGGAGAAATTTCTGGAAGAACCCAAATTAAGCCATTCATATGTAGCGGGAAACTAAACCTGAACTCTTCTGTTAAAGTTAGGAAACTCTAAGCTTCCAAATCTAGGAAAATGAAATTATAAAAAGCCATCTATTCCCTGAGGGAAAGACAGGAAAGTTACTGTGGTAGGATGAATGATGAACCCAGAAGAAATCAAGGTCCTAATCCATAGGACTTAAAACCCTGGAATGTTACCCTATAGGAAAAAGGATCTTGAGATGGGGAGATCATCCTGGATTAGCTTGGTGGTCCTTAAATGTAACCTCAGGAGTCCGGTACTTGTTGTTTGTTTGGTACTTGACATGCAAGCTAGAACTTGTCGGTGTTGGTTGCCTTGTGACTCGCTAACATTTCCAGCCTAAAAAAGGATCACACATTAGTCACACAGTAGCTCTTGCCCTGTGCATATCCCATTGTGATCTTATCTTAGCTTCTGTGGTCATTTTGTTTATTTTCATGGGTCCCAAGAAAATGAGCAGTGATAGTGCTAAGCAGAAAAGAAAATTACTTCGCACTACCATTGACCAAAAAAAAAGAAATAATAGGTAAATATGAGAGCGGTATTTGCTCTTGCTAGGGAATATGATACGCCTAGAACAACGGTCTCCACCATCAATAAGAATAAAGAAGCAATAAAAAAGGCTGATGTTGCAAAAAGAGTTAAAGCAGTAACAAAGCAGTGTTCCCAAACACTCGAGGAAATTGAAAACCTGTTATAAATTTGGGTAAATGAGAGGCAGCGAGCAGCAGTGTATGAGAAGCCATGACATGTGAAAAAGTGAAAATGTTGCATGCTGATCTTTTGAAAAACAAACTGGAACCGAGAGATGAGAATGTTATTTTTTTTTTTTAAGCCACAGCTGGTTTGATAATTTTTAAAAGAGGATGGAATCCATAGTGTTGTGAGGCATGGCAAGCTAGGGAGTGCTAATAAAAAGGCTGCTGCTGAATTTGTCAGTGAATTTCAAGACTACGTAGAGGTAGAGGGTTTTATTCCCTACCAAGATTTTAACCGTGATGAGACCGGAGTTTTTTGGGGAAAAAAATGTGGAGTAGAACCTACATCACAAAACAGGAGAAGGCATTACCAGGCCACAAACCAATGAAGGACAGACTCACTCTACTGTTGTATGGGAATTTTGGTGGGGACTTAAAACTCAAACCTTTACTAGTCTATCATAGTGAAAACCCATGAGTTTTCAAGAAGCATGATGTCATAAAAAGCAAACTCCATGTGATGTGGAGGGCAAACAGCAAAGCTTAGGTCATGAGGCAATTTTTCACTGAGTAGAGAAATGAAATGTTTGGTCCCTCAGGGAAAAAATATTTGCTGGAGAAAGATTTGCTTCTGAAAGCTCTCCCACTTTTGGACAATGCACCTGCCCACTCTCCAGGCTTGGAGATGACTCACTGGAGGAGTTCAGCTCCATCACTGTAAGGTTCCTGCCCCCCAACACCACTCCTCTCATCCAGCCCATGGACCAGCAGGTCATTTCAAACTTCAAAAAGTTGTGCACTAAGGTGCTTTTCCAGAGGTGCTTTGAGATCATCTCTGACACCCAGTTGACCGTCATAGAATTCTGGAAGGAGCATTTCAATATCCTGCACTGCCTTAACCTTATCGATAAGGCCTAGAACGAAATCTTTTGAAGGACAGTGAATTCGGCATGGAAAAATCTGTGGCCAGAAACTGTGACTCAGAGAGACTTGGAAGGGTTTGAGGCTGACCCAAGCCTGCAGGTGCAGAGGGCACAGCTGTGCAGGAGATTGTGTCTTTGGGCCAGTCCATGGATCTGGAGGTCGATGGTGCTGATGCTGAGGAGTTAGTGGAGGAGCATGGTGAAGAGCTCAGCACCGAGGAGCTGCAGGGACTACAGAAGGAGCAGCAACAAGAGGGGGCTGAGGAGATTTCTTCAGGTGAGGAGGAGATAGGGGAGGATGTCCCCAGTTCCTTGATTTAAAAAATGTGTGCAAAATGGGCAGAAGTTCAAAACTTTGTGGAGAAGTACCATCCAGGCAAAGCTCTGATGAACAGAAATGTGAGTTTATGGAATGACCAAACAATTTCACACTTTGGAGGAATTCTGAAAAGAGGACAGAAGGAGTCCTCATTGGGTAAGTTTTTAGTGAAGGTGACAAAGAGTGTGTCCGAGCCTGTGGTGCCAGTTGAAAAATGGCAGAAAAGAGAAAGAACACCCGAAGTGCAAGTGCCTGATGTTCTATTGGAGGGAACTCTCCTTCCAAGCAACACTCCACGTAGCCTCTCCTCCTCACCACTCTCCTCCCACCATCCCATTAGGCCATGGACTCTTCTCAGTATAGGTAAAGTGAAGTTTTTATTTTATTTAAATTTAAGTATTTATTAATTTTTAGGTTTATTTCTCATGTAAAGTAATGCTATACTACCCTATCTTTTTACATATTGCCTTAAAAATGTGCATTTTCTTTGGTTTAGGAATGCATTAAATTTTATTACATTATTCCTTATAGGAAAACTTAGGAAATTGGAAATGTCTCCCCCTCCCCAAAAAAAGAAAAGCTGTATGAAAAAATGTTTAATGAAAATTTGGATGGTCTCTGGCTCAGTGTCTCTTATATAACCTCCTTTATAAATATCCTACGTAACAAGTAGGGCACTGATGAAAGGGATTCCTAGCCGTGCTGGCTTGGAGTTATGCTCCCCAGGAAAACATGTTCTTAATCTTCTCCCCTTCCCATGATATGAATCCATTAGAACTTTTTAAAGGTGTTATTATCCATTAAGCTGTAGCCAACTGAATCAGGATGGGTTTTCATCCCATTACTTAGAGAAAAGGAAAGAGAGAGAAAGCCATGGGGAGCATAAGATGACGAAAGTCAATGGAACTCAGAAAAGAAAGGAGAAGACACTATGTGCATTGTTATGTGACAGAAAAGCCAATGATCAAAGACGTCACGCAGACAGCCTTAAAATGCACAGTATTCTTGGAGAAAACATAGCCTTGCTGATGCTTCGGTTTTGGACCTTTCCTGGCCTCAAAACTGTGAGCCATTAAATTCCTGTTATTTAAGCCAGTACATAATGTGGTGTTTATTTTAGCAGCTGGAAAACTAAAACACTAGCCAAAATATATCATGATGTATGGGACCAAAAACCTATAATTCCAAATCCTCTTCTTTCTTATGCTTTCATGTGGCAGATTAAAGAAGTGGGAACAGAATTATATTTAGTCCAACTCCTACTATTTACAAAGTTAGAAGATCCCCTTTATAAATTATAAACTGATGGTCTACTTACCAAATCCTGTTTTGTTTCATAGACAGAACATCTTAAAAGATTGACCAAGATTTGAAAATCAGGGATATTCACCTAAAAATCTTGAATTTTGGACAAAAAAATAAGCAACCTAGAACCTGCAGCTCATCTGAACAATAATCAGCTGGAACTAAATAGCATCTGTTCTTTATAGACCAGATATCCAGTCTCAATTGGACCACAGAGCCCACTGTCCTACTGTTTTCTAGATACTAAGATTTTTCTTAAGCTCAGACCATGTCACTCATTTAGATTACCTGCCTGGTGCCTGTACTCATTCAAGTTTGTAAAGTTAATCTATAAGAATATTTAAAAGATTTTTAAACTCAAATTCTTGAATATAATGAAAGGGTTCATGAAGAATGAACTTACATTCTGCAGTGAGAACTATGTTTTCTTTAAACAATAGTTTTATTGAGATATAATTCATATACCAAAACTACACTCTTTTAAAGCATACACTTCAGTAGTTTTTAGTGTATTCACAGAGTTGTGCATTCATCATTACTATAAAATTCCAGAACTTTTTTTTTTTTTTCCAATACCACGGCTGGGAATTAAACCCAGGACCTTGTATGTTGGAAGCCAGTGCTCAACCATTGAGCTACACCAGTTCCCTCAAGTTGGTTTTTTCATTTGTTTGTTTGTTTGTTTGTTTTAAGAGTTACCAAGGATCGAACCCAGGACTTCATACATATGAAGCAAGCACTCAACCACTTGAGCTATATCCATTCCCCTAGAACATTTTTATTACCTAAAAAGTAACCTCATACTCATTAGCAGTCACTACCCATTCCTCCATCCCTGGTCCCTGACAACTACTAATCTATTTTTCTACCTCTATAGATTTGCCCATTTGTGGTATTTAATATAAATAGAATTATATAATATGAAGCCTTTTATATCTGGCTTCTTTCAATTAGCATAATGCTTTTAAGGTTCATCTATACTGTAGCATGTATGTTATGAGCTAATAACATTCCATGGTATAAATATTACATGTTTTATTTATCCATTCATCAATTTTTTGGACATTTGGGTTGTTTCCACTTTTGGGCTATTATGACTAATGCTGCTAATAATATTCATATACAAGTTCCTATTCTTGACTATATACTGAGGAGTGGGATTGCTATCATAATTATATTTAACTATTTGAGGGACTGCCAAAGGGACTGCACCATTTTGCATTCTTACCAGTGATGCGTGAAGGTTCCAGTTTCTCTGCATCCTCACCAAAATTTGTTATTGTCTTTTAAATTTTACTATCCTAGTGGGTATTAAAATGTATCTTATTGTGGTTTGATTTGCATTTCCCTAATGACTAATGACATTGAGCATCTTTTCATGTGCTTGTGGCCATTTGTATAAATTCTTTGGAGAAACGTCTATTCAAACATTTCCCCCATTTTATACATCGGGCTATTTTCCTTTTTATTGTTGAGTTGTAGAAGTTATTCTGACTACAAGTCCTTTATCAGATATATTGATTTGCAAATATTTTCCCCCGTTCTATGAGTTGCCTTTTAACTTTCTTATAGTATTCTTTGAACACAAGTTTTAAATTTTGATGAAGTCTTATCTATTTTTTCTTTCATCATTTGTGTTTTTGATGTCATATCTAAGGAAGTATTTCCTAGTTCAATGTCATGAAGATTTACTCCTATGTGTTTTTCCAATAGATATAATAGTTTAGCTCTTATATTTAGGTCAATGATTCATTTTGATTTACTTTTGTATGTAGTTTGAGGTAGAGGTCCAAGTTCATCCACTTGCATCTGGATTTGCAGTTTTCCTAGGACGATTTATTTAAAAGATAAATTCCCATTGAATTTTATTGGTACTCCTGTTGAAAATCAATTGACTATAAACATAAGGAATTATTTCTGGAATTTCTATTTTATTCCATTGATTTATTTCTGTCTTTTCTCCAATACCATACTATGTTGTTTGTGTAGGTTTATTGCACATTTTCAAATCAGAAAGTGTGAATTCTCCACCGTTGCTTTTCTTTTTCAAGATTGTTTTGGTTATTTTGCATTACTTGCATTCCCATATGAATTTTAGGATCAGCTTGTTATTTTGTGTAAAAAAAAATAAAATGCAGCTGAGATTTTCATATGGATAATGTTAAATCTGTAGCTCAATTTGGCAAGTATTGCCATCTTACCAATTTTAAGTATTCCAACATGAAGATGGTATGTCATTCCATTTATTTGTTTTCTTTAATTTCTTCCAGTGATATTTTGTTGTTTTCTGCATGCAAGCTAGCACTTATTTTGCTAAATTTATTCTTAAGTCTTTTATTCTTTTTGATACTATTATAAGTTGAGTTATTTTCTTAATTTCATTTTCTGATTATTCACTATTAAAACATAGAAATACAATTGATTTTTGTATAATTGGAAGAAGTCAACAGTAAAGACATTTGATACTGGGTTTTCTTTATGGGAAGTTATTTTTCTAAATTCTAATTCAATATTTTTACTAGTTAGGTCTATTCAGACTTTCAATTTCTTCTTGAATCAATACTGGTAGTTTTTATCTTTCTAGAAATTTGTCCATTTCATAGAGATTATCTGTTTGTTAGCAAACACTTGTTCATAGGATTCCTTTATAATCTTTGTTATTTTTGTTTGTTTCATAACTTCCTATAAAAATGAAACTTAGCCTAATTATAATTAATGCTTAAAAGTTACCTCCTGAAAACCTCCTTGTTACTCAAATGTGGCATCTCTCTAAGCCAAAGTCAGCAAATAAACACACCACCTTCCTGCTGATGTAGGACATGACCACCAGGGATGAGCCTCCCTGGCACCGAGGGAATTATTACTAAGCACTAACCAGCGATGCATTTGGAAAAATACCGTTATCAAAAGGGGGCCTCATTAAGCAAAAAAGAGTTTTTATGGCTAACAGATTTCAAAGTGAGTCAAGAGATCATTCCTGAGGTTGTGCATATGCAGGTCTCAGACAGATTTCACTAACTGCCACAGTAAACACAGCCTCCAATAAGAATGCTCCCCAGGGCTATAGGGACATCTGGACACCAGAGGCAAGACACACAACTTCATGAAATCAACACCTTTTGGCAGGCCCTATTGGGGAATATATGATAACTTATTTCCCCAATATTACATTGTTATACTCACGATTCTTCTATTCCTTTTATTTGAACCTATACTTTTCAGCATACCCATTAAGTATATCTCTCAGAGACTTAAATCTTCAGGTTGTTCATATTCTGGTTGAGCCCTGAATCCCAGCAGAGTTGTGGCCAACTCCTACTCTCCAGTTCTTTGAAGTTGCCCTGGACAACCCACAAAATGGTGATGATGGACAAGTCCAATCCCCAAAATCAAGAAGTATCTGCAACTGCACACAAACAATTCTTTCCATCTGTCCCATAATATCTAAGTCTCCTCTCAACCTGAAGCAGTCAAAGTGGTCATCATCCCAAATCTCTCAATAGTGAGGAATGAACAAACATAAGTGGAGAGTGAAACCACAGACCAAAGTAGATTTATTGTTATCATAATTATTAACTTGTATTAATGGAAGTACTTGTAACATTGATATAAAGATAGTGGTTACCAGGAATTCAGAAGGGAGGGGGAGGGATAAATAGGTATAACACAGGGCATATTTAGGGTAGTGAAATTGTTTTGTGTGATATAAAACTGTAGAGCACAAAGTGTAAACCATAATGTAAACTATAAACTTTGGTTAGTAGCAATGCTTCAATATTGGTTCATCAGTTGTAACAAATGTACCTCACTAATGTAAGATGTTAGTAATATGGGAACCTATATGTGTGGTTCTATGGGGGTATTATATAGGAATTCCCTATACTTCCAGTGTAATTTTTCTATAAATGTAAATCTAAAATTTCTCTAAAAATAAAGATTCTTATTATAAAAAATCATGTCCCCTCTTTCATTCTTGATTTTAATAATTTGGGTTTTCTCCATTTTTCTTTTGGTCAATTTAGCCAAATATTTCTCAACTTTGTAGAACTTTTCAAAGAACCAACTCTTGATTTTCTTCTATTTCATGTATTTCCCCTTTAATCCTTACTGTTTCCTCTCTTTTTGCTTGCTTCAGCTTTTGTTTGCCTTTTTATTGCCTTAAAGCAGAAGGTTAAGGTATTGATTTGGAATCTTGCAGCTATCCTAAGCACTGCTCAGCTGCAACTCATTGTTTTGGTATGTTGTGTTTTCATTTTCATTCATCTCAAAGTATTTTCTAATTACTCTTATGATTATTTAGGAGTGTATTGTTTAACTTCTACATATTTGTGACTTTCCCAACTATCCTTGTTATTGATTTCTCATTTCTTTCCATTGTATGATTTAAATCCTTTTATGTTAGTAATACATGTCTTATCAATATAATGTATCCTGGAAAATGGTCAATGTTCACTTGAGAAGAATGTGAATTCTGATGTTATTGGGTGGAGTTTTCTACAAATGTCTGTTAGGTCTAGCTGGTTTATAGTTTTGTTCAAGTCTCCTACTTATGTGTTGTCCTTCTCTCTAGTTGTTATGTTAATTATTAAAAGAGGGAGTACCTAAGTGAACTATTATTGTTGGTTCATCTATTTCTCCCTTCACTTCAGTTAGTTTTTCCTTCATGTATTTTGGGGCTTTGTTGTTGAATGCATATATATTCATAATTAATAAGTCATTCTAATTGATTGACACCTTTATCATAAAATATCTTTCTTTGTTTCTAATAACAATTTTTGCCTTAAAGTTTATTTTGTTTGATGTTAGTTCAGCCACTGCCCCTTCCTTTTGGGTACTGTTTGCATGCTATTTTTTTTTTTTTTTTTTTTTTTTTTTTTGCCATTCTTTACTTTCAATCTTTGTGTCTTTGAGTCTAAAGTATGTCTTTTATAGGTAAGATATAGCTGGATCAGGTGTTTTGTTTTTTTTTTGAAAAAAATTCTTTTCTATTCTACCAAACTCTGATTTTTTTATTAGAGTGTTGGGTCCATTTACACTTAAGGTAATTACTGAAAGGTAAGATTTACATCTGCCATGTTGCTATTTGTTTTCTGTATAACTTACAACTTTTTGTTTCTCTACTCCTCCATGGCTGCCTTATGTGTGTGTGTGTAATAAATATTTTCAACTATGCAATTTAAATTCTCTTTTTCTTTCTTATATTGTACTTTCTGAGCTATTTTCTTAGTGGCTACTCTGAGAAGTGCAAGTAACATCTTGCACTTAGCTTAATAACAACTAAATTTCAATAATATATTTTAAAAACCTTTGCTTTAATATTACTCCATCTCCTTCTCTCATATTGACTATTATTTCACAGAAGTTACATCTTTATACAGTAAAAATCCATCAACACAGTTTTATAACTCTTGCTTTGGATGATTGTTTTTTAAATTGGATAGGGGAACAAAAGAGTTACCAAAAAATAGTTTACTGTCAATTATATTTACCTATTATTTATTTTTCTGGTGTTCTTGATTTCTCCTTAGAGTTACTGTTAGTGTTCTTTAATTTCAGTCTGAAGAGTCTCTTTAGCATTTCTGTAAGATATGTTTGCTAGTGAAAAACTTTCTTTTTATTTTTATGGGAATATCTTATTTCATGTACATTTTTTATATTTTCTCTGTATATAGAATTTTGGGTTGATAGTCTTCTTTCAGTACTTTTATATGTCATCCCACTGCTTTCTGGCCTCCACAATTTCAGGTGAGAAGTCAGCTGTTAATTTTATTGAGGCTCCATTGTATGTGATGAGTTGTTTTTCTCTTCTGGCTTCCCAGATTCTTTCTTTGTCTTTGACTTTGAGCAGTTTGACTGTGATATGTCTACGTGTGGATCTCTTAGATTTTATTCTTCTTGAAGTTAATTGAGCCTCTTGGATGTGCAGACTAAAGTTTTTCATCAAATTTGGGAAGTTTTAGCCATTATTAATTCATATATTTTTATGACTTTGTCTCTCCTCACCTGGGATTACCAGATGTGCATTGTGATAGTTAATGGTATCCCACAGGACCCTAAGGATGGGTTCATTTTTCTACATTTCTCGTCTCGTCTTCATTTTTTTGTGTTCTTCAGATTAAATAATCTGAATTGAACTGCCTTCAAATTCACTGATTCTTTATTCTGCTAGTTAAAATATACTGTTGAAACCAGATAGTGGATTTTTAAATTTCACATATTTTGCTTTCCAACACCAGAATTTCCATTTGGTTCTTTCTAATAATTTATATATCTTTATCAATATTCTCTATTTGGTGAGAGATTGTTCTCCAACTTTACTTTAGTTCTTTAGACTTGGTTTCCTTCACTTCCTTGAACATATTTCAAAGAGCTTATTTAATGTCTGTATCTATAACATGCACTGTCTGGGCTTCCTATTTCTATTGACTCTTTCTCTTGTGTAGGGGCCATATTTTCCTGTTTCTTTGCATGTATTATGACTTTTTGAAAACTGGACTTTTAAAATAACATGGCAACTCTGAAAATCAGATTCTACCCCCTCCATGTGATTTATTGATATAGTTGGTGCTATTTGTTTCCTGGCCTAATTATGTAAGGTCTTTATTTTTTTGTTGTATGTGGCCACATGTTGATTAATGACTGGACAGAGCTTTTGTTAAATATCTTGAAGCAATATGTCTCCTGACTTTTCCAAGAAATCTTTGTGTGTGTTTGGGGCACACTTTCAGTGCTCTGGAAAGCAGTTTACAACTCTGCCTTAGCCTTTACTTCCTGCTTTGATAGAGCATTAAGTCAGTCAATGTGAAAGACTTAGGCCTTCTCAGGTCTTTTGGGGGCATGTACACAGCCCTGTTCATGTAGAAAACCTTCTAATTCCCAAGAATACATTGGATTTTTTCAAAGTCCCTTATAGATATCTCATTCTCCAGCATTTCCTTTGAGTTTTTTTGCCTAGCTTTTTGTTAGACCCAACTGGTAACCCTCTTTCAGACAACTTTGATGTTAAATGAGTGCCACTGATTGATTTTAATATATGGCCTATGGATATACAAAAGGCAAACTCTCAACCAGTTTAAATAAAGACATACCCTGAGAAAAGAATTTTTCAGTGATCTAGTTAACAGTTTAACTAGTGAGAATTCTCTGATGATAGAGCTTTTTAGTAAGCTCCAAACTTGTTCTTCCCCCTTCAGTGGCTAGAAGACTGCTGATTTCCATAGCAATCATAGTTGTGTGAGGTTGTGTTGTATTGTTCAAGGTTCCCATGGAACTGAAGATGGGATTAGGGCAAGCTACAATACCACAAATTTCACTGTTCTTACCACAGTCAGTCATTTTCTTGAATAAATACTCCTTGAATTGTTGCAAGCTTTTGCAAATTTCCAGAGTTCTGAAAGAGTTGATTTTGATAGTTTTGTCAGTGTTCTCATTGCTTTTATGGAAAAGCTGATTTATTAACTATTTATTTTTGAATTATATGCAATTTCCGATACTTCACCATTTTTAACTTACAGAAAAAACAATTTTATAAATTTTATATGGTTCTAAGTAGTGTATTTTGTAATGCGCTAACCTGAGCCTACTCATAGGTCACAAATTGGGGCTTCAGTAGTGTGGGGTCTAATAGTATATTCTTGCTCCTCTCTAAACTCAGGGAGAATATGAAGCAAATGGGAATAAAAACAGACTCTCTGTTATGGTCCAGTGCAGCTTCCTTTCTCTTTGTGTGCTGCTTTTCTTTTTCTATAATCTGCATTGCTTTTATCTTATTCCGTATGGAGCAGGGGTTCTTAACCTTTTTTGTTCCATGGACCCTTTTGCCAGTCAGGTGAAAGCCATGGACGCATTCTCAAATGTAGTTTTATGACACTCAACTAGCGTCAGGTTTAGCAACTACCATAATTTTGAAGTGTGGATGAACGTAAGCGATTTTTTGAGATATGCAACAACTGGAATATGATATGAAACAAATACTACTATAGTGTATTGCATACATGCATAAGTGAAGGAAATGCTAGAGTTCAGTTAGAAGTCAGAGAAAATAAAGATAATAAGTTGATTTTTTCAATTTAAGCTCATGGACCCCCTGAAATCTTTTAAGAACCCCTGGTCTAGAGTATAATTCATTAGATCGTTGTTTAGGGCCATCATTGATTGTTCAGAGCAACTTTAGTTTTCGCATTTGTACCTCTCAAAGATCATTTTAAGGACATGCACTTTTAATTTATCAAGGGACTTATAGTGAGGGTTTCTTCTCCAATACCCTTTGCAAAAGGCAGGTGATACTCTTTAAATTCCATCCTTATTTTTAATATTGTCTGTTTCTTATGTGTTCAAATCACTTCCTAAGCTGAGTTCTCTGCTTTGTTTCTCCATTCTCTGCAGTAAAGAGCACTCTCTGCCAAGCCGTAGAGGTTGGAGGGGTTATATATTCCCCTGGTGGGAACAGTCACTTCTTGATTAGCATCTGACCTGAAAATAAATTTCCCACTTTAGAGCATTTCCTGTGTAACATGATTAACTATTCTTTCTACAGTTGAAGCACAAGAAGGAACATTACCATCTAATTGCTTTGCGTCCTATAGTATGTAGGTTTTCATATCCCAGCTTGAAATACAAACCTTCTCTCGCTCTCTACTCTCCCAAATTAAGTCTAAACTCTTTAGCCTGGAATTTGTCCATTGCTGGACAAATGGACAAATGACTAGAACAATGCCTGACACATAGTAGGTTGAATGAATTAATTAATCCAAGAGCCTTTACACCCTTTCTAACCTCATTCCTCTTTAGTAAGCAGGCAAAGGTCTGGGCTCAACAGGTTTTGCTCCATTTGCTGAAGTGTCCTTGTGCTTCTCACATTCTTTTTCTTATGAATTTATTTCTGTCTGAAGTGCTCTACCATGAGCCTCCTTCTATCTATAGAAACCATATGCTTCCTTCAAGACCCTTCCCTTGTGCCCTGACATTGCTAATTTTCCCACAGCACATTACATATGCCTCAATTATGACTATTACCATAAGCCACTTTATATTCAAATCCATTGCAAAAGTAATTGTTTACATGCTCAGTGTCAGGCCCCTCTTATGAAGCATTTCAGATCCTCTCAACTTCACTTGTCCCTTGTTCTAGTTGCTACTGAGGACCAGCTCTCTGTGGGCTCACATCCCAGCAGGCGTGCGTGATACAGCCCACCTCATATCCATGCTTAGCCCCTCTCTCCTCTCGCACGGTATCTTCCCTATAGCTACAGAGGCATGAAATGCTGCAGGAGTCCATGTGCCTCTCACACATGCACAATCCAGGAGTGTGAACTAGTTCAAGCCATATGGGGCAAAATGTCTCACCAATGGAAGATGGAAATTGATGGATGAATTCTTCCATTCTTTTCCTTAAGGCAGACTGTCCTAAAATGTATCATTCAGGTGACACCTCAAAACACTGTTTTGTGAGGTCAAGCAGTCAGTTACGTTTGGTAGCAGGCAGTAGTCAAGTCCATAACAAATTCTTTTTTGTTTTCTTTCTCTGCCCCACTTACCCTTTCCTGTCTGTTCCCTGGAATTTCCCTCCCTAAGAAAAGTGAACAAATGCCTTTGCCATAGGCTTTGTTTTGGGGACACTGGCACTGAGGCATAATATAAGTTTACACTCAACGCTAGGAATTTGAAAAATGAAGGAAAGCATAGCTCCCACCCTGAAAGATCTGACTGCGGTGAAAATAGATAAATTGTTAACCATAAATTAAGGTAACCTCTGTAATATTGAACTGTGAATAAAGTACTAAGTGAACAGAGATGAGATGGCATTAATTCTGCTAGTGAACGTTTCCATGTAGAAGATAACATTGAATTAGGCTTCAAGTAATGAATACCGTTTTGCCAGGTGGGTAAGGAAAGTGAGAAAGGGCAATCAAGACCAAGCATAAGCAGCATGAATAAAAGGAAAACAGGTGGAAAAGCGCATTGTAGGCACATGTTTAATAATCTGTATTCCATGTATGATTATGAGTTCTTTGAAGAGAAGGAACAATCTTATTCCACTTGGTATAGTTTATTCTTTCTTTCATTCAGTCAGTAAAAACATGGAAAGTGTCTGGCACTTGATAATTGCTCAATAAATGGGTATTGGTTGGATCTGTGTTCTCAGCTAGCTTTTGTATGTTGCAGAGCAATGCTAATGCCCAAGTGTTCTTTGTTGTCCAAGAGCAGGTAGAAACCATTTGCTTTGATAGTGAAAGAAAAGGTGAGTACAGATAGTAGCTAAGTAAGACAGCTTCCCAATGGCTGCTGGGAGCACTTATGTGCATTCCTCTTTCCATGAAGCTGGATCATTCGAAGCATTAGGGGATTTGACCTGAAGAATATGGGAGATTTCAGAGGCACAAGAAAGCGATAAGATGCAGAAATGCTTTATGTTCACATCCCACCACTTTTGATCTACTGTAAATGTGTGGCTATATGTATATATGTATTTTACCTTTTTATGAAAATAAAACCTATTCTTTAAAAATCAATTCTTCTGACATTTGATGGGCACCTACCATTTGTCAGCATTGTGTTAAATGGTAGGATGGGAAAGGCAAGTCAATTTATTCTCCTTTGCCTGCATTGATAAATTGGTGATGGTTACCTTGAGAAACGAGATAAGGGTTTTGAAGCTCAATGTAGTCACAGACTAAAAGGGGTGTGCAACAATGAATAAGCAATGCTTATCTTTGATGCGGAAGGGTGGTGGAGTCAGAGCTCATTTGCCTCAGATTTGCTGCATCTTGGTCCTAGGAGTACAGGATGCATGAAAGCCCTGTCTTCTTGGAGCATATAATATAGTAATGATATTTGTGGGTAACTAATATAGCTTTAAAAAGTTGATTTGTAGCTTAAAAGAGGGAGTTCCCAAATAATTCAAACTTTGAGGGGCAAGGTTGAAGGTATTTCAAAGAGTCACTTTTATCTATTTTATATTTAGAGCTTTCTTCTAAGATTACATTTGAAAAACATTATTACAGAATGAAAAAAAAAACTGTGAAAAGCACTGATATAATCCACCTCATCCAAAACTTATTTCCCAGAGCATTCATTGTTCCCACCATGGGCAGTCTCCGTAATATTGGTTCTTTTTCCATGTGTGTGCCTTTAACCTCCTTGGGGAGTATGTGAGCTCCCTGAAGACAAGGGCCAGAACATCTGTTTCATTTCATGCCCCCCCCCTCCCCAAACCTAAGAAAGTTCTTTTGAATGAATTGGTGAAGAGCTAAGGGAATTGAACCTCCTTTGCCCCAAATATGTGGTCGACCTCAGTGGTGCTAAGATTGTAAGACCAGGGGTAATGAAAAAAGCAATAGTTAATTCTGTTCCAAACCTCAAGGAAATCTCATGTTAGCATCCATCAATGCCCTTACCTGAATGTTGACTTGAACAGTAATATTTTTGCCCAAAGGGCCATTCAAGAACCCAGAGAGTTAAATTGATTAAATTTCTGCCTCACTGCCAATAACATCAAGGAATATTGTGGTTACACAGGGATGGTGAAAGGCTTATTGCACTTGAACTACATGAATTTAAAACAGCAGCAAAAATCTCATTTTCCTTGCCAGCAGGCAGAAGACTCATCTTGTGTGGGTGCTTCAGTCAGGCTCACTCTGTAAGGGTCAGTCAGGCAGCTTCTGGCCCCTTTGTTCAACGTGGAGACTGGTGGGCTGTGTCATTCCTCCTGGCTGGGCAGGCAGAATGAGCTCACTTTAGACCACAGATCCCTCCGTTCAAGAAAGGGCAACGACTTGGACAAACCTGACAGACAGATGATCGCCTTTGGCTTGATTCCAAATGAGAATCAGTGAAGTATGGCTGCTGATGGAGAGGGACTGCACAAAGTAGAGAGAAATTGATAAGTTAACCATGTAACATTGTTGTCACTTGACATTTGGCCAGGCCAGCAGAAGCCCCTTAATAAATCACAATTCCAAGACTGCCACTTTCAGGGAAGCATGTAAAAATTAGTATTTTCACCCAAGTCAAAGGGAAGTGATCTTCTCCTCTCCCCTCCTCTCCTCTCCTCTCCTCTCCTCTCCTCTCCTCTCAGTATGAATGTGATTAATCCCACTGAATGATATGCTTGGGAGTGTGGGGATGGAAGAGTTTATGCCACACACACACACACACACACACATATATATATAGTCCTACAATTATAAAAGAGAGAACAACTAAAGAGACAATAACAATTAAATGCAATACATGATCCTGGACAGAATCTAATAATGGAGGAGGAAAGCCTCAAAAGGATGTTATTGGGACATAAGAAAATATTGGAATTTAGATTGTTAGCTGTATATAGATGTTAAATTTCTTGAAATTGATAACTGAACTTAAGGTGGTTATATAAGTGAATATCTTTGTTCTTAGGAAAAGTACATGGAAGTATTATGTGTTCAAGGAACATCATGTACACAACCTACTATCAAATGCTTAGAAAATAGATACATTGTTAGATAGAGGATAGGCAAGTGAATACATAGATAAAATGGTATGGCAAATGTGGCAAAATGTTAAAATTGGTGAATGTGGGTATCTAGGAGGTATGTTGGGGTTCTCTGTACATTATTTGGGTTGTACATTATTTTTGCAACTGTCCCGTAAGTTTGAAGTTATTTCAAAATACAAAGCTTAATGAAAAAATATTTGATGGAGATACGTATGCATGAGACAGAGTTATGCTTTATGCCTTTGAATTCCTAGTGCTTTGTCAAAGCTGGAATAAATTCAAAACTTTATAAGGCTTTTAGGTTCAGGCTTAAAGAATAAGGAAGTCAAGAATACTTTGTATCCACCATTTTCCTTTTGCAAGTTTGCTGTTACTGAATCGTTGAATTCTTACTTGTAATCAGGGACTCCCTCTATCCAGTTAGGAAAGCTAAGTGGAATACACATCTTCCAATGAACAGGTAGAGTATCCTTAAAAAAGTATATTCTCAGTGAGGAGATGGAGAAGTATGTAGGCAAGTGTGAATATATCCAGCTGTGAGAGGCTATGGAGGAGAAACTTGGGCAAGAGATTTAGCTATAGAACTCATCAGCAAACAGGTTATAATAGATTGATAGATTGAGTTAATGGTCCCATTTGTTCTCCCCTCCCAGCATCCATGCCCTTTACAATACAATTTTTCAGTTTATCCTATTACTACCCTGCTCTTTGTCTTTAGGCTCAATTGTGAAACTTGATTTGGCTAATGGGATGTTGCCAGATTCAATGCAAGCAAAGGTATGAGATATGCGTGTGAGACTGGGTTTGCTGTCTTCTGCTGTCACCATGAAAAGTCCCTATTCCCGGAAGTTTGCTGGACAAAACTACAGCTTGGACTCAAGCCCAGCCTGAATCAGCCAACCACCAGGTGACCAGCAAATAAATAAGTGAGAATAAGTGACTGGTATTTTAAGCCACTGAGTTTTGGGGTGGTTTGTTACACAGCAATTGCTTACTGATACTTAGGTGGTATTTGAAAATTTGAAGAAATTGAGCTAAGTCAGGCAAAGTTTTTAGAACACTTAAAGCTGTGATAAGCTATACAGCGTGGGGGGGAAATACAGGATAAAGTCAGTGTCAATATATTATAGTTCACCTGGTTGAGAGCTTCTATAACCTCCTCCTGTATTACAAAGAGCTATAAAGAGTAGAAAGAAGAACATAATAGAAGACATCTGCTGGGAAGTCGAGAAAGGCAAAGTTTTATTAATAAACTTACCCCTTTGTTGCCACTATGAAAATCACTACCTTTTCTGGGTATTACTCAGTAGTTACAGAAAAACAGCTACCATCTGTTGTGCAGTTATGGTGTATCAAATATATAATTAGACATTTTACTTACATTATTTCATTTAATCCTTACCATAATCTGGTATTATTATCCCCATTTTACAGATGAAGAAACTAAAGGTCTGACAGGCTGTATATTTTGATAAACAGAAAATGTTGGAGAATATAATTTTGTGTGAGTTTGTTTTGTTTGTTTTCTGTTCTGGTCTTTATCTTCTTTGTATTTTGTCTTGTTGATTCTGTGTTCTGCATCAATCCATGTCATCTCAAACTGGTCTGTACCCCCATTCCACTGACATAGTTTTTGTAATTTTTAAATAAGTCTTTCATTGTATTCAGAAAGCTTTGTCATTTGGCTATAACACATATATATACACATACATATATTTAACTAGATGATTGGATCCTGTGCAGACATGGTATGAGAATAAATATGGAACTCCTCTGTTAGTCACCTGCTTACCTACTCTAATCATATTTTCATTGAAAATCATATGTGGAGATTCTTTTATCCACTACACTGAAAAATGCAGTGATTTATCTAAGGTAGCGGTAATGGGAACTTCTGAAGTTCAGATAGACTCATTTAATTAAAATGAGTGTTTAAATTGACACAAATTCTACCATGAGACAGTGCTTAAACATACAGTTGGAGCTTTCTCAATGAAGATATGTGTGCACACACAAACATCAAAATACAAAACAAAACTGAAGAAAGGTATACATTTAATCCAACTGCTAACATCTTGGTGGTATTACCAGAAACGTCAGCAATCAACGGAGCTGCATGTAGACACGGAGCAGTGCCACTGACCAGAAGAGGGAAGAGTGGGTCTTTCAAGACGACTATCTCTCTCTTGATTCCACCTTGTTTCCACTTTCTCTTTCTCTCTGACTCAAAGAGAGGTTCTGTACCAAATAGAGCATTAGGCAAATGCCCCATGATGGGATGTGGTATCTTCCTGAGGGATCCAGAGTTCTCTCTCACCCTTCTTCAAGGGAGGAGCACTGGAGGGAAGCATGCCAACCTACAAGGTAGAGTTCTCCACTTGCGAGTGCTCTTGAAGTCAATGAGCAGCACATGTTGGAGATTCGTGCTTCTGGGATGCAGACAGTACATACGTTTTGCTTATCAGAAAGAACCAGGCAAAAGTGCTGTTAGTTGACAGCCTCCAGCTGGAGTGCATTCGGGATACCCTGTGGCTTTTGAGCCAAGGCTAGGCTGTTAATACCCTCAGCAGTCCCAGCCAATGACCGAGCAAGAGGAACCTGTTCATTTCTTCCCAACATGGGACTACTCTATAGCAATCCTTACACTGGGGGCCCCTATTGGGCTGGCTGAGACTTCCTCAGAGCTGTACTCAAGTCTGAGGCTCTGCCTAGCAAATCCTCCTTCCTTCCCACTCCCCTTTACCGGGTCTCAGTCCTGCATCATGGACTGAAGTTTCCCTCTGCCTGTTCCTACTTCCTTTTTCCTTTATAGTTCACAGACATTACCCTTAACAAATCTCTTGCACTTCTCACTCTGACTTGGTGTCTTTGCAGATGACCCAACTGACACATGAGAGATCTGTGAAGACAGAACGTAGGAGAGACGCTGGGGCTGGAGACTAGGGTTTGGGATTCATCTGCCCTTAGAGCGTTGTTGTAATCATGGCCATGCATAAGATCTGGGGGCTGTGTCAAAGGTCCCTCTTTCATATGAAGCTTCGTGTACGTTTAATTGAATGGTCTAGGACTGCATGGTTTATATTATGTACAGATAGATCCTGTCGGTCTTTTTCAATGATAACTTTTAAGCCTTAAGTAAATAGCTTCCTTCAGATTTTGTAAACAAGTTTAAGTCAATAATCTCACACCCAGAATGAGAAAACCAAATAGGCAGCCACCCCTTAGAGAATGGCATCTTAATAAGGTTGTTCTTGGATGTGGTACAGCTGGCTACCTCTATGTGGGCGATGAGAAAATGCAACATTTGGGAAACTGTCCCTGCCACCAACTATTTGTAGGATCAAGAGAAATCATTCTTTCAACCTTCCATGATACTAGCTGGGTGGACCTTCCCCTAAATGGAGGGCTCAGAGCTTCTTTTATTGAGACTTCTCACTGCATGAACCACCCAGTAGAGGAGCCAGGTTCATTACAATCCTTTATGTACTGTTTCTTCATTTGTTGCTCCTTGATGAGTCTTGAACCTTTAACATTGCTTCTATTTTCAGAAGTGTAGTGAGAAAGAGCTCTTCCTCATTGTAACTCAGGAGTCTGAAACAGGACTTTATTGAGTCATCTAGTTTCTGTAACTTTAGTAGTTTTGGTACAACCTTGGGGCATTTTGTCACATCTTCTACCATGTACTTAAAAATATGGGTCTCTATGATGACATGAAATAACTCCAAAGAAGACAGTGTCCCATGATACTTCAGTATAATAGAAAACAGGGGTTGGCAAACTCTTTCTGTAAATGGCCAGACATTAGCTATCTAGACCATATGGTCTCTGTCACGACAGAGCAAAAGTAGCCATAGACAATACACAAATGAAACTCTGGCCTAATGTACAGTACTTTCAAAATTCATTAAAACTTAAAGTAAAACAGTTACATTTTAAATGTACGTATGAAACGTCCTGCAATAAATAATGCATTTCTCAGCAACTATTTGGCCAGTTCCAACTTCTGCTCATCTGACTGAAAGTATCAAGCTTTACACTGTTTTGTCCTTAATTAATTAAAATTAATTGAGCATAAAACACTGTAAAAAAAGCTTAGAATCCTTGAGTTTCATAAAACAATACATTTGTTCTTCTCATGATAGCCTCATAAAAACAGTATTTTGAAAGTCATTCAGCCTCAGATTTACAGTTTTGTATTTTCCTCCACTTTCTGAATATTTGCTTCGAATGTTTTTTTATTGGTTTGAAAGCAAGGCTTACTTAAATACTGGATCTTTTCTCAGGAATTTCACAGTCCTCATTCTATGATGAAGGTGGGAAGTAGTTGCCATGGAGATGATTACACAGACTCCATTGAGACTTATGATTTCTGGTGGGAAATGAGCATCAAGAACAAATGATTTTTAATAGCACTTTCAAATGTCAAAACTAACGTTTAAACTGACCCTATCATAATGTCAATGGGAATATTTAGTTATAATTACTTCAACTGGTAATGAAAAGTTGTTGGATATTGATACTAAAGTCGAATGCTGTATGGAACATAGAATTAGATTAGACATAGCCTTGGGCCATATCCTATATTCAAACCACATTTCTCTCCAGGGAGAAAGAGCTAGAAGAGTGGTTTCTCAAGGATCTGAATGTTGTTAGATATATTTGTAAATGGAAGATAGAAAATGCAAATTTAAGAGGGTTTGCCTCCTGATGTGACTGAACTAGGGATTTTCTGTGTGGACTAATTGAAAAAAAGTTGGATTGGGAATGAAGATTAAATTCCATTCTTGGCTCTGTTACAAAGTCCCCTTAGACTAAGGGTGCCAGATTTAGTAAGTGAAAATATAGGACACCCTGTTAAATTTTCATTTTAGTTAAGCGATGAATTTCTTTTAGTATAAATATGTTCCATGCAATGTTATACTAAAAATTATTCAGCGAAAGTAAATTTTAATGGGGTGTTCTGCATTTTATCTGGCCAACCCTACCTTAGAGAAATCACACTTAATCTTTCTGAGAATTAGATTAGTTTTTATCTAAATACTTTCTAGCTTTAATAGGATTTTACAATGTTAGGGAAAGCTAACTTCTCTAAGGAGTGGTCCATAGTTCTTCAGGACTTAATACAACATGAGGTCTTTTTCTTGCTTACATCAAATCCAGTGAGGTTCAGAAGCCTCTTCCACATGTTAGTTCAGGGACCCAGACTCTTTCATTTTACGGCTCTCTCATTTTCAAAACGTGGTCACAATGGTACTAAACAGTACAATATACCCCTCCCATTGGTGAGAACGAGTCATGGCTACCACCTGGTCTCAAGGGGGCTGGGAATGTTAAACTAACCATCATCCCCAGAAGAGGAAATAGGTTCTTGGGTCTCTGGCTAATTCCTGCCATAAGCTTTCTTTCACTTATCCGTGTGCTCATTCATACATTAGCACAGTAGTGAACAAATGGGCAATGTCCTTGCCCTCGGGGAATTTTATTCTGTTGGGAAGAGAGAATACAAAGGAACAAACAAATGCACAAACAAATATGCAGTACATCAGGGACTATGAAGAGGAGTAAAGCAGTGTACAGGGATAGAAAGTGAATGGGGGAGTGTTATATTAGATAGAGTGATCAGGGCCTCTGCGACCAGGTGATATTTGAGCAGAAGCCTAAAGGAAGAGAGAATGTCCAAAGAAAGAACATTCCAGACAGAAGAGGCAGGCAGTCAGTACAAGCTCCAAGGTGAGCATGCCCTTGGTGGGAAAAACAGCAAGCAGGATGGGGCTGCCAGAGCAGGCTGAGTAAGCTGGCAAATGCTAGGTCAGAGTTGCAGGCCACTACAAGGGTTGTATATGTGGTAACAGAATAAGTTTTTTTTAAAAAGTCCTTGGAACTACACTACATTAAACCTGGTTTAAAATACATTAAACCATGGATTTTAATTAATAGTACAGTTATAAAAATGTGCTATCACCAATTGTAACCAATATTCCACACCAACGTAAGGTGTAGGTGGTGGAATGGTGTATGGGAATCCTGCATTTTATGCATGATTGTTCTATAAACCCACAACTTCTCTCAGAAAAGAGAAAAAGGAAAAATATTAGGTTAGGAAAAAGGTAAAAAAAAATAAAAATAAAAAAAAAAAGCTAAGAATAAGTAGCCAGAGGGGAAGTAGGTGATTCAAGTAATGATAGAATTAGAAGCCAATTGACTCAAAGGTTTCAAATGCTGTTGGTAAGTTAAGTTGAGAACTCATAAAGGTCCATTAGATTGAACAATGTGGAAACCTTTTGCTCACCTTTCAAGAGCTAATTTGCTGAAGAAGTGGCCATGAAAGTCTAACCAGGGTAGGTTTAGTAGAGAATGGGAAGAAAGTGGGCACACAAGTACAGGTGACTCTCTGAAGGATTTTGCAGCTATGTGGAGCAGAGAAATGATTAGTTATTTACAGAAAATCCAAGTTAGTCATTAATTTGCTTTTACTAATTCCACAAACATGTACTACATGTCAACCAAATAAACCACACTATACTGTGACTCAAAGATAAATATGACATGCACTCTACTCTTTTCTGATCCATGGATGGGGACAAGATAGATGCAAATAAGGGACTGCCAGGCAGTTTGAAATGTGCTAAAGATGGTCCAGTTAGAGTTCTTTGGGAATAGGCTAAGAAGTGGCAGAGCCTCGGCTTTGGCTGGTCAGAAAACACTTCACAGAAGAGGAGATGGTGGAAGGAGACGTTTACAAGGTGATTAGTTTCAGCAGATGATTAAAGACTTGAGAGCATTCGATGCAGAAAATGCCACCTGCAAAGTCTGCAAGGAATAGTTCCTGAACCAAATGCTGTAGGGTTTTAAAATCTGTCCCAAAATACTCTACGGAAAGCTTCTTTAGATACAGTCCTTAATGTTTGCAATCCCTCCTCTTCCCTAGACATGACCCTGTTAGCATCTTTTATAGGTGCTAATCAAAGAGTGGTCCTTAGACAAATAGTGTCAGCATACAAATTCTTGCTCCCCATCCAGACCTCTGGCATCAGAATCACTGAGGGTAGCATCTATAGATCTGTGTTTTAACAAGCCTTCCATGTGATTCTTATGCAACTCAAGTTTGAGAAGCGTAGTCTTCGTGTCTTCCTTTGCCCAATGCCTGAAGATTCCTTCTCTCCTTTTCTCTTGTTCCTCTTTGCAGCTACCACTGCACGCACTCAGGATTAGAGCTACATGTTCTCTAACTTAGTAGCTCCCTACCTTCCAATCAGGAGGGGTTTTGTTTTGTTTTGGTTTTTGGTTTTTTTGTTTGTTTTCTGGGTCTCACCTGCCGTTAGCAGACTCTTCTAAGAAAATAACCAAAACAATAATCCAGAATGACCTAAAGTATTGTTCTTCAAGGACTACTTGCATTTTAAACAAAATTTAAAAAGACATTTCTATTGAAGAAAGTTGAGATGAGGGGGATTTGCCTCTGTGTACATTGGGGGACGGGGGGAAAGGATCTTTACAGCAAGCCTCTGACCATATCAAAATTGGCCACACCACATCACTGGTCATTGAGTAGAGCCTTGAGCTACCCACCAGTTTAATCATTCCTTTAATGAATCTTCACCAAGTACCTACATTGTGCCATGGGCTACAGGGAAGAAGAGCACAAAGTCGAAAGAAATCCTCAATCGCTCCTACCACCTTTCCAAAGGCCCACTCAGCCCATTTTCTTTTAAAAATCATCTAAGTTTTAAAAAGGTTTTCTTACTTCTTAGACTTCTGAAAAGTGTCATTTCAGAAGTCGAGCAAAGTGAACTTTCCACTCTTCCAACAGGCTGATATATAGAGAAGCTGCTTAAGAGGGATCAGGCCCATTCACTGAGAGAAAACTCCCAAAGTCGAGGATCATACACAGCATGAAGCGTGGCCCTGGGAAGAAGATGAATTCTTTTCAGAAGGCTGCCTCTCCCTGTTGTTATCCTGCTTTCTGCTTCCTATGTCCCCCACCCCCAGAGGATCCCATTTATCACACAGGAATCCAGGATCCTTAGGTTCCACTCCAAATTACTCTTTGGAAAGTTACTTATAATAACAACAGCCGCTCTTACTGCATTTACTATATTCCACATGCTGAGTTAAGTGTGTAGAACTGTGATCTCATTGAATCTTTGCAAACGGTTCATGAGATAATTATTAGTAGACTTATTTTAAAGAGGCTTAGGGAAGTTGAAAGAAACTCACCCATGCTTACTGAGATTCAAACTCAGGTCTTTTGGACTCAAAAGCCACAATTCTTTTTATTTCACAAATGTTGCCTTGTTGACATGTTATTTTGCTTCTTTTCTCAAAGGTATTTGTGTTTTACATAATCTACAATAATCGGATGGTTTTTGCACTGCCTTGGAGGGTCTTGAGCATTGATGAGCAGGTAGAAGGCTTCTGGTCTTGGTGGCTGCAGGTAGCCATCTGGGATCACACTTTGGATACTGGTCCTGATACATGGAAGTAAGACTCATAATAAATGTTTGAGGATGACAGAGATGTCTTGCCTGTAAAAGTGAAACCTGAATGTGGATTTTTCTCCCTAAAAGTCAAAGCATATCTGAGAGGGAATCAGAAGCCTCACTTTTGGAAAGATGAATTGTTTGCATAAGTGCAGGTGTTGCAACCTCCTCCAATTCTACTGTTTTCTGTAAGAAAAATGTTTCCCCCCCAGAAACTTCCAAATCCTCCAGCAGTGGGCAGCTGTTGGGTGTGAGCCACATGGGCTTTAGCAGGTATGCTAATTAGCATGTCAGATTGTGGGTACCATGTTTCCGAACACAGACCTTGGAATGAGACGTCCTAGAGATCAAATCTGGATTCTACAATTTCTCAGATGTGTCTCTAAACCTTAGTTTTTCAAATGTATATGAAGATAATACTTCTTAGGTTTATCCGGAGAATTCACACATGCAAAACACTTACCTCTGTCTTGCATAATTAATGGAAACCCCTATCATTAATATAGCAACTGCACTTCATACATCTACAAGACCTTAGAAATTGCATCCCATAAACTCCTGGGCCCAGAAAATGTGTGTTACCATGATATAGGTAATTGTCAGCAAGTTAGAATGTAGTTAATGGTAAGACAAATTAGTATATTTTTAGCATTTACTATGTAAATGTTGTTATTGTAAATTATGTTAAACACACATGCAATATCTCATTTAAACCTCACAATAACCTCATGCAAAGAAACTGGACCTCCGATGTGTTGGTGTGAAGGTAAAATGGTGCAGCCACTGTAGAAAACAATATGCAATTACCATATGACCTGGCAATCTCATTTCGAGGTATACACCCAGAGAGATGGAAAACGGGGTCACAAATGGATACTTGTACACCACTGTTTATAGCAGCATTATTCACAATAGCCAAATTCTGGAAGTACCAGAAGTATCCATCAACAAATGAATGGATAAACAATATGTGGCATAAACACACAATGGAATATTATTTGGTCAAAAGAAAGAATGAAGTTATGAATATGTTTCAATACAGAAGAAACTTGAAAACATTATGCTCAGTGAAATAAGCAAGGTACCTAAGTACAAATATTGTATGATATCACTTATAAGAGATGACTAGAAATAGTAAATGTGAGGAGATGGAAAGATTAGGGCATTGGGGAAGGGGAAGTGCTTATAAAAATAATTAAAAAAAAAAAAAACGTGGATCATAACTACTAAAACATACACACACAACCTCATGAGTGTTAACTGATACCTCTATCAACAGAGTCTGAGGGCTAAGAAGTTAAGGAAATTGCCCAACGTCACACAGCTAGAAAGAGATGGCGCTGGGATTTGAACAAAGCCTAATTTCAGGGCCACCTTCTTCACCAATGAGTTATTAGGAGAAATACTTGTACTCACTGCGGGTAATCTCTTCTTTATTAATTCAATAGAATATTATTCTTACTCTCAGTCCTAATATAGTTCTCTAAAATAAACAGTGAGGTAATACCCTATGAGTGAAAAATTATCTAAGCATTGAGAATAAAGTATGGCCCCGTTTCCATCAGTTACATGGATATTTTGAAAGCTCCTATTGTGAAATCATGCCCACTCCATCAGAGTAGAACAGACTTTAAATTGGAGTGATCTTATTATCTTTATTTATCATGCTATCCTTGTTTTTGCGTGGGGTGGGGGAAAGAAGGAGTCCATGATCTAAAAGCCAAATCTATCCCTTCCTTCAGCATTCACTGGCAACTGAAAATGCTCCAGGAAAGCATCTGTGATGTGAATAGGGAAGAAATGGACAGACAGCTTTTTACAAATCTGCTGTTTACCTAAGAGAGGCGTTTTGTGGGTTATCCCAGAAGAATTTACTTCCTGGCTTGGTTTGCCATGGAAGCAAAAAAAGACCTAAGACACGGAGGCCTTTGGTTTGCTCAGCTGTGAGATTTCCATTAACCAAACAGAAGTCCTCCTGAGTACACTGTGTGTTTGCACAGCCTGCAGTGGCATCTCTTCAAGACCCACTGCTGCCTGGAAAGCCCTCCAAAGTCCTGAGTCTATAATAAAGCAAATAGTTTGCACAGCCATAACTGTCAGCCTCGGTTTTCATAGTGCCGCCTATGAATGTCACTGATTGAATTAAATCTCAACAAGACCAAGTACAATGCATGACGGTTAAATGTGCTTTTGTGTTGTTGGCACATTAGCCACTTACCGTAAGATCATTTTTCTCCACCAAACTATTGGAAATTTTACTGTACAGTGCAGGTAGGGAAAATTCACATTCTAACTTTTATTGAGGAACTTTTCTTAGCTTGAGCCATAAAGCATTTTCCCTTAAAAGTTCAGACTGGGGAGATGGCAGAATAACTAGTATCCATAACTAGCAATTATTTATATGGCTCGGCTTTCAGAACCACTTGCCCATGTATTTTCTCATTTCTTGAGAATAAGTATTATTATTTATCTCATTTTAACCATGAGGAAACAAATGCTCGAAGTGGTTCAAGGATTTTCTTAAGCTTATTTACCTAGTAAGTGATAGAAACAAGGCCAAGTTGCCTGTGGTTTTGTCTAAGAACCTATAATCTTTTCACCATTCATCTTCATGCACAAATCTACTAGAATCTTGCTACTCAAAATGTGGTCCATGAAACGTCACCTGGAACTTGTTACCAGTGGAGAGCCTGAGGCCCCAGCCCAGACGTATCTAAACAGAATCTGCATTTTAACAAGGTCCCCAGGTGATGCTAATATTTGAGAATAACTGTACTAGGGCATCACAACTATAGTGTCTCCTTTCTCCAACTGGATCGTGTATCAACATGGGATGCATATGAAAATCTGAGTGTTAAATCTCAGCATAGAAACTGAGATCATGCCATTTCTCCAAATGTTTTATGGCCTTGAAGGTCTACAATTTCATCTCCACCTCGTGAAAATCCCATTTTTGGTACAAATCCAATTACACATACACCCACCTGGGCAAGGAAATGATGCTGTCTCCACCTGTCTCAGTAACAATGACCCTTAACATCAGAAGAGTGGATTAGGGGTGGAAGTGAGGGAACCACCTGAAGCCTGAGCTAGATATTCCATTAGGGGCTTTCTATTGATGCAAACTTTTAAATTAAATGTTCAACGCCAAGTAAATGCTCATGAAATTGCGGTGAAATTGCACACCGCCATACAGTGTAATGCTTAACAATGGATTTTATTTGATGTTCTCAAGACAAATTACTATTGGAAATCAATGCTATGTCCAATAGCTTTGTTGATAACTAGTTAAATGAACTCAGATAAGTAATTTAGATTCCTTGGTTCTTATTTTTCTCACCTGGAAAGTTGAGTCAGGTAATCTCTATGCATCTCATCCAAGTTTCCGCATAGAATTGGAATTTTGAGAGTCACTGAAGACTTATAGATTCTGTAAGGAGAAAATGAATTCACAGCCAGAATATATCTTTCCCTCTGTGAATGGAATCCTCTGCGCCCTTTGTGAATTGCACTTAAGGTGTTTCCTTTCTTACCCATAGCACAAAAGAGCTTCTAAAATGTCAGCAATGTAGCTCAGTCCCAAAATGAAGTATGCATGATTGAATGTCAAGGATTTGCCAAAGCACTCCCAGGAATTTCCAGTATATTCACAGAGCCAGATGCTGTTAAGTTAGGGGGCCTGGAGAAGGAGGTTGGTGCAAAATTATACAATAGCAGAAACATGGCTCCTGAGAGATTGATAAATTTTCTGCTTGTCTTTTTTGCACCAGTAATATATATATATATATTTTTTAATTAATTTATTTATTTATTGCTCCCCCCATCCCATTGTTTGAGCTCTCTGTCTGCTCATCTTCTCTTTTTTAGTAGGCACCAGGAACAGAACCTGGGACCTCCCATGTGGAAGGGAAGTGCCCAATTGCTTGAGCCACATCAGTTTCCTGCTTGTTGTGTCTCCTCATTGCGTCATCATGTTGTGTCAGCTTGCGGTACGCTGTCCTGATCTTCTTCTTTGGGAGGCACCGGGAACCGAACCTAGGACCTCCTGTGTGGAAGGCAGGTGCCCAACTGCTTGAGCCACATCTGCTCCCAGTAACAGCCTTCTAAAATAAGTTCCAGAAGAATATCTCACTCTCAATTTTTAGTGTGGTCTAGGCCCTTTTATTCCTAATCGGGACTGAGACTTCCTTCTTAGTTTCCTGTCCAATGTGACCAGTCTGTGAGCAGATATTTTAGACAAGACTCCACTTCTAAGGTGAGGAGGTACTGCCTAGCAAAGACCGGTATCTCTGAGGGGGCAGCAGGATTCTAACCTGATGTACCATCACCTAGCACTGTAAGAAAAGTGGTGTGTGTGTGCTTAGCAGAGATAGAGATCGTTTCAGAAAAAGAAAATTAATTCCAAAAGTCCAGGGATAACATTGGATTGGGTAAATACCTGTAATACTTAGCACAGAGCCCCAAAACATTTAACATGACATGATCTTAAGTGGAAAAGTTGATACAATTGTTCCTCATTCAAAGTGACAGATTCTGACCCAGTACTCGTTGTAGTAAGCAGAGGAGGGATGAGCTCTTGATGGCTCAAATATAGAGCCAGAATGGGAAGAGAGCAGATTTTTTATTGCCTTCTATTCACTCTGCTGGTGAAGGACGTATCCCTGTCCCTAAACAGTCTGAGATGGCTGAGAATTCAACATTCAACACTGGAGAGATGAAATCAACCACAGTTTATGAATCACATATACTCACAACCCAGGGGAGAGCATTACGCACTCTGCAGGACCACCCAGAGATTATTGCACTTGGGAAAAGAGTGAACAGCCAGGGGATGTGGGAGGCAAACTTTGTACTAAAAAGAGGGTAGGGTCCCCCTGGTTCCCATGGGAGGATGTGACTGGCTTGTTTGAGTAGTTCCCCAGGCTGGCAGGGAGGAGAAACCTTGCTATTCAGGGATGAGCAGAAACTGCTCCTGGTCCTTTTGATAAGGAGAGCTGTTGACTGGGGACCTTATCTTTCAGAGTGGAGAGGGGATCTTTGTGGTTAGGACATCTGAGTCCCTCCTGGTCTCCCCAGATGTCAAGGCAGCCCCTAATACTGGACCTTCATTTTAGGTCTCACATGACAAATGGTAAACCAGGGCCATTCGAGCAGCTCTCATGGGAACTGGTGGACAGTGGCCTGGCCATTGGTCTTCATGCCTTCCTGACTCCTTCATTTCTCAGATTTGGGAAACCCGGTGATTTCCTTGGCCCAGGTCAGTTTTCTTGGTATTAAAAAGCACAGATGTCTCATGATTTCCCAAGAACATTAAGTGTCATCCTCCCTTCCCAACTAGCACTCTCTTATCTTTTCAAGCCCATGGTGAGAAAAGCATTTTATATTAGATGCCAGAATACGTGGGCATGCATGTAGACAAAAAAAATGCAATAAAAGTTTCACAAAATAATATCCTTATTATGCATGTCCAATTCTGACATTTCCTTCTCTACCTGATTATTTCCTTATGTGGAAAATAGAAGCTAACCCATAGTGGCCGTGGTTTTGGGATAACCAAGGGCTTTTCTCAGGGGTTCCCCCATCTTGCCCCTTTGACAGTTGTTTCTCAGAATTGCAGGCCCCCTCCTGCCCTCATCTGCCTCTCTCTAGTCCTCTTTCAGCTCCACTATTGGTAGGCTGGAAACTCTCTCAATCACCAAATGCCTCAATGCAGAGCAGCTGCCACTAGGCTGTTTCCAGCAGAGAGATGATGTAGTCAAGCTCCCATTTTCCTTGTTTAATTGATGATCCAGCCAGCAAAACAGAAGCCACACCAGGTACTTTAACAAAGAGAATTTAATTAAGGAGTTGGTGAAGTAAGAGTTAGAGGGTAAAAAGTCCAAAAGAGGAAACCAAAGTTACATAGACAAATTAGCTACAGGAATCAGCTACCACTCCTAGGACTAGAAGGAGTTGGGCTTATTAGAAGCTTGGAGTTGGCAGAGCTGGGACTCAGACCTCAGCAGCTTGGGAAGGTCATGATGGAATAAAAACACAGACCAAGGTGGTGATGCTACTGATATCCCTGGCAGGGTAGGGATGGGTCATCGTAAGGCTGGTTTGGTGAGGAAGGAAAGAAATTGCAAACCGGAACCAGCTGCTGTTCCTTAAACCAACCTTCCATGACAGGGTGAAGAACTAGAGTGAAACTAGTAGGAAAGGAAACCAAGGGGAAGGGCATGCCCTCCTCCCCCAGCCAACCTTGTACTCTCCCCCTCTGACCCCTTACGGTCTGAGCCTAGCAAGGAACCAGCTGACAAAGCAGAAACGTGGTCTGCGGAGACCCAACCCCAGCATCACAGAGTAGCGCAAGGAAGGTAGGGTACAAAGGCAAGAAACTATGGCTTCATTAACCAGCACACCTTTTGTGGTGGTTTGAAGCTGCTTGTATATACCTCAGAAAAGCAGGTTCTTAAACTTAATCCATTCTGTGGATCCATTGTAACCTTTTGATGAGGTTACTTCAGTTAAGGTGTGACCCATCTCATTCAGGGTAGGTCTTAATCCTGTTCCTAGCATCCTTTATAAATAGGATGAATACAGAGAGAAGCAGGGAAAGCCATGGAAGCAAGAAGTTAAAATCGGTGACACCCGGAGGAGAAGGGAAAGACCACCAGACACTGCCATGCGCCATGTCACCAAACAAAGGAGCCACGGATTGCTGGCAGCTGGTCTTCAGGAAGAAAGCATCACCTTGGTAATGCCTTGATTTGGACATCTTTTCAGCCTCAAAACTCTAAGTGAACAAATCCCCATTGTTTAGGCCAACCCATTTCATGGTATTTTGCTTTAAGCAGCCTAGGAAACTAAAACACCCTTTCCTGCTCATTTCCTTAATTCCCTACAGCATCCCCCACAGGCTGTATAAGGGCACTAGACTTAAAAGGCTGGTGGACAATTAAATGGACAATTAAAGACAGAGAAAAATCTATTGATGCTGAGTTTGACAGTTTCCATAATCCAAGGAGAAGTAACTCAGCAACAACTAAAATTAAATCCTTCCCCAGGGTGTAATTCCCTGTACTTGGTCCTTTAATGGGGATGCCTAACCTTCATCTTTGTCCTCACTGAATGTCTCCTTCCTAAAACCTCTATAATGCAAATCTCAGCCTCACTTGAAAGGAAAACCATTCCCTGCCACCAGAAATAGCCTGGCCCTAAGGTCTGTCTCCTTCCCTCTTCCACTCCCACAAGTCTAATTTTTAGTCAGAAAGACCCCACTGCAGTGTGGTTCTGAATGAGTGTGAAATGACACAATGGCAGAAGGCAGTTTGAGGCCGAGGGAGACACCTCAGAAGACAAATCAAAGTGATCTTTTACACTCCATCCCAACAATTAGATTTGTTTCAGGTCCCTCAGTTATGTGAAGTCAGAATTTAACTCATTTTCCTGGTCAGTCAGCAGGGCTATTGTATCAAACACACACACAGAGAGCATACACACATGCATAATTCTCATAAATAATAGTCTTGGTCAATGTTTCCTAACCAGGGATGATTTTGCTCCGCAGGGGCAAATGTCCGGAGGCATTTGGGGTTGCCACAGCTTGGGGGTGGGTGTTATTGGCATCCACTAAGTAGAGGCCAGGAATGCTGCTAAACACCCTACAAGGCACAGGATGGCTCCCCTCAACAAAGCGTTACCTGTTTCCAAAGCCAACGGAGAGTGCTGACGTCAAGAACCCCCATGTGGATCCATGATAGTTTACTCTGCAGAGTCCCTCTCACAGTGGCACTCACTGTTTTATATTCTTTTACTGAGGGAGATGTGAGACTCACGGCATAGTCACAGCTTTCCAGAGAAAGACTCTCTACAATTTCAACATCATTCTTAAAATCTCTGATCCCATTTATAAGGTCATTTGGGGTCTGCTAAGAGTCTCAGAACTGGTAGAGAAGCGGATGTGGCTCAAGTGGATGAGCGTCCACCTCCCACATAGGAAGTCTGAGGTTCGGTTCCCAGTGCTTCCTGAAAAATAAAAAAAAAAAAAACCCAACAACAAACAAAACAAACAAAAAAACCCAACTCAGGGAAGACGATGTGGCTCAGTGGTTGAGCGCTGGCTTCCCACATACAAGGTCCCAGGTTCAATCCCCGGCCCTCGGTACCTCAAAAACAAACAAACAAAACAGCAACAACAACAATGAAAAACCTGGTAGATAACTCCTTTGCAATCCTGCTATGACGGCCTAACCCCTTGCTTGGCCCTGTTGTCATACCTGGCGCATTCACCCTCTGATGCTTTATGCTCTTCCACATGGTCACAGAGTAATGTACATCCCATCACTGTGTCCAAGAGGCCACAGGAAGATCGTCGAGGAAGGAAGGGAGGGCAATTCTTAATGGCCTACAGAGCTCCCTCAAAACTCTAGGGGTTCCTGATTCCTTCAGAATGCATCTATGAAACAAAATGTTTTATAATCCATGCTTATGGATACTGGTGGTTTTTTTTGTTTGTTTTTGTTTTTACTAAGACCATTGTTGGTTGAATCTTGAATCTTACTGGGAAAATAGAGGCTCTCTCTTCCTCAGACCTGTCTCTACAGCAGAATAGGCTGATATCTAGGCCCCTTGGCCTAACATGGCAGCAGTGAGCACTAATTAGCATTTTTAGGGTTTGGCAGGACTCAAAGAAGTGTTTTCTGGTCACCTTGCCTGCCCACCTGCCCGAGGCCCCAATATTCCTTTAAGTACCACCCTATTCCTTGCCAACATTCCACAGGTATTAAATCAAGAACACTTTGATAAGGAGCTTTGAAAACCAACCCTGAAGAAATCCAAAGTAAAGCTGGTATCCCCGAGTGTGGCATGCACACGAACAGATGCTAGCCAGAAGCCGCCCACGGTCTTCTGTAGCAGGGGCTGAAATAATGAGAGCTTTTTGCCATTTGGAAATTAGAAGACTCTAAAGGGCAGGAGGAGCCTGCTCCTTAATTTTAACCCTATGCTGCTTTGCTTTACTTTATTTCTCTTGAAAAGCGTTGAGATTGGGTTCTGTTTTATGCAGTTTATATGGAATTCAGCAAAGAAGGGGGAAAAAAAAAACCCAGTACTTTAATATGTTCCTCACATGAAGGAATGAATTCTATTTTCTCTCTTTATGGGGTAGGCAACCTGTTAACATGCTGCTGGCCTAAAACATCTGAAGGCGATAAATTAAAGTTTCATCAGGTGACTCAGAGGAGAAAGGCACTTTCCCCTTCTCTTCACTCTCACTGGTTCTTGAGTGTACATCACAAGCACCTGGAGGGTTTATGAAAAACACATGGCTGTCTCTCTGATTTAGTAAGTCTGGAATGCGGCCCGGGAATGTGCATATCAGACAAGTCCCCAGGTGATGCTGAAGCTACTGCTCTGGGGTCAGTCTTTATGAATCATTACCCTAAACAGAATAATTGGATTGTTTTAAACCAAAGATTATCCATGTGACTCCCCTCCTTAAGAAGCTTCCATGAACCACAATTACCTATTGGATAAGGTTTCTAATCTTAGACCAGCTTTCAAGATGCTTCAAAACCCACCCCATCTCCCACCACTCTTTGCTAAGCGCTATTCATACCTGCCTATCCTGCCACTGTTCAACCACCAGAAATTTGTGACAACTCAGTGTTGTGACTTCTCTTGGAGTGTTCCTAGCCTCAAGCATTCTTCCCACCATCCTTGCCTGAGCCTAGTCCTCTAAATACTTTAAGATTCAGATGAAATATCACTTCTTTTTCCCTGCCAACTAGAAACTGGTTTTGGCACATACCTAGCTCTACCCTCTTAGCACTCTTCTTCATACCATTAGCAACACCTTTTTCATTTCCCCTAAAAACAAATCCCCAGTCTATACTGACACCTATTTTATGCAAGACAATGTGTGAGGCAATGTGGAGTCTACAAAGAAGTGTAGACGAGAAAGGAATTTGTTCTGTGGTCGACATGGTTCTCAGTGAAATAATCCAGGAGGGCAAGAAATATCACATTTCCGTATTATTATTATTTTTTAATTAAATTAATTTTCATGGCAAGTCTTCACAGAGTTGGGTTGGTAGGAAATTAAAGCTCAGTCATTTTAGGGCGTTCTCCTCTTCTCAGGCTCACACCAGAATCCAAGAGGTTTATGTGGTGGCAGGAAAACATGAGCAAGGCTTCCGGCAGCCTTTGTCCCACATGCCTGGGCATCCTCATTATCCAAGCCCACAGGGGTGGATCTCTGCTGCCAAGACAGCCTTGATGTGTGGGAATCACTGCTGAAGCTGAGAACTTCATGCCCATGGAAATGTCTCCCTGAGGTCTGGTCGCCTCCTTGTAAAATTGCCACAGTGTACTTCATGGGTCACTGTTGCTCTTGAAGTCCCCAGACCTCTTTCTCTTGAAAAGCTTTCAATAATAAGTACAGCCAGAAAAGGTCTCAATCCATAGACTCTGCTTTCCTTTCCTTTCCTCCCTGCAGACTCTCCCCAAGCAGTGGCAAAGATAGTTGTCAGCAGCTCCTGACTTCTGCCAGATTTGCTATCTGGGTGGAGAGAAGCTTTTTCATTGACTGACCTGAGTCCCGTGCCTACCCCTGAACCATTCATTGTGATCAATGGGATTTGGCATTCCCATTGGTCAGGCCAGGTTGACATACCCAGCCCTGGAGCCAGAGGTGGGGTCAGCCTCACTTCAAGTTGAGTGGTGGACAACAGGGAAGATGTGTTTCCCTAAAAGGAAGAGATGGGTTGTGTTATCAGGAGAAAGAAAAATGAGGAGAAAGAAACCAAATGTTCTCTATAGTGCACCGAAACTTAAAGATTGGTCAACTTGTAAAACCTTGGCTAGCAAAACGATCATAGCAGAGACCCAACCTCCTCTTGGTGCAGTTGATAAAACTAATCCTTGGGGAACTTAAGAAATTTGTACAGATTTGCACCACAAGTTAGGGGGAGAGTGGTCCCACCTTGGCTTCTTTTCTGCTCCTTAGCTGTCATTGGGGGTCTCCACTATTGGGGGACTGTCTTGACCTGTCTTGCTGAGACATTTCCAAAAGTTCAGAACAGGTTTGTTTTACCTCTCTAAAGCTCTGCTCTGTTCATCAGAATAGAGCCTTGGAGTTAATGTGATATGCCATCTGGGGTAATATTTGCATAAACATCTTTGGGTATTCTCCAAAAAGGTAGCAAATAAAAATAATTAATACAAGTATGGGCATTACAGATGCTTTAGGCATAAGGTACTACTCTATAGCAGGAAGTCCTTTCAACCATATACTATATACTGATCGTCTACTCATAGCCTTTGCGGAGAGAGCTTCTCTAATGGTCGAGGAAGATGTTGGCCTTTTGAATAAGAAGAGGTAATGCAGAAAAGTATTCATGAAATTCTCATATGTGAAAACAGCATAACTTATGTGTATAAACAAAGGAAGATGTTTGGGGAGATATAAAAAATGATAACAGTATATATATTGTTAATAGTTAATTGTTAACATATATAAATGTTTTTTTCTTTATAGTTTTTTGGTTTTATAAGGAAACTTATTGCTACTGTAAAGTATGCATGCATTTCCTCAATTTTGAGATACCATTGATTATAAGAGGACCAAAGCATTAACAATTAAAAAGCTTCCTACTTAAATATAAAACATAATCATTATTACTTTATTACTTTTTTAAAAATCTCAACCAAATGTCTGATTTATTTTTGGATGAAAATAAGAGAAAATTAGAGTTTCCAATAAATGCAATAAAAGGAAGAAGTAATAATATGAGATCATACCTTAGTCACAAGTTAATGACAATATTCTGCACAATGTGGATATATCAACATTTTAAAATTTAAACATTTAAAATGGACATTGGTCATTAAAAATAAACATAAATCACTTGCTAAAGTTCTAAATTCTCAGACACTGAAATAAATAACTAAAAATGAGTATGTTTTGACCACTGGAGTTTCTTAACAATGTTCAACCCAAATGCCAACTACAAATAATGTGGCTCAAAAAAATGGCATCGCCAGCTAATTTCCACTGCACTCCATAATATGACTGGTATTACACATGGGTATCTCAAAGCCTAATGACTGACAAACCACTTTTAGAAGTCAAGATAATCAACAAGAAATCTTGATGATGATACAGGTCATCTGTTTTTAAAAAAGTGTTACATGTATAGAGCAAGAGAATTTCTGATGGTGCCGTCATTTGGTTCCCAGATGCAGACTCTGAGACAAGATTTTGAGTGCTATTATTTATCTGGGAATTGTAAGGAACACTGGCAGGCGAATAGAGAAGTGACACAGGGGAGGGGACGTCCTCAGTAGAGGATGGTTTTTGAGCCCCCTGACATGTGGGCAACTGGAGCTTAATTCCATGGGGAAATTTACCCAGGGAAGAGGAAGCTGGTGGGGTATTAGAGTTATTGGTTGAAGACTGCTTCCAGGGATTGATGCATTTCTGTCCTACTACTCCTGTTTCTGTACAGAGAAGCCTTCAGTGGCTCTGAAAAACTGTCCTTGTGCACAGAGATGCATAGCTGATGGATATTGGCATGAGCACATGGAAAGGAAAAAAGAATATGGATAAAGCACTGACAGTGTTTGCTACACTATGTCCACAAAGCCAGTCCATTTGCCTTCAGCTCACAGAATAAAGCAAAATTCTTTCTTGCCATTTATAAACCTTCTAATAGCATTCATCTCATTTTTCATCTCCTCACTCCAAATGGTCATATCATCACTCCTCAGCATCATTATTTTCCTGGTTGCCACTTTTGGCAATCATGATTGAAAATCTCTTTTAGCAGCTCTGGATATGTTTGGATTGCACATTCCATTTTGGCATTTTTCAAAAGGAGTTGCTGCACCATTAACTTTTGGTTGTTAGAACAGAAGCTTCCCTGGCCTGAAGTCCATTCACATGACGACTTATCCTTGGTGGAACTTCCACATTGAGGTGAAAGTCAAAAACCTCCATTCTTAGGCAACTCTGAACCTGTAGTTCAAATCATCCAAATGATTGTCATCATTTTAATGTTTGTGATAATAGGTCTGCAGATGTAATGGCCACATGACACTCACTGGATCTGAAGACCCAGTAGCTGAAAAGACTAAGACTAATAACCCTCTAAAGAAAGAAGTAACTACCCTCCAAGGACAGAATAGGCCAGCCTGGCTCTGTTACAAAACACATAGGCCATTTCAGACAAAGAGGACAGAAGCAAAATTATATTTCCTTCTGAGAAATAATATTTGAATCATGATCATCACCTTCCATTTGTCCCAGACCCACACATCTCTGACTAGCAAAAAGCCTTGCTATTTCTTTAAATGCAAACACATCTTGATTCCAGCTATGCTAAAATATGGGGAAGAATAGTGTATCTCAGAATTGAGAGGAAAAACAATGTATGCAAGGAAAGAAGTTTCCTAACAATGCACAGCAGAGTTACCCTGAAATTCTGCCTATCTGGGAAAATGCTCTGGCCTGGGTGTAGCTGTGCCTAGACCCCAGGGTGATGGTACTGGGATGACAATTGGGATGCTCTGCAAAATAGCAGATGAAAGTGTTAAGTCCTGAGCAATGCAGAAGGGAGACACTGAGCAGCAAAGCCGAGAGAAGCAGAAGACAAGAGAGGAGCCACACAGATGAAGAGGGACTGGGAAGGAGTGAGGCCAATACAATTCCACTGGGAGAGGTGATGCCTACTCATCCCTTGAAAAGTTATTCTTGTTCCTGAAAAGCAAACCCTTAACTCTTGTGGTCTAAATTATGCCCTTCTTCCCCCAATTCAGGAAAGTTCATTAATCTCATAAATGGTTTGATGTGCATAATTTTTTTTAGAGATGTAAATAAAAGAACTGAACCTGGATTCAGGTTAAATGTTTTTGTTTTTGTTTTTGTTTTAGATTTTATTTATTTATTCATTTATCCCCCCCTCGCTGCCTGCGCTCGCTGGGTCAGCCAACCACGCCGTGCGGGCGGGCCCGCCCCCACCAGGAGGACCTGGGAACCGAACCCGGGGCCTCCCACATGGCAAACGGGAGCCCCACTGATTGAGCCACAGCCGCCTCCCACAGGTTAAATGTTTGTAGAAAGAGACAGACAGTATATGGCATTCAAGGACCTGGGAGCCTGTAGTGACCCAGGGAATACACACCCTACACTCGGAACCTACAGCAGTGATATAATGAGGATTCTGTCCCCCCACAACTGAGGAACTGGAGGCATGTGAGCCAGTTGTACATTTGTATTAAAGGTCTAAGTGATCCTCAGATGACATTTGGCATATATGTGTGCATGTCTGTGTATTTTTGTGTTGCTTACCAGATGTCTTATTCAGAACTAAGCACATTAGAACATCATGGCAAAACAATTTTTTTTCTTAAAGAAAATGCTTGTGAAAATGCATACTATATAGTTTTAAAAAAAATTTTTTTAAAGATACTTAAATTACATAAATGTTATGCAAAAAATGTAGAGATTCCCATATGCCCCACCTCCCACACCTCCCACAACCTCCCACATAAACATCCTTTATTAGTGTGGCTCATCACCTGCAACGGATAAACACATCCTGGGGCTTTGTCATTAAGCATGGACCAGAGTTCACATACTATATACTTTTAAACCTTTTATTTAGAGATGTTTCCAGACTTACAAGACAATTACAAAAATAATTCACACCCCATAGAGAGAAGTCCAATATACCCCATCCCCCTAGGTATCCAGATCCACCAGTTTTAACATTTTGCCACATTTGCTGTCTCATTCTATCCATATAGCTATCACACCATGTATCTATCCATCTCTCTAACTATCTGTCTGGCAGTCTACCTTTCTTTCTATTTATCAATGCATTTTCTAAGCACTTGAGAGTAGGTTGTTTATATCATGGTCCTTGAACACTAAATGTGACCGTGTACATTTCCTACGAACAAGGATATTCATTTATGTAACCACCTGAAATGAAGTTATCAAGTTCAAGAAATTTAACATTGATATGAAGATTTATAGTCTATATTGCAGTTTTTCTAATGTCCCAATAATGTACTTTTGGGCCTTTTCTCCCTATGTTAGATCCCATCCAGGATCATGTATTGCATTTAATTGTCATTGACTCTTTCATTGTTTTTTATTTATTTTTTAATTGTGGGAATGTATAAACTTTCCCATCTCAACCACCCCCAAGCATATAATTCAGCAGGATTAATCCCACTATAATATTGTGGTACCCACACCACCTACCATACTAAAACATTCCCATCTTCCCAAACAGAAATCCTCCACCTATTATGCATTAATTCCACTTTCACCTACCCATGCCCCTGGCAATCTGTACTCTACTTTCTATCTCTGTGAGCATGCATATTCTCTGATGTTTTCTTTGAAGTTACCACGGTACTTAAATTTGCATGCTAAATCTTGTTTGCTTTGATGCCAATTTAACTTCAGTAGTATACACAATCAGTGTGCATCTAACCATCCATCTCCCCACCTTTTTGTAGTTCTTGTCACAAATTACATGTTTATACATTATGAGTCCAAAACCAATAATTTATCATGACATTTTATGTATTTGCCTTTCAGCACCTGTAGAAATTAGAAAGTGTCAAAAATACAATAGTTCTGACATTTATATTTACCCATGTCATTACCCTTACAGGAGATCCTTATTTCTTCATGTGGCTACAATCTTTTATTTATTGTCCTGTCCTTTCAACTTGTAGACCACTATGGCATCTCTTTTTTTATTTAAAATTAAAAAAAAAAATTATTCATTTATTTAGTTTTATTTTTAAAGGAGCTTTAGATTACATAAATGCTACATCAAAAATATAGGGGATTCCCATATACCCCACCCCCTCCCCCTCCCACATTTCCCTCTATTAACATCTTTCATTAGTGTGGTACATTTGTTACAATTGATGAACACATTTTGAAGCACTGCTAATAACTATGGTCTACAGTTCACATTATAGTTTACACTTTGCACCACACAATCTTATAGGTTTTGACAAAATGTATAATGGCCTGTATCTGTCATTGCAACGTCATGCAAGACAATTCCAATGTCTCAAAAATGCCCCATGTTACACCTATTCTCTCTTCCTCCCCTCAGAACCCTGGTGGCCTCTGCCTTTATATGAAGGATACAAGTCTTTCCATTGCTAGAATAATAATAAGTCTACTTTAGTCTATAGTTGCATTCCTCCTTATGTTTGTTCATTCCTCAATCTTGAGGATTTTGGAATGGTGATGCCCACTCCATTTTTCATTGAGAGTAGCTTAGATCCCATGGGGGCAGATGGATGGAACTGTCTTGCTTGCAGTTGTAAATACTCTGCTTTTTGGGATGGACATTGCCCATCATCATCCTTTTGTTACTTGTCCTGGGTAAGTTCAATAGACTGGAGAGTAGGTATTGGCTGCAACTCTGCTGAGATTCAGGGTTCAACTGGGATATGAACAAACATATACCAGATTTAAATCTCTGGTATATATATTTAACAAGTGTAGTGCTAATTATGGGTTCAAATGAAAGGGGCAGAAGAGCCTTGTGTTGGGAAATTATAAATGAGCCTAACTCTTTTACATTGGGGAGCATATATTCCAAGGTAAGGCCCACTGACAGGGTGCTGAATTACTGAGATTGTTTGCCTAGATGTGTTTGTCTATAGTTTCTGCACATCTTCAGAGCCCTCAGGAGCCCCACTGTTTGAGGCACTGTTTACTGTGGCCGTCAATGAGACCCTGCTGAGACATGCATAAGCATAACCTCTGGAATGACCTCCTGACTCACTTTGAAATCTCTTAGTCATAAAAAATCATTTCCCCTTTTTGGTCAAGGTTTTTTTCCAAATGCATCACTAGCTGGTGCTTGGTAATAATCCCTCAGTGCCAGGGAGGCTCACCCCCAGGAGTCATGTCCCACACCAGGGAGAAGGTAGTACATTTATATGGTGAGATTGGCTTAGAGAGAGGCCACATTTGAGTAACAAACAGGCTTTCAGGAGGTAACTCTTAGGCAATATAAAATACTAGGCTAGGTTTCAATTTCTCAAGAACAAGGTTCATAAGTACAACCATCAATATCAAGGGCCTGGTGTAATGGTCAGTTCTCCTTCACTAGGAATTGTCCATGTACCCTAGGAATTCTTGCCACTGTATTAGAGAATGCAGCAGGACTTCCCAGGATGGTTACTGTGTGTGTCTCCACCCACTGAGACAATACCCCATGATCACTTGAACATTTTCATATGCCAGAGAGGCATGCCCCAGGTGCACCCCTCCCTACGCATCACCCCACCACTAACACCTGCACCAGTGATCCTCCTCTGCCACAGTTGTGACCCTTCTTCGATCCAAGACCTCCCCCAAAATAAAACCAAAAAATAAACAAATAAAAATAATGATAATGATAATAAATATCAAAGAAAATAAAAAACAAAATAAAAATTTTTCATTTTTTCTTTCATCACGAAAAGATATGTTATCTTTTATGTACAGTGTTAACTTCTTCTGTATGTTCCCCCAGTGTCTAATTTTCTTTTCTTTATCTTCAAAGGAGCTTCAACTTATTGAAAAGTCACATAGAAAATACAGGGGTTCCCATATACCCAACCACTACCCCCTCTCTCACTTTCTTCTATTGTAGGGCTGGTCTAGTGGTAACAAACTCCCTCAATTTTTGTTTACCTGAGAATATCTTAACCTTTCCCTCATTTTTGAAAGGCAGTTTTTTTCAGGTATAAAATTCTTGGTTGGCAATTTTTTGCTTTCTGCACTTTAAATATGTCAAAAGTCAAGTTATCAAATCAGTAACCTACCTCACATCTGTAGGACTAGAAAGAGAAGAGCATACTACAAATACAAAAAAGAATAATAAAAGAAAGAGAGAGCATACTAAAAGCATACTAAACCCAAAGTAAGTGGAAGGAAGGAAATGGTAAAACTTAGAGTAGAGATCAGTGAAATAGCTAATAAAAAAAATAAAGAGAATCAGCAAAATTAAAATTTGTTTTTTTTAAAAATATCACTAAAGGTAACAAACTTTTAGCTATACTAAAAAAGAAAATAAGAGAGAAGACATAACTAACAAAAAGCAGAAATGAAAGGGAAGACATTACAACTGACCTTACAGAAATAAAATGGATTATAGTAGGATACTATGAACAATTGCATGCCAACAAATTAGTTAACCTAGCTGGAATCTAAAAATTACTAGAGACACACAAATTGCCTAAACTGACTCAAGATAAAAAAGAAGATCTCAACAGAACAATAACAATTAAAAAGATGGAATCAGTAATAAAAACGCTCCCAAAAAAGTAAAGCCCGGTACTATGTAACTTCACTGCCGAATTTTACGAAACATTCTAAGAAGAATGAATATCAATACTTCACAAACTCTTCCAAAAAATTGAAGAGGAAGGATCATTTCCTAACTCATTCTAATGCCACCCTATTACTAAAGATAGATAAATATATCACAAGAAAAGAAAATTATGGGGAAGCGGCTGTGGCTCAATCAGTAGGGCTCCCATTTACCATATGGGAGGCCCCGGGTTCGGTGTTTGGTGAAGGCAAGCCCGCCCGGACGGCGTGGTTAGCTGACCCAGCGAGCACAAGCAGCAAGGGGGGGATAAATGAATAAATAAATAAAATCTTTAAAAAAAAAAAAAAAAAAAAAAAGAAAAGAAAATTATGGATCAATAACCATTATACATATAGATACAAAAATACTCAATAAAATCCAAGCAAATTGAATCTCATAACATGTTGAAAAGATTATACAGTGTGGCCAAGTGGGATTTATCCTAGAAATGCAAGGGTAGATCCACATAACAAAGTCAATCAATGTAATTCACCATATTAATAAAGTGAAAGAAAAAAACACATGATCATTTTGTTTCATGCAAAAAAATTTCACTGAAATCCAGCACCCTTTCTTAATATAAGGGGGAAATGGAACTTTCTGACAATGATAAGGGTCATATAGGAAAATCTTCAGCTAACATTGTACTTAACAGTGAAAGACTGAAAGCTCTCCTCCTAAGATCTGGAACAAGACAAGGATTCCTGCCTTCACCACTGCTATTCAGCATTTTACTGCACAGGTTGGCCAGAGTAATTAGGCAAGAAAAAAGAAGTAAAAGGCATCAAAATTTGAAAGGAAACATAAGAACTATCCCTATTTGCAGATGGCATCATAAGTACAGAATATCCCAAAGCACCTGCAAGAAAGCTGTTAGAGCTAATAAATGAATTCAGAAATGTGGCAGAGTACAAGATCAACATACAAAAATTAGAGGTGCTTCCATGTATCAGCAATGAACAATGCGAAAAGCAAATCAGGAAAACAAAACAATTCCTTTTACAATAGAATCTAAAAGAAAAAAATATCTAGAATAAGTTTAATCAAGGATGTAAAGGACGTATACATGGAAAACTACAAACCCTTGCTGAAAAAATTAAAAAGACCTAAATAAATGGAAAGATATCCCATGCTCATGGATTAGAAGACTAAATATCATTAAGATGTCAATATTATCCAAGTGACCCCAATTAGCCAAAAGCATCCTGAAAAAGAAGAAAGTTGGAGACCTCACACCTCCCAACTTCAGAAGTTATTACAAAGTTACAGAAATCAAAACAGTATGGTACTGCACAAAGATGGAAATATAGACCAGTGGAATTGAATTGGGAGTTCAGAAATAAACCTACTATGGCCAACTGATTTTTGACAAGGGTGTCAACTGCACTCAGTGGAGAAATGGTGCTGGGAAAACTGGATATCCACAAGCAAAAGTATAAAAGTGGACTCCTACCTCATACTATATACCAAAATTAACTCAAAATAGATAAATGACCCACATATAAGAACTAAAACTATAAAACTATTAGAGGAAAAAAGAGGGAAATGGTTTCAGGACCTATATTAGGAAATGGATTCTCAGACTTTACACCAAAAGCAGGAGCACTAAAAGAAAAAATAGATAAATGGTACTTTACGAAATTTTGTGCATCAAAAAACATTATCAAGTAGTGAAAAGACAACAAAAAATGGGAGAAAATATTTGGAAACAATATAGCTGATGAAGGTTTACTATCTAAAATATATAACAAAATCCTATACAATAAAAGACAAACAAACTAATAAAAAAATTAGGCCAAGTACTTGACCAGACATTTTGCCATAGAAGATGTGCAAATGGCCACGAAGCGCATGAAAAGATGCTCAACATCATTATCCAGTAGCGAAATGCAAACCAAATCCACAATGAGATACTACCTCACACCCACTAGAATGGCTATTTTTTTTTTCAAATGTAAAATAAGTATTGGCATGGATGCAGAGAATTAGGGACCTTTATATATTGCTTTTGGGAATGTAAAATGGGGTAGTCACTGTGGAAAATGTTGAGGGAAATAAGCCAGACACAAAAAGACATTCTGTGATTCCACTGATATGAAATAAATAGAATATGGAAATTCATACAGACAGAGATTAGAGTATAGGTTACGGGTGAGAATGGAAAAATCAGAAGTTAATGTATAATGGATACAGGGTCTCTGGGATGGGATGCAAAAGTTTGCTAATGGATGGTGCTGACGGTAGCACAACATTCTGAATATGATTAATGTCATTGAACCGTAAATTGGGAGGGGTTGAGGTGGAAAATTATGTTGTGTATATGATACTACAATAAAAAAGAGAAAGAGACACTAAAGAGACAATGCAATTAAATGCAATACATTATATGATCCTGTATTGGGTTTAATAATAGAGGAGAAAATACCCAAAAGGACATTATTGGGGAAACTGAAAATTTTGGAATATAGACTTTATGCTTTATATTAATATTAAATTTTAGGTGCTTGATAATTGTACTTCAGTGATAATATAAGGGAATACCCTTGTTCTTAGAAATACACTTGGAAGTATTAAGTAGTAAAGGCACAGGATGTATGCAATCTACTCTCAAATGCTAGAAAATAGATGATAGATGATGAAGATAGAAAGATAGAAAGATAGATAGATGATAAATAGATAGATAGATAGATATGATAGATGGTAGATGACAAGACAGAATGATATAATAAATGTGGCAAAATGTTAAAAGTTGCTAAATCTAGGTGTCTGGGTAGTTATTTTTGTATTATTTTTGCAACTTTCTTGTAAGTTTGAAATATCTCAAAATAAAAGGTTAAAAGCATACAAACTATACACTGATGACATTTAAAAAATATGCATGTTATATACCACTATATGGTCAGGATTGTATTTTTTTTCCTTTTCTTTTCATTTCGTTTTTCTCATTCCTTATAACCTCATTGCCTAGCAGAGAGCCAGCATATGCCTGGTGTTTAACAAATATTCATTGGTTAAAGCAGGGAATGAAGCATGCATGAGTGTCCTCAATTATTCAGGATGGCATAAAGGCAAGGGATTATTATACAGCCAGGACTGGACAGCTTTACTAACTGGACAGCCAGGAGAATCTCAAACGGGCACACCCTCTGGACAAGAAAGGGTGCATCTGTGTTGGTAGGACAAGGGGTGTGAGCTCTTGATCCAAAAACTCCTAAAGATCTCTCAAGCTTCAGGCCTCGAAGTCATCACAGATGACTGCTTTTAATATTTGCTTATTATTTAAATACTAGTGCACAAATAAAAAAGTACATTAGATGAAACTTTGTCAAGTCATAAGCATAAGGAAGAAAATAAAAATCACCCGTAATACCACCAGAGAAAATTACTTTAAAGATTTTGGTGTATCTTTATAGATGTGCATGTGTATGTGCATGTGTGTGAGAGAGAGAAAGAGAAGGAGAGAGAGAAAGGGAGAGTAAATACATTTAAGTGGTCATATATCACATTTTTTCCCTATGAAAATTGGGTTAAGTCAGCCAAACTGTGTTAACTTTAATTTTGCACCTAATATGTCATGGGCATCTTTTCCCATTTTAGCACATTTATCTCTACCACATCATTCTTTATGGCCATCCTATATGGATATATCACATTTTATTTAACCAGTCATTTTAAATAGGAATTTAGTTTGTTTATTATTTCTTGCTATTAAAGGCAATCCGAGTTGAAAATCCTTGCACATCTACCCAGGCCCTGGATTAACTATCAGACACTTAGATCTCCTCTTTATACTTATTTCTCTTCTTAGGTAGAGGCTGTTTCCCAGCACTACTGGTAAGCAGGGAATCCAACAGACCTCACAGGATGATCTTCCGTGTTTCCATACATGGGGTCACCTGATATTTGACTAATCAGTTAATGGCCAATTAAATCCATAATTAGATTGACTTTTTCCTCCCAACTATTTGCTTTACTATGAATCAATATGAATTAAATAATTGATTCCTACATTTTAAGCAGACCTTTCTTCCTAGCTTCCCCATTTCCTTTCTCTACATAAAAAAATAATCAGAATGAAATATACGTTTTAAATATGTTGAATTATATATTTGTCACCTACGTAGTATATTCAATATAAATTATAAATAGATTAAATTATAAAAGGGCTGAAAATATATTTCAGTTTTGAAAGCTCATAAGCATTCTCTACCATCATTTATAGAGCCAGCCATTTTGCATACAATAATTTCTAGTAACTTTACCAAGGTTGTATGGCTAATAGTGGCAGAGCAGAAATTAAAACTCAGGTTTCTAGTTTGTGTTTGTTGTTTTCAAAGTAAACACTATTTGCATTGCTTCTAAAAGAGAATTGACAGTGACAATATTGTACATAGCTTCAGAACCAAGGTGAGTTTTTATGAAATCTAAAGCTTCTTTAAAAAAAAAAAAAAAGTTAATTAAAAAAAAAAGTAAGAGCAACCTTACATGATTTTGCTTGATTGCAAATAGCCTTTGACGTCTGCAGGATGTGTATGAATTCCCTTCATAGGAGAAAAAGAATTTAAAAACATGGAAAGCCTTTGCGGTCTGAGATGTTGAGACTTACCTTTTGATACTAGTTCACACTTGTATTGACTCTGGGATGAATCCTGAGACAACAATTAAGTATGTGGACCTGTAGGCAAGCTTGCTGCCAGGGGGGTTAATTTGTGAGTCACTTCTTGTGTCCTAAAATAGGTGATAAAGAAATAATGTGATTTTTGAGTTGATAACAGTGATTGAACAGAATCACTTGGTGGGAGATGGGAGTGGTTGATGGTTTATATTCCCCCACCCCTTTTAGAAAATTTCATAGACCTGGAGTGAGATCATTTCATTAATTGCTTTCTCTAATTAAAAATATGCTAGATCTTCATAATTTCTATTTTATCTTTATTTTGCAAGTACCAATTAATAGAAGTGAACAGTATCTGGAACACAGAAGCTGTTTTATAAATATTTTTTTTTGATTCAAGGATGAATGTATGAATGAATGTTTTGAGTATCGAGTATGTGCAGATACTGTTTAAGGCACTGCTCTCTTTAAGCTTCCATTCTAGTAGAAGGAAAAAGGCAATAAGTAAATAGAAAGAAAAATGTATAGCGTGTGAAATATTGATAAGGGCTTTAAAGAAAAGTAAATCTGGGAAAGGGAAGAAGATGTGTACATGGGAGTTTGGGTGATGCTGCAATTTTAAATAGGCCTGTCAGGCAAGGTGCACCTGCCCCTAATGTTGCAGAGCATGGAGAAACAATACCAGTGGGGTCCACAGGCATGTATAGCTATTCTAAAACTACAAATCAAAATGAAAATAGATTCCATCCTCCTTCTTGAAATATATCTTCATATTGATTAACTTGAAAATTATGTCTCAAATTATGGTTTTTATATGACAGAAAATATCTAGCATACCCTAATTTAATTATGTTAGTGTATGTTTCTGGGTGTTGTGTTCATGGACCCCTCGTGTTTAAGTGAATAATAAAATAAATACATATGGGGAGTGGATGTGGCTCAAGCAGTTGGACACCTGCCTCCCACATAAGAGGACCCAGGTTTGGTTCCCAGTGCCTCCTAAAAAGAAGACGTGCAGACAATGAGTGGACACAACAAGCAGAAAAAGTGAGCAGACAATGAGTGGAAACAATGAACAGACAGATGAGGGAGCCATCTGGGGGGAGGGGGATAAATAAATATGTATATCGTTCATAATTTTTATGTTTATTTCATGAAATTTATTCTATTTTCCTTCATTTCAGCAAAATTTCTATGTGACTCATCAACATTTTGACATGATTTCTGTTTTAATCATCTAAAGGATCAAAAATAAAATGTAATTGTATTCAAGGTGAACAAATTTAAATGTTATTTTATTTAAAAATTAAGTAAAAATAAATGTACATTAAAATTTTTTCATATGCTTTAAAAATTTTTTGCTTCTTAAGAATTCAAAATTATAATAAATTAAAAAGGAAAATACAATTATAGTTCATGAATATAAGCATTTTACCCTAAGATTTGTTTAAAGTTGAATTTGTATTTAGTTTTATTGAAAAGTTAGTTAAATTAAAATTTTTGATAATTTAAAAATACTAATAAAAATAACTCTAGCATTCAGTATGTCTAGTTTTCAATGCAAAGAATGTTATCATACTTCATGTGTTACATCTAGACCTAAATACATACAGATTTAAGAATAATGTGAGTTCTCTATTATAAATAATATAATATTACAAATTGTTCATTAACTGATATGTGCAGCCATTGCAAATATTATGCTAATTCCTGAGCATCCCCAGAGCCACAAATTGGAACATAAAGAGAAATAAGGAAATGGATGTTCAGTATTATTAGGAAACCCTATTTCTTTAAACAAGAGGCAATTGCTTTCATGCTGAGAGGAAGGATTGAACAAATTGATTAAATTACTTTTTCTCTTCCTCAACATATTAATTATCTATTGGTACATAACAAATTACTCTAAAACAACAAATTACTCAAAACAACAAAAAATTCTTATCTCAGTTTCTGTAGGTCAGGACATTGGGGTGGCTTAGTTGAGAGCCTCTGGCTCAAGATCTTGCATAAAAACTGCCACGAAGATGTTAGTAAGAGCCACACCTCAGGGCTCCACTGGGGAAGGACCCCGTTCCAAACCCACTCAGGGTTCACGGCAGGCCTCAGATCCTCTATGCTGGAGACATCAGTCAGGGCAGATCAAAACCTGACAGCTGCTTCCCTCAGAGCCACTGAATGAGGACAGAGAAAAAGAACCTAGCTTAGAAGTGACATCCCATCACTCGCTAATAAATTTTCTTCATTTTTGGCAGTATAATCTCTGATGACCTCTTTTTATGACAAGTTTATATCATTTTCAAAATAATACTATGAAAAGATAATGTAGTCTTTCAGCTAGAATAGTTGATCAAAACTGATCTTTAAAATTTTCTATAGTTTACAATAAAGACTTTTTTCAGTTTTGTTATTGACAATGTCATAAAATTTTAGGATCTCATATTTGAGAAAATGTCTAAAAAGTTTCTTTCATATACTTTTCTAAGCTTTGTAAAGGTTTGGAAGAATTTTACTTAGATTAGATTCTGGCTCTGGACATGTTAACCCTTGTTTCTCCTCTGCTCTTTACCTATCTCTGGTGCCAGAAGCTGTTGGATACCTTCATGCCATTATATAATCTCTGGGACCCGCGCACCTGGTATCACAAATCTGGGTAAGCTGACTCAGTTGAACAAGGAGTATTTCTGGAAGCCGTTCCTATAATGGGACAACTAGCCATAAATACACACAACTGTGGGAGAAAACTGTATAAATGTGTGTTATTAAACTTCCTCTTAGCTGGAACCCCAAAATATCCATGGCCACTCCAATGACACCTCATATGAGGGACAGTATAATGCAGGGGTTGTCAAAGTCCAAAGAGACGGTGAGCTATGATATATCACTCTAGAAAAATGTACATTTCTGGATATTACTAAACATAATATATAAGAAAATATATTAAAACAGTCTAGAAAATACAAAATTTACTAAATTTAAATAATTTTTAGTTAAATATATTACTTATATTTAAAATACATTAAAGTTAAAATATATTACTTTAGACATTTTACAAAAACATGACTGGGAAGATACAGCTAGAACCTCTGATGTGGTTTTGGAAAGATCTGAAAATTTAAGCTTCATTAGCTTCTTCTTAAATCTATCTCTGTTTTTGATTAAAAAAAAAAACAAAAACAAGAAATAGACACTATACGGTACAATACGGGGCAGATCTCTTCCTTTTTGAGCACTCAATAGATGTTAAACTTAGTCTGAAGTAGAAAATTAAGTCACTATATGATTTCCTCTCTCCTGAGGGAAAGAACAAGGGAGATGGATCCGTCTATACTGAAAGTCCCCTCTGGTGCCCACGATTCTGTGATTCTCTTCCTAAAATATCTTTAGTGCAGTCAATGTCTCAGACACGCCAATGGAAACTCAAAGTTTCCTTCCCGACCAGGAAGCTGAGGGAAGTTTCCCACTGTCACAAAAGCATTGATCAAGAAGGGGAAGTGGGTACAGTGTTAATATGTAAACAATGCCGGTGGTGATCGCCACAAGAAGAGATGCCTGTGAGGGGAAAGCTAGAGCCCCAGCCAGACTGCAGCCTCTGACCCGAGGGAAGGGACTGCATCACAAATCAGATTGGGCTTAGTATCACCTCTCACTCATGCCTAGGCTCAATTCTTCCTTTTCAATTTTATTTTTATTCTCTCTCTCCATTTAACGTGGTATTAGTGGACCATTTTCACTAAGATGGCACTATGCCCTGAAAGCAAAGCCTTAACTACAAGGGACAAAGAATTTAGCCACGACATCTGGCATTCTTTAATTAATTAGCGTGCCCTTAGTAAGACCCAGAAGAAGGAGCATTGTATCCGAGCACAGTTATATTATGTCCACATCATGGCATGAGTTTAGCAGTTCTGGGCTTCCTGTTTCTCCCTATGTTATGAAAATGCAGACAACATAGCACATATCGCACATCTGATCTATATTCGTTTATAGGAAGCCAACAGAAACAAACATAAAGGCAGGCTTTGGAATTCAGTTTTGCAAACATTCAACACAGGGATTTTTGCTGTTTGCTGAGGCCAAAATGTCTTCGTGGAAACTGAAGGAAAGTAATTAGTTTCAGGTCAGGGAAGTATTTCAGTATTTAGTAATGTGGTTGTTTTTACTAAGCCTACATTATCATAAAATATGGCGACTTTATGTCCTAGCTTCAAAATGACAGTCATATCCCACAGTTCTCACCCCCCCAGGGAGCTCATATTTATCACATCACAGTGATCAAATCTTTGGTTTAGAAAAGATAAAGATACCAAAAATTTGGCATGAAGGAACGTGTGCTTCGCTTCAAGGCATTCCTTTACTAATTGCCAAAGGTGGAAGAGGGAAAAGATGACAAAATACCACAAATCAATAGGGAATCGGAATCTCTCTGTAGGAAAAGGATAAGGCTCTTTCTTGATAACAGCGAAATTCAAGGGGAACCTTTTAGTTGGCTTTTGAAAAATTCACCACAAGTTGAGGCAAATGAGTAATTTTCAGTACCGGTTTATGTCTACTGCTAATTTTACCAGAAACAATGGCCAATTGCCAAAGAATGTTCTCCCCAGCACAGCTGTTTTCAGTGATTCATTTCCTTTCATTTCCCAGCTGACCCATTCAGAAGGAGACCAGCAGTTTCCAAGCCTGGGTTACTAGCCTGGTTGCTGTAAGGAGCCCTCCCCTTCAACTGCAGGAGCACAGTGAGGGAGTATGATCCTCAGAAACAGAGTCGTTTCCGTGACTAGAGTGGAAGCAAGCAAGAAAGGGTGAAAAAAAACCTGGCAAGGTGCTCACCATGCCTCTGATTCATAACATGCCAATTTCTCCAGCTTTCTCCTGGGACCACACCCTGAGTCTAACCGATGTTCTAACCACTCCGGTAGTTTCCCAAATATGGAAATATTCTTTCACACAGTCGCACCACCACTGTTCCCACTGGCTGGAATGCCCTTCCCTCTTCTTTGTTCGAGAAGCTTCTGCTGCCTCCAACGTGTGAGCTAAGCGTTACCTTCTCTCAAGGCTTTGCCGGAAGCCCCCAGGTTAGGTTAGATCATGTATTCTCAGTGGGGGCAACAGGGTGAAAATTGATTCTTGAGATGTTAAAAAACTTACTTTTTTAATGTATAAAGATATACATTTAATGCATAAAAAGATAGATGGTATAGCTGGAACATTAAAATTCCATGGGGGGAGGGGTAACTAGGAAAAAACATCTAATAAGGCTCCTTAAGGGGGCAATAATGAAACAAAAACCTTGAGGAGTACAGGGTTAGATGTTCCTCCTTTGCCTCACCTATAGCGTCCTACTTAGCTTGTTGTTTTAAGTGGCTAGATTTAGGATGATGGCAGCTCTACATTATTGCAGCAAAATATGACTGATCGATGTTTTTTTAAACATCCCCTTCCCAATGCAGTTAAGATTGTAAGGTTGTCAAAAGCTGAGACCCACTGCTTTGTACCCATTACACCCACAGGTCCCAGCAAAGTGCTGAAATATAGTGAGTGTGGCAGTTTGAGGCTTTTGTGGGCTCCTAAAAAATCATGTCTTTAGAGCTAATCCATGCCTGTGGGTGTGAACCTATTATAGATGGGCCTTTTAATTAGGTTACTTCAGTTGAGGCATGGCCCAGGGTGGGTCTTAATCTTCCTACTGGAGTCCTTTATAAATGGGATGAATATGGAGAGGTAGACAGAGAGAAACCCACAGAAGCAGAAAAAGAAAGAAAGAAGCTGAACCAAAGAAGCCAGGAGGAGAAGGGAAAGCTCAATAGATGCCGCCATATGCCTTGGATATATAGTGACAGAGGAGTCCATGATCGATGGCAACCAGTCTTTAGGGAGGAAGCATTGCCTGATGATGCCTTGATTTGGACATTTTTCATGGCCTCAGAACTGTAAGGTTCCAAAAAAATAAATCCTCATTGTAAAAGCCAACCCATTTCCAGTATATTGCATTTAGGCAGCCCAGCAAACTAAAACAGCAGGTACTCAGGAAATATTTGCTCCGTGGCTTCGATGAGCTCATGACTCCTCTGTCCCACTCAAGACTTTTATACCACTGTGCTCTAAAATAAAGGCGTCGATCTATTCCAACGTTTTCAGCATGCTGTCGTTTAATGAGATGTTGTTTCATGAATTTTTCATCTGTTTACAATAGCCAAAGAACTGGCGATTCAAGGTTGTATTTTCATCATGGACGTGTCCTGTTCCAACATCCAATGGGTGCCTCTGCTCAGCCATTGTGAGAGTGTTTGACATGCTTTCTCTCCAAAACGTGTGGCATACCCTCAGAGTAACCCTGTCTCTCTCAAGGAAAGCATTGTCACTGTAACGCAGGTTGAATCAGAAGTCCTGGGCACCAATGGGCAGCCGTGTTTGCAGCTTTCTACAGTGACACAAATCCCTCTGGCTGTTCTAAATTACCTGCAAAATCAATAATGGAAAACTCTCTTTAAAGTGATTTGTATGTATTGGTTAATGTCAAGAACATTATCCCAAAATATAATAATGAAGAAGACGGTGTCGGAAGCTAGCATTTATTGAGCACATGCTACGTTCCAGTCATTTCGCTAAGGATTTTCTATTCATAACCTCATTTAAATCTCCCAGTAGTCATGTGAGATAGGTATTATTATTTTCCTGATTTACAAATGAGGAAACTGCTGTTTAAGGCAATTAAGCAACTAGCCCAAGGACTCACAGCTAGAAGTGGGATTGCGAGATTTCAAAGCTATATAAATCTGACTCCAGAACCTACGTTTTTAAAGTACTATGCAAAAAAAATCTGATGGAAAATTACATAAATTCTAAAAATATCTAAATGTTGATGACTCTGATTGCTGTTAACAAGATTAAATAAGTGGACAGAAAATTTCAATTTGCAAGGTAGGATGAAGTTTTGACTTGTGAGAAGTGCATAACATTCCAGTTACAATTCTATACACTGAAAAATTATTCCCAAACAATAACGAGTTAAAAAATAGATTCCAAGGAAATCATTGAGTTGTGTTTGAGAATTTGCATAACCAAAATTGTTGTTAAAAACTGTTAATAGAAAAATTTGATTCTGTGTGTGTGTGATGGGGGGGGGGGAGGAAGGAAGGAAGGACTTAAGGGAGGGAAGGAGGGAGGAAGGGAGGGAAAGACTAAAAGAAAATTCTAGTCCTTTGCTTTTAAGAATCCCCACTGCCTCTCCCACTCCAATTGCTAGCATGTATGAATTCTTTTCACAGATGTTGGCATTACGATAGGACATGAGTGATTAAAACTTAAAATAAAAGCAACTAAATGTGGAGAATAAGTGTATGGCTCAGAAAGAGTAAAATTAAAACAGATTTTTCCCATTACTAGGAGACATTATGTTTTCCCTGCGGCAATATTTCATTGGGATCCTTTGAAAGACTCAGTCACAATTTTCGTAGCCTTTAAGAGCAAGAGGAAGGAATTAGTGTTCCTTAAATTTAAGTGGAATTTATTTTTTAAAATTCTGGCCTTAAAATGAAGTGTGTGTGGGGGGGGGGTGATAAGAGAAAAATACAATCCAACTCTTTAGCTGAGAAATTTTCGATTTTATTCTTATCCTGAAAACTCCCTTCTCCCTCAAGAAGCTCTTTCGTGAGGAAAACTCTATTCCTAAGACTTATTTCTAATACTTGTTTATTCCTCCTCTGCCACTGCTTTGTTATTGGAAAAAAACAGTCTAGTTAGAAGGCATAGTCTTTGAAGCAAAGCACAGGACGAGCTCTTCTATACAGGAGCCATGTGTTCTTGGAATAGATTACTTAACCTCTCTTACCCAGCTTGCACACTTACCAAATGGATAATAATATTTACTTGTAAAATTGGTTATGAGTTGAATGAGAAAACATATAATGTGTTCAGCTCAAGATTTTTTTTACCTTCTTTAGCCGTAAAATAATTTGGTTGAGCGTGTTTTTTTCTAAGATTTCTTCCAATTTTACGATTCTATGGTAATTAATTGCTATTGTCAAAAATATTTTCTATTCTCAGTTTGTTTCCCTAATTGAATTTCCTATAAAAATTTCAGGTGTTGTCAAAGAACAGAGACAAAGAGCGTGGAGGCAATAACCTGGTGTGGTTTTGTGTACAGCTGACTCCTGCTGTTTGTGGTGTGAATTAAGGAAAGATACACAGTCAACACTAGAAGGGAACGTTGAAAGTCTGTGTGTAAGCTTTAGCCGAACAGATGTTTCTCAAGAATGCAGCTGGAAAGGGTGATGGGAAGCTATAAGATACACAGAAAAAAGATAAAACACCAAACATTGTAAAAAAAAAAAAAAAAAAAAGATCATTTCTTTAACTCTTGTTTATTGCTAGATACATTATCAATTCTAGTATAGGCATCACTTTGTGTAAGCCTTTTAATAACACAGGATTGAAACATTTTATCCCCATTTTGCAGATAAGAAAACTAAGATTCCTAAAAGTTAAGTAACGTCCCCAAGTTTAATCAGCTAGTAAGTAGCTACACCAGCATTCAAACCAAGTCTGGGTGTGCCAAAGCTTTCCATTTTGCATGCTGATTCCCTGCAACATATAAGCCAGCATGCATGCTTCAAACTAATTTAAGCAAAAATAGAGACTCTAGTGGGCAGAATCGGGTCAGAAGTAAAAAGAACAATTCCCAGAAACAACTGGTTCCAATGAATACATACACTGTTGGCTTGCTAGTGCTCCCTCCTTGTCATCCTTCCCTGCCCGGACACCAGCCTTCCCTCTTACCTCCATCTTCTTTCTATTTCCCTCTTCATTTTAGCTTCATTCTCTTCACCATTGTATTAGTCAGCGAAAGGGGTGCTAATCTGAAATACCAGAAATGGGTTGGTCTTTATAAAGGGTATTTATTTGGGGTAGAAGTCCACAGATACCAGGCCATAAAGCGTTAAGTTTCTTCTCTCACCAAAGTTCATTGCCACGTGTTGGAGCAAGACAGCTGCCAACGTTTGCCAGGGTTCAGGCTTCTTGGGTTCCTCTCTTCCTGGGGCTGCGTTTCTCTCTGGGCTTAGCTTTTCTGGTTCCTCCACAAGGTCAGCTATAGACTCTCAGGAGAATGGCTCACTTCTCTTCTCCTGGGGCCTTCTTTCCAACATCAAAACTCCATCATCAGAACTGCTTCTCAAAAACTGCTTCTCAAAACTGTTCTTGCCATGCCTTTTATATATGATTCCCTACCCACCAAGGGGCGGGGCTCAACGCACTAATCATAACCTAATCATGCCCAGATTAACAGATCAGTTTACAAGCATGATCCAATTATATTTTTGGAATTCATAATTACATCAAACTGCCCAACTGCCACAACCATCTTTTCCCTTCAGCCTGAACCATTGGTTGTAGGTAGCTTTGTTGTAATATCATACAACTGCATGAACAGAGACTAGAACTCTTCCCTGCCTTCTCTGAAGAGAAAATATTTAGGGAAGGGCTCTGATTATTCTGGTTTGGGTTACATATCCTTTTCTGAACCAATAGGAGTGGCCATAGGGTTACAACGACCAGTTCAGGCTACGTCTGACAGGGGTCTGAGGCATTCGAATTGGAAGCCCTCTTTAAAACCACAATGTTGGGTTGGTGGAAAAAGCAGCTACTCAGAAGAAGGTGATTGCTGCTTGGGGTCAGACAAAACAACAAATTGACCCTTTCCAGGTAGAAAAAGCACATGAACTTTGGAAGTGGGTAAAACAAGTTCTTTCCCTCTTCTTCTGCTTCACAGATGTATGGCATTGGCCTTTAATAGCCATGGTAAGTGAGATATGAAGTAATAAACAGGAGAGCTGTCAATGCTCAATAATTAAATGCTAAGTGAATGGAATCTAAAGTGCTATGTAAATGCCAGTTTCTAATATTATTAATATAACTTTGGTCTTTCATTTAAAATTTCCAGTATCAGAGCTTTGATGGGATAAGATTTCCAAATTTTATTTTATTTTCCCCTACATTGCGACCTCTTTTTCTAGGTAGTGTCATAGAATAGAATGTAAACTCCTATTTTCTGCATCTTATATGCTCCCAGAGGACCTTGTAGAGGACTGCACAGGGCCCTGTTTTAATAGCACTTCTTTAAAAAGCACTTGTTACTTTGTATCATTGAAAAGATTTACAGACCAGTTGCATTGGGAGTCCATGTCCAAATTTAGCAGTGTTTGTTCTAGGTCCTCAGGTATTTCTGAGAATAGGTATGCAGAATGTTAATATCCACTTTTATCTAAAATGTGCAAATTCGTGACTTTACATCAGTTTTGAGGGGCCTAAATTTACAGGCTTATGTTTAATAGTTATCATGTTCAATGATAGTGTTGCCTGGAAAATAAGAAATATTATGAATGTTAAGCCCTTGAAACTCATCTCGCATTATGAATTCCCATTATTTAGTTCTAATTTTCTCATGATCATTTTAATAAATTTCCATATATTAATTATGCTCATGCTGATGTTCTGAAAGAATTTCAGCCAAGTTCATTAGATATTTTGATGGAAAAGCACTTAAATCTAAATGACAATTTACACTTATCTTTCTAAAATAGATTTGTAATGACCCTTAAAGAGCTTTCCCTAAATAGACTCTGATTTTGATATTCACATTGAATTTTATATTTTGCCCCACCAAAAATACACACATCATTATTTTGGCTTTAACTAATGTGTGTGTCCCCCAATTATTCACAGCTTTGAAACATGAGTTTCTGCTTCTTGTCCTTTTGTCAATGAGTTGAAAACCCTCTCTCATGAATGTCATGAGCTGTGGCCACACTTGTGGGAGATGTTTGTGTGGGATGTGGTGGGAGGTGTGGGAGGTGGGCAACATGGGAATCCCAGTGGGTTCCGTGTAATATTTTGGGTAATCTAAGCACTTCTTAAAATATATGTATATATATATATGAATAACATTTTTGTAAGCAAATACACATATATGCATATATATTTATTAAAAAAAAAAAAAAAAAAAAAGAATAACTTGAGTTTAACTGTATAGTGTGAATTAGAGGCCCTGGAATGTTAATTTAGATGTATACATTTCTTTCATATGGAAATGGAAAGCATGGATATCCTGCCTTGAGTTGCAGAATATTCTTCAATTGGTTTGTGTTCCCTTTCTCATGATCACTTTCCAATAAAAATTTTAAAGACTTTCTCTTTATTCTTAGAATATAGTCCAAACACCATAAGGGTGCCTGCCCTCAAGGACCTGTGGATTCTGGCTTCTAACTCTCGAGTTTCATTTCCTATCACTCTCCCTAATCCCCATGCTCCAGCCACACTCCCCTTCCATTCCTCCAATTAATGCATCATGCTTCCCACCACTTAAAGCAGAATATATTCATATACCTATTCTCTCTGCCTGGAATGCGTTCCCCTTTCTGTTCTCTTTTACACGGCTAACTCTCATTAGCTCTTATGTTTCTGCCCAAATATCATTTTATCCTGACCTCACAGAGCATGTGAAGTGTATTTTCATGGGGCCATGTGTTTTGGGTTGGATTTTCAAAAAATTTAACTAAGGCTTCTAATTGTTCCCTTAGTAAAGGACAGTTTTGTCCCAAGGCTAGTAAGAACCGAGAACAAAGAGCAGGAATACTTGGATTCCCTAAACACTTTTTGATTCCTCTTCCCAACTCTAGTTCCCCAGAGAACAAAGTCAAGGAAACAGGAACTGAAAAAAGAAAGGCTCCAAGCATGGAATCAGCCACAGATGATCCAAGTTCACAGCTCTCCTGGCTAGTCTATAAATAAGAAGATGAATAAGGAAACCCAAGTGGAGATGCAGAATATAAAACTACTAAAGGGAGGGAATAATCAGTCCCTGCTGTCTGCGGGACCTTACTACACAGCTCCGAACGCTGGGCTCCTTGCCTTTGGCAATGCTGCCTCTGGATACTCTTGGTTCCAATTCATGCTCAGCATTTTTAGCCAAGTCCCTTCTCTGCCATTTATTTTAAATACTTTTCAGAGGTGAACAGCATGTGTGGGCAGATATGTGTATTACAATGATTGCAAACATACTTCAACTGCATCCTTTTCTTGTGCAATCGTCCATACTCACAGATAATGTGTTCACAACATTTCTGAAACTTAACTGGTGATATCCCAAAGTCTTGTGAGTAGAAAGGAGGGGAGGTGGTCTCTGCTGAGTTGAAGACTGACCTCAAGCTATAATTCCCAACCTACTACACATCCCATACTATCCTACTGCCAAGCATCCCAACAATTAATTATTTATTTTTTCAGTTATTTACTTAATGTTTGTTTTTTCCCATTAGTTTGTATACTCCATGAAGTTTGGTGCTATCTTTTTTATTTATTGTTCATCTCTGAAGCTTGAATCCTTACTGATAAATGGTAGAATAAAATGTGGGGTTAGCAGGGAGAATGGAGGATAGGTCAAAGTAAATTCAAATTTTATATTCTCTTACCAGCTCTAGGCCTCAAAATTATATGCTTTAGAAACTCCTCCTCTAACAATCTTCTCTAACTATGCCTTACCAAGAGTGAATTTCAACCTCTGATCATGGATATGTTTAAGTGCTCTGTAACTGGAAGGAAATAAGTAGCTCATTTGTGTGACTGTGGAAGAACCATTTGAACTATTGCTTTTCAAATTTGCCTAACTCTTATTAAAAAATATAGAAATACAAATATTTTAGAATAAATTCTGAATAATTTGCTTTTTTCTTAGCATCCAAAGCCATAAAAATTGGTTGTGAGCTGCAGTCACTACTAGCAGATACTGAAAGAGTCATTTGCTATATATTTGAAATAACACTAGTAGCCAGCAGATAGATTCTGGGTGCTACCTTGGAAAGTGGGGAGAAAAATAAATATTGTCTCTGGTCCAGGAAGAATTAGTTGTAGTGGTACCTATGGCCTGTTAGACTGCAGACTACATGTTTGGGCTTCGTTTGAGGGGAGGATGGATAATAAAAGCATGGATCAATCAAAGAGCACATTATAACCCTCCCTCTGATTAACTGTAGACAGAGAATAATGTAATCACTGGGGCTTATTTTTTCAAGGATCCCTGACAACAAGCTAGCCTGAAACCTAGAAAAGATAGTTTGTCAGTTTAAAACATCAAATTGAAATGTCAACAGACATTCTGAAGTCTAAAATACAAGAGAAGGAAGTGGGTGAATGTTGGTAGGGCAAATGTTCTTTCCATTTGACTGTTCAATACTTTAAAAAAAAAAAAAAGGGTGTCCCCTTTGGGCAGACAAGGAAAACTCCAGGCAGTATCTCAGGTAAGAGTACAACAGGGGCTGTTTGGGTGGGTACCTTTGTGCAGTGCACAAGCCATGCAACCATAAATTGTAAATCTGCTTCAGATTTAGCAATATATGAAAAAAAATGGATGGTTAATGGGAAAAATCCCTATTTTGTCTTCATACTTCCTTTATACATTTATTTTCTTTTAATTAGTTTCAGAGACAGTTTTAACAAAATGGCTATGGACATGGGCTTTGGTATGAGAGAGAGAGCTATGTTTAAATTCTGAGATTAGTACCCACTAGCTCTGTGATCTTTTACTCCTCAGTCTGCGCCTTGGCCACTCAACTACATTTTTGAAATGACAATGTCTTCATTTTTTATTGTTGTGAAGATTAAATGAAATCAGGTATGTAATATGCCTCCTGCACTCTTTGGAACATGTTCAATAAATGATAGTTGCTGTTATAATATTTAGTTTTTTTTAAATATAGTAGTACCTCGGGACTCGTTGTTTATTGGTTCCGGGAGGTGTGATGAGTACCAAAAACTACAAGCACAAAACAAATTTTTCCCAAAAGGAATAATGTAAATAAATATAATGTGTTCCCAAACCAAAGAAAATACATGCTTTTAAGGCAAAATGTAAAAAGATAGGGTTGTATATCATTACTTTACATAAGAAATAAACCTAAAAATTAATAAATACTTAAATTTAAATAAAATAAAAACTTCACTTTACCTATACTGAGAAGAGTCCATGGCCTAATGGGATGGTGGGAGGAGAGTGGTGAGGAGGAGAGGCTACGTGGAGTGTTGCTTGGAAGGAGAGTTCCCTCCAATAGAACATCAGGCACTTGCACTTCAGGTGTTCTTTCTCTTTTCTGCCTTTTTTTCAACTGGCACCACAGGCTCGGACACACTCTTTGTCACCTTCACTAAAAACTTATCCAGTGAGGACTGCTTCTGTCCTCTTTTCAGAATTCCTCCAAAGTGTGAAATTGTTTGGTCATTCCATAAACTCACATTTCTGTTCATCAAAGCTTTGTCCAGATGGTACTTCTCCACAAAGTTTTGAACTTCTGCCCATTTAGTGCACATTTTTTAATCAAGGAACTGGGGACATCCTCCCCTATCTCCTCCTCACCTGAAGAAATCTCCTCAGCCCCCTCTTGTTGCTGCTCCTTCTGTAGTCCCTGCAGCTCCTTGGTGCTGAGCTCTTCACCATGCTCCTCCACTAACTCCTCAGCATCAGCACCATCGACCTCCAGACCCATGGACTGGCCCAAAGACACAATCTCCTGCACAGCTGTGCCCTCTGCACCTGCAGGCTTGGGTCAGCCTCAAACCCTTCCAAGTCTCTCTGAGTCACAGCTTCTGGCCACAGATTTTTCCATGCCGAATTCACTGTGCTTCAAAAGATTTCGTTCTAGGCCTTATCAAAAAGGTTAAGGCAGTACAGGATATTGAAATGCTCCTTCCAGAATTCTGTGACAGTCAACTGGGTGTCAGAGATGATCTCAAAGCACCTCTGGAAAAGCACCTTGGTGCACAACTTTTTGAAGTTTGAAATGACCTGCTGGTCTATGGGCTGGATGAGAGGAGTGGTGTTGGGGGGCAGGAACCTTACAGTGATGGAGCTGAACTCCTCCAGTGAGTCTCTCCAAGCCTGGAGAGTGGGCAGGTGCATTGTCCAAAAGTGGGAGAGCTTTCAGAAGCAAATCTTTCTCTAGCAAATATTTTTTCACTGAGGGACCAAACACTTCATTTATTCACTCTGTGAAAAATTGCTTCATGACCCAAGCTTTGCTGTTTGCCCTCCACATCACATGGAGTTTGCTTTTTATGACATTATGCTTCTTGAAAACTCACGGGTTTTCACTATGATAGATTAGTAAAGGCTTGAGTTTTAAGTCCCTATTAGCATTCTTACACAACAATAAAGTGAGCTTGTCCTTCATTGGTTTGTGGCCTGGTAATGCCTTTTCCTCTTTTGTGAGGTAGGTTCTACTAGGCATTTTTTTTCCAAAAAACTCTGGTCACATCACAGTTAAAAACTTGGTGGGGAATGAAACTCTCAGCCTCTACGTAGTCTTGAAATTCACTGATGATTTCATCAGCAGCCTGTTTTATTAGCACTCTCTGCCTCGCCATGCCTCATGACACTATGGATGCTGGTTCTCTTTTTAAAATTATCAAACTAGCCCTGGCTGACCTTAAAAACTTCAACACTCTCATCACTCTATTCTGGTTTGTTTTTCAAAAGATCGTCATGCATCACTTTTGCTTTTACGCAGACACCGTGCCCAGTAACAGCTTCTTGTTTACCCAAATTAACAGCTTTTCAACAGGAAGTTGAAAAGTGTTTGGGAACACTGCTTTCTCACTGCTTTAACTTCTTTCACAATATCAGCCTTTTTTATTGCTTCTTTATTCTTAATGATGGTAGAGACCATTGTTCTAGGCATATCATATTCCCTAGCAAGATCAGTAATGCGAATACCATTCTCATATTTACGTATTATTTCTTTTTCTTGCTCAATGGTGGTGTGAGTTAATTGTCTTTTCTGCTCAGCTCTATCACTGCTCATTTTCTTAGGACCCATGATGAGAAAAAAAATGCAAAAATACACAAAATGACCACAGAAGCTAAGATAAAACTGCAGTGGAATGTGCAATATTGCATAACTAACGTGTGACACTTCATTTCGGCTGGAAAGGGTAGCGAGTCACAAGGCAACTAACACTGACAATTTCTAGCTTGTGTGTCAAGTACCAAACAAACAAGGAGTACTGGGACAAAATTTTCATGTCAAAATGCGCCGAGTAACAAATTCGATGCATTTCAAAGCAGTTGAGTACCAAGGTATGAATGTATAGAAAAGTTTAAGAGACTTGTTCTTGATATGAGTAAAACTACACTGATTAAGCCATACCCAAAACACCTCTAACAGTAGTGGAAATATAACAAGATTTCTAATAAATTAAGTCCAAACAATTTCTTGTTAATTTTATGAACAAATAATGACCATTCAATGAATAAGAACACTTTTCTTGTCTTCGGAAATACTGAAAGAAATAACAAATTGCCCTTGTCCAAGAAGTGACCTGGATATCAAGTGGTCATAAAAATTGCAACTGATATGAAGAATATGAAAAGAAATCCCACAACTCAATAACAAAAAGACAATCAAGCCAGTTTAAAAATGGGCAAAAGACTTGAACAGATATTTCTCCAAAGAAGATATACAAATGGTTGGTAGCACGTGAAGAGATGATTAACATCATTAGCCATTAGGGAAATGGAATCAAAGCCACCATGAGATACCATCCACAACCATTAGATTAACTACTATTTTTAAAAAATGGAAAATTAATGTTGGAAAGTGTTTTAGTTTGCCAAGGAACTCAGCTGTGAGCGATCAAGCATATGGCTTGTATTTCCCCCTCCTCATTTCTTCAGTTTCCCACTGCTCTGATGATTCCAGTTTCTGGCCTTCCTTTTCTTTTACTTTCTGCACCTGCAGGCAATCCTGGAGTCCTCTCTCCCATGTCAGAGTAAAATGTCATCTCTCTTTCTCTCTTCTGTCCTTGATTCATATAAGACTCCAGTAAAAGGACTAGAATCCACCTGGCTTATTGCAATCCTATCAAAGTGCCTTAACTGAAGCAATCTAATCAAAAGTGATCTAATCAAAAGATCTCTTAACTGAATCTAATCAAAGGTCCCACATACAATAGGCTTACATGCACAAGCATGGGTTAGCTTAAGAACATAATTTTCTGGAGTCCACAATAGACTCAAACCAGAACAGGGAGATGTGGAGAAATAGTACCTCTCTTTCAGTTTTTATAGTAATGAAAAAAATAGCACAGCCACTGTGGAAGACATTTTGTAGTTCCTCAGAAAGCTAAGCATAGAATTACTGTATGAACAGACCATTCTAATTCTAAATATATACCCAAAAGAATTGAAAGCAGGGACTTAAAGAGATATTTGCACGCAGATGTTCATAGCAGCATTATTCACAGTTGCTAAATGATGGAAGCAACCCAAGGGCTCTTAGACAGATGAATGGATAAACAAATTGTGGAATATTCATACAATGGAATATTATTCAGCCATGAAAAGGCTTACATGCACTGACATAGATGTACCTTGACGACATCTTTTGAGTGAAATAAGCCAGCCACAAAAGGACAAATATGTAAGATCTCACTGTTATGAAATAATTAGAATAAGCAAATCCATAGAGTCAGAAACTAGAATCCAGTTTACTAGGCACTGAACTAGGGGTATGGAATGGGGAGTTAATGCTTAATTGGTATAGCATTTCTGTTTGGGTTGCTGGAAAACTTTTATAATGGATGGTAGTGATAGTACCACAACATTATGAATATAATTAATATCTGTTAATTACATATTTGAGTGTGGTTAAAGGGGAAATTTTAGGCTGTAAATATGTTATAAGAATTATTTAAAAAAAAAAAAAAAAGCATACGATGGTACAACATAAATGGCGAACCCTAATGTAAACTATGGACTATAGATAATAGTATAATTATAATAATACTGTTTAATCAATTGTAACAAAGTTACCACAGTAATGCAGAGTGTTCATAATAGGGGAAATTGCCTGCCTAAGGTAGGACATATGGGAACTCTATTTTCTGCATGATTTTACATCCTTCCCCCCAAACAATTTTTAGAAAGAAGGGATATGGTCCATGCACGTGGCAAGAGCCATCTAAGTTTTTCATACTTCAGGAAATACTACAAGTACTGTTATTTTAAAAAATATTTAATCTCATTCTAATTTCTCCATGAAATGAAGAAAATTATTTCAGAAACATACACAGACACAGATACAAACACATAATGTTTGTTGAAGAGCACATGAAATACAAAGGTGGTGGGTGGGAATCCTACTTCATATTTAATTCTTCCCTGGCTTCACAGGCAGTTATTTTGCAAATGGATCTAAAAATAATTACATTAATCAAAACTATTTATTCTTCTACATCAGTACTATTTCACTACCAAATTCATATTCCACCTCTTTAATTGCCTACCTCCTACTGCATCTTACTTCTCTGGACAAAGAGAAAATTTATATCTGTATACCAGAAATATACTCAGTATCCTCCTTTGAAATAAGATGTTGCTAAAGCTCAAGTACAAAGAAGCAGAAATTAAGGTAATTTTTTGCCTCCTCTGTTTCTCATTAGACCTGCTCCTTAAATTATTTGGGCTATCCTAATTTTTAAAAAGCCTGCATTTTCCATATAAGCAAATGGTGACTGCATTATATTGAGATCTCTGCAAATTGATAAATTACCTCATTCTTTGCATGGCATTTTAAACCATGAAAATTAAAAAGCAGCCAAGAGGTTTAGAAGCCGCTTAAGAAGCTGACATTAAGTAGTATAAGATTCCAAAGGAGAGTGCCTGTAATTCAGTGAAGAGAGAGAATGAAAGAGAGAGAAGGATAAAATGAATGTGGTAACTGTTACTATTTGGGGAACTTAAGGGAAGAGTAAGCAGTATTTCTATCTTCTATTATTGCAAAGTTGTGTCTGAAATTATTTCAAAACAATAAGATAAGAATTTTAAACGATGATGTCCCACGATCACTTAAGATGGTAGGGTAGGTGGTATGATTTTGAGGAATTTGAGATGATTAATGAGGCTCATAGGTCAAGTATCTAATATGAACCCATAAGATAACATCCTCCCACTGAAGTTTAGGCATCTTTATTTTTTATTTATTTATTTTTTTTAAAGATTTTATTTATTTATTCATTTATCCCCCTCTTGCTGCTTGTGCTCGCTGGGTCAGCTAACCACGCCGTGCGGGCGGGCTTGCCTTCACCAGGAGGCCCCGGGAACCGAACCCAGGGCCTCCCATATGGCAAACGGGAGCCCTACTGATTGAGCCACAGCCGCTTCCCTAGGCATCTTTAAAACATATTCATCTCTGCTTAGGAAATCCTGGTTAAGATCTAATTATTTTCAAAATCTAACACTAACTGGTCACCCAAATCACCACCATCAAAATAAAATAAAATATAAAACAAAATTAAAATAAAATATGATGGCTTGCAAATAGACTTTGCTCTGAATACAGGTCTAGCCAATATTAAATATCCTGCCTACCTTTACTGTGACAGTTTGAAATTCTTTTATGAATCTCAAAAAGAGAAATATGCTTTTGAACTAATCCATTTCTGTAGGTGTGAGATCCTGTTGAATGGACTGTCAGTGAGACATGACTCAGGGTGAGTCTCCGCCCTCTTGCTGGATCTTAGATAAATGGAGACAGAGAGAGAGAGGAAAAGGGAGTGCCACCAGTTTTTATCCTGCCATGTGAGAGAGGACTGGAGGATTGCTTAAGCAGGAAGCCCCCCAGAGGCTGGGCCCACAGAGCCCTTCAAGGCTGAATAGACATTAGCCAAAAAACAGCTTAAGAAATGCTAAGGTAGACACACGCATCAGGTGTTACGGGGGTCTTAGAGGGATCTAATCTAAACTCAGGCAGGGAAGAAGGGCAATCAGGTGAGAACCAGAGAAGACAAGATCTGAGGTCTTAATATCTAGATCGGTGAATCAGCATCAGCCAGATGGAGCATGCCAAGTAGGGTCTCCAGGCAGGAGGACTAGCAGGAGCAAAGTCCAGAGCAGAGAATCCAGGATGCATTCAGAGAAGAAGTGCTCCTCCTGGAAGAGCAATATGGGATTATAGTATAGAAGGAAGGGAGTGGCCAGGGGTAGAACTCGAGATTTAGCGAGTTCTACCAGGTCTTTGAATGCCATCCTTCAGGGTAATGGGGTATGTGGAAGACCCACAGATGGATGGAATCATCATCAGAAAGAGCTTTCTGGCCCCAATAAGAAGAGTTGGAAGACAGGACATAGAGACTAAAAGAAGGAAGACTCCTTAAGGAGACTGTTGCAATGACCCAAGTGAAATTTTTGAACTTATTTTAATCAGATTCACAAAAGTTGCAAAAATAGTACAAAGATATCCCATGCACCCTTTTCCAAGCATCCCCTATTGGTAACAACTTACATAACTATTACATCTTATCAAACCTGGTAAATTGACATCAGCACCATACTATTAGCTAGACTATGGACCTTAGTAGAATTTCAACATTTTAAGCATGTCTACAGTTCACAAAATTTTATCACATGTATCACCACAATCAAAATACAATCCAGGTAAATTTTGATAAGGACCAAAACAAAGAAAATGGAGAAAAGGGGAGAGATTCAATAAATACTTAAGACATAGATGCTGATAGTTCAGAGCTTGGATTCTGAAGCTAGAGTGCCCCAGTCTGCATGCCATCTTCAACATTAGCCAGCTGTGTAATTTTGGGAAAGTTGTGTAAACATTTATAATCTCCATTTTGCAGTTATCTTACCTGCGAAATGGAGATACTAGAAGTATCCTTTGTTCTCATTCAGGAATTATTGCTATGATTAATTAGGCATGTCTGCCAAGGCATGAGATGGGGAGTGGAAAGGGATGAACGTGTGTAATGGATTCTAATCCAATCCCACTGTTTTTAGATGAAATTGTTGTCTAGAGGTGGGAAGTCACTTCACTTCACTCAGGTAACCAAAAGGTTTAGCACTTCTAGTCTAAGAATCCTCACAATGGTCACTGTTACTGAAATTATGTCAATCACACCATTGGTGATATACAAGGTGATTTTTATTTTTTCACAAATTAAGAATTTTATTTCAATGATTATGCATTCATTTTTATAGTTGCCACGTATTTGCCCATCATATTGGTTTTTCATTTGTGATGTATAGTTTCCTTCTTAGTTAAATGTTTTTAACAAGAAAAGTTGATTTACAGAAAAAAATAAGCAAAACATTATATAGATGCTACTCAGCTATGACAACAACTGTGAAATTTTGAAGGTGGTATATGAGAGAAGGACATTTGATAAACACTGTGTTACCCAGGCTGCTTGTGCACAGGGTTGATTTTGCACTTATTGATGTACGAAGATTCAAGAATCCAAGTGTCCTGTCCATAATCTTAACTTTGAATTACAGTCTTAAGCAATTAAAGATGTAAAACACACCTGACGAATTAAGAAGAGAGGAAGAAACACAACTCTCACTGGAAGTTTGCTGAATGGACAACAGGATCAATGTAGGAAGAGATTTTAACACATAATTAAAGAGGGATTCCCTCAATTAATTAAATGTAGAGGCAAATTCATTTAAACTGGAGATGCAAGGGAAGGATTGCAATATTTTTCTTTATTCAAAATAAAGCAAATAGATCCTGCTATACAACTTGATGTTTTATTATCCATATGACAGTCCATTTCCTGACAAATTTTCAATATTTAAAAATTTATTCAACTCTATTTAAAAACCTGAAAGCAACTAGGACTGGTTATAAATATTTGAACAGAGAGCTGGATGTTTCAAATGCTGAATAAATCATTAGAATCAGAGCTGGTATGCAGCTGTGTCAATGCAATGTGACTGCCCTTTATCCCGCTCTCACTCTGATGACACTTGCCCTTTTCTAATCCAGCCATGGTAAATCCTTCACTATTTGAGGGATGCTCCTTCCATTTTCATTTCAAAGAGTTGCTTCTCATACAGAAAATAGTAACTAGGAGAAATGTTTATGAGATTGGAAAAATAAAAAATTTTCCTAATAATTAGAGTTCTATCCAAACTAATTACTATTTCTATATCATCAGCCAGCTTGCCACGCAGGTAGAATGTCATCTGTATATTATTATTATTATTATTATTATTATTATTATTATTATTATTTTTAAAGATTTTATTTATTTATTCATTTATCCCCCCTTTGCTGCTTGTGCTCGCTGGGTCAGCTAACCACGCCGTGCAGGCGGGCTTGCCTTCACCAGGAGGCCCTGGGAACTGAACCTGGGTCCTCCCATATGGTAAACGGGAGCCCTACTGATTGAGCCACAGCCGCTTCCCTCATCTGTATATTATTAAACCCTTGATTCTAATTGCCTTTCCTCTAAGGTCTTAAGTATGGGAGACACCTGGGAGTGACTGCGTCCTTGACGCTCTCCATAGCCAGCTCCCCTCTTCATTTCTACCATGCTGAAAGGTTCAGATTCATGCATCTATGCACAGTCAGGTCCTCTCTGACCATTAGCCTCCTGTGGTAGTTTGGCACTGTTTATGAATTCCAAAAACAGTTATTGGACTATGTTTGTAAACTGGTCTGTTGGAGGGATCACTTTTAATTGATTAAATTATGATTAGGACTTTGATTGAGCCATATCAATAGAGTGTTGAGTCCCCACCCTTTGGTGGGTGGGAAGTCACAGAGAAAATAGAAGTAGAGAGGTTTGAGCTGGAGCCCGGGTGTGAACACACAGGAGAAGAACACAGAGGAATAGAGATGGCTCCTTAGATACAATAGAAGCCCTAGGAAGAGAAACCGAGCCATTCCCTGATGGTCTGCAACTGGCCTTGTGGAGAGAACACAGCAGCTGAGCCCAGAGAGAAATGGAGCCCCAGGAAGAGAGGAACCCAAGAAGCCTGAACTCTTGGCAGATGTTGGCAGCCATCTTGCTCCAACACATGGCAATAGACTTTGGTGAGGGAAGTAACTTAGGCTTTATGGCCTGGTAACTGTAAGCTTCTACCCCAAATAAATTCCCTTAATAATAGCCCACAGATTTCTGGTATTTTGCATCAGCACCCCTTTGGCTGACTAATACACCTCCATCCTTTAATCGTTCTCACTCCAGATTTCTGTTTCCAGGTGTTGCTAACAGTTTTTTAGCCTAACCTCTTGGATAAGTGGCCACTGAGATTTGTTTACCAGTCTTATTACCTGTGCTTTCCTTTCCTAGCTCCCAAGCCTTTGAACTGTCCCTTAAGATGGACATCACATTTTCCATTGGCTTTGCTTTGACTGAGTTTTGGTTTTCCCATCTTTAGCAACAACATGAGGTCAAATGACAAGCTCCCTTGGCCCTTGCTCCTATCTAACCCCTTCTCCTCCTGCTATTATCCCAGGTGATATTCTGTTGCCACCACCATTATGGTATACCATGTGGCTTGTGTGATAGCCTAAAGGTTCAATGCAAGAGGCTGGATCTGTTACTCCACTTAAAAAGTCAGCCTAAAGCCAGAATATCTCAGAGATCAAGAAAGACCCTAGCTTTTTTCATTTTCTGAGACTAATAGATATTGAAAAAATGAAGAAATACCAAACCTGGTTAGGAAAATTGGAATACAGCACACATATCCCACATTATCCATAACAGGTTCTACTAGGAGCCCTATACTTTCAGGCTTTTCCATCCAGCTTTGGGGAAGTCATCTTATCTACAACTCTGTGTGCTCAACATTTTCTGTTCTGTGCAGTTATATCCATCCATAGCTACAGGCTTCATGTTAGCATATCAGACCATAACAAACCTTTTGGTCATTATACATCTCCAAGATAATGCAGCTGCTCTGGAATCTGGCAGGTGAACCTATAAATAGGTGGCAGGCACTGTGTCCAAAGGATTCTAAATATAGAGGTCAGTGAATACCAATGGTAAGGTGCTGGGGTGTTGAGGATAAGCCAAACAAGACAGATTATGGACAGCTTTAGGGGCCCTGGCTGAGAGGCAGAAACTAGGTACAAAGGATTCAAACCAGAGACATCAGGATAGAACTATCAGATCAGAACCTGATGGTAAGTGGTAGAACCTGGAGAAATTCCATGACATGTACTGATCACTATTTACTGTGCATCCATCACTATTTACTTTGTTTTATATTCATGAAATGATCTTGTGAGGTAGACATCATGATCTCCATGTTCCAAATGATAAAACTTAGAGAGGTAAAGTAAGCTTTCAAAAGCCATCCTAGGACATAGCCTGACCCATGAGCAGAGAGGGAGAATATTAGGGGGTGCCAAGTTGGCTCACACAGTTAAAATACTGTTAGCTCCTTTTCTTGGGCCTCCTTAATTTTATGTTCACATTACTGTCCAGTCATGCCAAATGGGTGATAATTGACCATTACATGCTTGGAAGGAAAGCAAATAAGTGATACATCAGCTAATTCTGTGCTAAGAATAGAAACAACCTCTAATTCTGACAGTCTGAGTTTGTCCTGATTCTGTGTCCCTGTGAATGCAAACGGTACTCTCTAACTCTTAACCTAAAGGGATTCTAGTGCACTAATACCCTGCTTTTTTTCCTGCTTATAAAGGTGTGAGCACTCCTTTGGCATGTGCCTTTCAAACAGATGCATGTCTGTTTGATCTGCCAGTGGCTCTTCTCTCTTTCATTCTTTTCCAATCTCTGATCTGAAATGGTAGGAATCTATCTCTTTTCCAATCTTGGCCTAGGAACCCAACCCTCAGCTCCCTCATATTGTAATCAGCCCAAACCAACACGCCCAGGCCTCTCTCAGGAAGGGAAGAATCTTCACACAGAACTGTCAGTATAGAAAATAGACTTCTATCTCTTTTCCTGAACAAATGAAACTATCAGAGCATAGCTAGACTGCTTTTGTCCCCAGGATCCCGGACTGGCCAAGCAAGTAGAAAGAGCCATCTGTCCTCTGTAGGGTGTGGAGTAAAGGGAAACTAGTTTCTATAACCCTGTTGGCAGATAGCAATGGCAAAGGAGATTACAAAAGGTCAAGGCTAAACATAAGGACAGAGAGCAATAATCCTTCCCCAAACAAGGATCAACAACAAAGGACAAGCAAGACATGGCAGGGGAATCTGGAGGTAGTACATTCAACCCAGAGAGAGAAGTGTTATTGCACGGTCTGAGGACAAGCCTGCAAGTAGTACGAGGGCAGTGAGGGTCACTCTGCTGATTTGGATAAAGAGAAATCCAGGACCAAGAGCAATCCAGGCTTTTCTGGGATTTCATACTGAGGTCAGTGGTCTGGGTGACCAAGTAGAGCTACTACACACTTTTTTGCTGCTCTCCTTATTGGAGGTGAATGCAATAAGGCTACAGAAGGTCTACTTACAAGCAGAACCACTACTACAGGCAAGCTTATAATGAACTTCCAGGAGGTGAGGCAGGCTTTGTCAATCCATGCAACAGTTCAGCTGTAGAGCCTTCAATGGACTAAAAGAATGATTTGTCTGCCTCGGTCTATTAAGATAATTGAAAACTTACAATACCTAATTCTCTGGAGAATCCAGCACACAGAGGAGACTTTTGGAAGGAGAAGAGACCCCATTCAAAGTCATCTTTTGAAAATCCTTTTGCAGGGTACTTGTTCCTAATCCAGCTCATGGATACCACATTCTCATTTTTCAAACATGTGTTGGATTGTGAAAACACACCAACCCATTGTCTACATGATTAGTGGGTAAAATTTTTACTGACTTTTCTTCCTTTCTTAACACAAAGCAGAAAGTTGACTTTTTTTTTTTTTTTTTTTTTGCTTTTTTTAAGTCCAGGCATTTTTTAAAAAGATGCAGTCATGGAAGCTACAGTGAGTCCAGAGGAAATAGTCCTCCCAGGGAAGTTTGGATGCTCTCCATTCAGTGAAGTGAAGCTGCATCTTTGGAACACATCTGCATTTTGATCAACTGAGGACTTCTCTGCAGCCAGGCGAAGAGGACATAGGTCTGAGACCAGTGGATCATTGCTATCTCAGAGTAGGAAACGGAAGTGGTTTCCTAATGGGGATTTGGCTTAGAAGATTCAGTATAGGTCAGGCTGAATGACCTCTACTTCTTTAGCTTCCAAATGCCCTGTTTCTTAATTCCCTTCCCTTAAAAGAAGACAAAGACCCATCTTATGTTTCTGCTTATAATTTCTAATTTCAAAGGAGAACACCTGGCCCATCTGTTGAGGTTGATTCAGACATCTGGTAAACCATCAAGAAGCACTGCCTGTGGCTGGCCTCATTCCAGCTCTTGTTCCCTTCTCAGCTGACTCCACATTTTTCTAGGGTTTATCAGAGTATCCTCATAAGTGAATAACAGTGTGCAGTTTCTTTTCCCTGGTGAAGTGCTTGCTATTATGTTTACAAATGAGGAATAAAGGAAGTATTCCTTTAAAGAGTATTTTATGTTTACAAATTACTCAAGTTAGAATCTCGAATAAGGTGATATTGGGAAAGCTACATGCCTGGTGTGGGGGCTGGCATTGGCCTGCTTACATCTCATAAAGCAGCCCTAGTTTCTTATAGCTACTTCTAGTCCTAGATTTTGTCACTTTAACAGTACCTCTGATCACTAAAATGAATTCTGTTTGGAAATAATTACTGGTTCCTTTTTCTTTGTGTTTCTCTAAAGCAAGAAACAACCAGATTGTATTAGTCAGGGCTCTACAGGGAAACAGAACCGACAGGATATATATATATATTTATGTATATATATGTAATATTATGTAAATATGATGAATTGTCTCACAGGAGATGGGCAAGTCCAAATTCTGTAGGGCAGGCCATAAGCTGGGAATTCTGATGCAGGTTTTTGATACATTCCCCAGGAGAAGCTGGCTGGCTGGAGTAGAGATAGAAATTCTTCCTTCTCACTGCTAAAATCATCAATTCTCCCTATAAGGCCTCCAACTGATTGGATGGAACTTCTCTCATTGCTGAAGGCACTCTCCTTTTGTTAATTGTAGATGTAATCATCCATAGATGAAATCAACTGACTGACTATTAAAATCCATGAGATATTTTCACAGTAACAATCAGGCCAGTGTTTGTTTGACCAAACAACTGGATGCCATAACCTAGCCAAGTTGACATATGACCTTAGCCATCATATAGATGCTAAAAAATTTGGGAAGCAGATGTGGCTCAACCAGTTGGGCACTTGCCTACCACATGGGAGGCCACGGGTTTGGGTCCTGGTGCCTCCTTAAAGAATACAAGCAGACTCCACCCCATGGCACAACGAGCAGATGCCACAAGCCAGCAGACGCCCCAGGCCATGGGGAGCAGATGTGGCTCAGGCCATTGGGCACTCACCCTCTCATATGGGAGGTTTCGGGTTCGGTTCCTAATGCCTCCTGGAGAAGGTGAGCAGGCAATGAGCAGACAGATGAGAGAACCATTTGGGGAAAGGGGGATAAATAAAGAAAAATAAAGCAAATAAATCTTTCAAAAAAGTTTTTCATTAAAATAATCATTTTTAAAAATATGTGAACCTCTCAGTTTCAACTGCACTTGGAAAAGATGACTTCCTTGAATCCCTGCTAGAGGGAATGTACCTTAGAGACAAGAAGCCTGACAACTGAAAATGTGTCAGTTTTTCTAGGAGGTTTGAGGGTGGAAGAAACTCTCTAGGACAATAACCAACTCTTCTCGGTTTGAGAAAGAACATTTTATTATAGAGCTTTGCATTGATATACATGTTGCATTGATATACGTGTTACATTGATTTATCAAGTTGCATTGATATATGTGTTTCCATCTCTATCTTCCCCTAGATTAAGAGACCCCAGAGGGCAAGGTTATTGGTCATTTGTCTCAGTAAGGTTAAGTTGTTACACAGAGCCCAGGACATAGCAAGTGGTCAATAAAGATGGTTGAATAAATAACAACAAACAAAGGAAAGTCAAAGCTCTCTAGAAATGTCCTAAATGTACATATTCTCTGATGGAGGTAAATAGAATAACTTAAATCAGGGGCTGGCAAACTGCAGTCTGAAGACCAAACCCAATGGCTGCCTATATTTTTAATAAAGTTTTATAGGAACACAACCACATTCATTTGTTCACCTATTGTCTGTGGTTACTTTTCCACTTACAACAGCAGAGTTGAGAGGTTGCCGCAGGGAATGTAGGACTCACAAAGCCAAAAATATTTAATACGTGGCCATTTACAGAAAAAATTTCCTGACCCCTGACTTAAATGAAAAAAGAATTGTAGCACAAAAGTAAGCTAGCAACAAATAATTACTGAATGCTTGCCATGTGCAGAATACCACTGCAGGCTTTTCAGTAGACACGGTGGAATCCATCATACCATCCGAAATAATACCAGGCCCTTTAACCATTTGAGGGTATACAGTTGTGCCAGAGAAAGAGAGAAGCCATCACACAAGTGTTGGAGGGAAATGGACCTCAGAGAGGTGAAGCCAATGGTAGGCTCCAAGAGGAGGTGAACTGAGGGGACCAAAACAAATGCAAAGTGGTATTTTGGAGGCAGCAATGACAAACAACTGCAGGAACATCGGGGAAGGCATTGCCTTATGCCTTCAGTATAATATAGACACTGGAACTTAAATGAATACACTGGATATTAAATGAAGGGGTGACCCAGAAGGCCAAAAAAAAAAAAAAAAAAAACACTTCACAACAGTTAAGTTACAGATATTTGACCTCTTCTGGGTATAATTACCTTTTTATATTGTATTGAAAGTATAGTATCAATCAAAAGGCTATGCTAAGTGTTTTCCCCACATTGTTTAATCTGATTCTCATTATAATTTTTTTTTGCAGTAAGCCTCATTATCTCTAGAGTACAGCATCATTATCTCCATATTAACTTCTAAGCCATGTGTGAGTCAGTCAGGGTTATATTCCATTATATTATATTGCAGTAGTGAACAAGCTCATATTTCAATGGCCTAATAAAACATAACTTTATTTTTTGGGTCAATGGGGGTTAGCAGGGGGCTCTGCTTACTGAAGTCAACTCAGGGAGCTAAGCTGGAAGGGGGTCCATCCTGACCCGTGCTTCTGAGTGCGGTAGCATTGGAAGAGTGTCCCCTATTTTCTACTTCCTAAATCATGCTCCATTCAGAAGTGATGCCCATCATTTCTTCTCACATTTCATTCCCAGGATTGGAGCCCACTTCTGTCTGACTCCAATATCCATTATCTTTCTAACATACCAGATACAAACTCTCAGAGTTATATAATAAGCTGATACAAGCTCTCATAGTTATGAAATAAACTAACAATATAATAGTGTATCTCACAGGTGTTTTTCACCCACACTCAATATACACAAAGGTACATTGACATCCCTTCATTCAAGAAATATTTATTGAGTGCCTCTATGGGCTACACATTGCTATAGATTCTAGGAATATAGCAGAAAAGAAAACAGACAGAAACATCTGCCCTCATTGAGCTTACTTTCTAGCTGGGAGAGAAAAAATAAACAAGTTAAATACATAACTTAGTGATATATTTAGGACAGTTGGTGATAAGTGCTATGGAAAAAGAGAAAACTTGGAAGGTGGCAGAGAGTGGTGGGGGATAAGATGCCTCCCTGATCATAGAGCCCTTTGGCATTTGGACCTAGGAGTGACAGATGGGAGCTCTGGGCATCTTGAAAAGCCTCAAGTAAACTGCTGTAAAAGGCAGCTTTGTGTTATTTCTGATGGCCTCAAATCCAATAACGGTGCTGAGGCTGTGAGAGATGGAAAACTGGAGAGGGTAGAGGTCTTGCCAGGATCTTCCAGTTTGGTGGGGCCCCTTCCACATGGAGCTGAGGCACGTAGGAGAGGCAGTTGTACAACATTCAAAACTTGAACTCTTTCATGCCCCTTTAAATGCAATATAATGGTGGGCAAAAATAAAATAAAAGCCCATAAAATAAATCTTCAAGGGACATGGCGAAGAGAACATAAAAATTATGGCCATGTACCTTACGTATGTGTGAACAGACATTACAGACATGTCTGCTTTTGGGCTTGGCTTTTAGGTGATTTGAATATTTTTCAAATCTGAATATTTTTCTTCATTTATAATGAGTGACATGTTTGCAATAATTTTCCCAGCCCAAACTTTGGTTTCTGTGTCCCTGTTCCTAAAATAACCCTCTTCCATGTGCTCACTTCCAGTCCATTGCCCTCTAGTCCTTTTGGTGGCTCCCATTGGTAGCTCATGGTATATTTTAAAACTGAATTATATTATCTACATTCACTGATGCCTTTCTCTTTTCCTCTGAAATTTTTCTAGTCTTCAGGTTAAGGATTCCAGTAAAGTGTGTGGATAAGAAATATCCCCTTTATAAGTGCCTTTTTCTATTAACCTGGCTCATCCCACCTTGTCAAAACACTTAGCCACAAGATAGTAACTCCCTCAAAACCCTGGCTCAGATTTCAATTTACCAGTGACCTTGGGTGGGTGAATCACTTTACCACTGTGACAAGGAAGACTCCTCTGGGAATATAGGGTAATTCATTTTCTGCTCGGCTACGGAGTACAAATTTGAGGATTTCTTAATATTTGAAGAGTGGGTTCTAGTTGAAAAGAATACAAACATCCTATTCAGGGACTTGATCAGTCAGAAATATAGGAGGAACTTGCAGCCAGCATACTTTCAGAGCTTGGGCATCCCCCTGAAGTACCATTTTGGTTCCTTAACTGCATCGTCATTGCTAAGCTAACTTTCCATACCCCTGGACTACCCCTCCTCTCCCACAATCCCTTCCAACCTACTACACAATATGAATATGTTATTTCATATTGAATTCTTACCATGTGCCAAACATTGTGCTATAAGTTGTGGTGTGTTGCAAAGATGGCCACAATTGTTCATGCCTCCCGGTTTCTGTGGCTTCTATTACCTTTGACTTGTGACTCTGAAGTTCTTCTTACTGGAGGCAAAATGTACTTTCTGCTCCACTGGTGATCATGTGATTTGCTTTGGCCAGTTGGATCTGGCATAAGTAACAATATGTGCCACTTCCAAATCTAGACCTCAAGAAGCCTTGAATGTATCTACCCTTTCTGGTTTGCCTCTCCCTCTACTGTGAGAATAAGCCTGAGCTAGGCACTTGGAGGATGAGAGATATGTGATCCAGTTATCTGTATCACCTTAATAGCCAGCCAATATCTGCTACATCTCCAGGGTTGTGAGTGAGTCCATCCTAAACCAGCCAGCTCCCATCAGGCCTGCCAGCTGACTGTTGTCATTGAGTGAGGCCAGCTGAAATCAACCAACCCTGGTCCAAATAGCATTACTGTTGGCCTGACCCACAGATTCATGAGCAATAATAATTGTTTTTATTTTAAGCCATAAGTATTGGGATGTTTGTCTTGCAGCAATAGCTAACTGACACACATCTTTTACAAATATTAATTTATTTTTCATGATAATCTTCAACAGCAGTTCCCATTTACAGAAGAGAAAACTGAGTTTTAAAGAGTTTAAAGGTTATACAGTCTTGCAGTGGCAAAGCTAGGATTCCAAACCCAAAGGTCAAATTAAATAACCCTTGTTATTAACATCTGTACTGAACCTCCTCCAATAACATATAGATCCTTCTTTAACCTTCTCCCCAAAGGCTCAACTCCAGGCTTTCCAGAGTGATAGCCTAGAAAACAGAGAATGGGTACAAATTTGCTCATTGAAAAATGCTTGCCTCCCCATGCCCCATTTCTTCCCAACTCTCTTCTAGCTTTCCCTTCCCCCAATCCAAGATACTGCCCCAAAGCCATTGTACAAATAACAAGTGAAATTTAATAATATTTTTGAGGACACAATACCTCAATCTTTAGCAGTAACTCTCTTGTTAAGAACTTCATTCTTTGCAGACACATCAGTGGTGATGATGATGTTTGGTAAAGAAGGGCTTGTGGAGTTTCTATTCCAATGTTTGTAATCACCCAAACAATTAATCAGTAATACTTATAGTAAAAACTATAATGCTTATTACTATGTCTGCTTCAAAATAAGAAAGGCATCTTGGTTTGACATAGGCCAGGTAGATGGATGTGGTTTGTAGAAATCTCAAGTATTCTGTATGATATCTCAGTAATTTTAATATAAAATATTAATAGAAAGCACTAACCTTAAGATTTATACAGATGGCCAATATGTGCAGGTATGATTGTCTAACAGTTAAAAGCCTGACATATGTGTCACCATATTTTACTGAGGTCACCCCTCTCCCTGCTGTTTTGTTCTTGCTCATTTTGAACGGGACAGTTCCATTGGTAAATGACTAAAATTTGCTAAAACTCAGGTGTTTCTCTTCATGATAAAGATCTCCTTTTCATTTGACTTACAGTGATAACTTAGGTCACTCTGACTTTCCCTGGGCATCTTTGTTGTCTTGTGAAACTTATCTAGAAGCAAGTGTCAGTGAGGGAATAAGCATGGGGCATTACCAAACATTTATGGGAATATTTTTATGGTAATAGATTTATGCAAATGGAACTGTTGTTTGCTCTAAAATGTCCCAGTGCCTCTTCCTAATGAGCTAACATAATTACTGGATCCTGTCATTCATCCAGAAATAAGTTTGTTCCTATGCTGAATAACTAATTAGACAGGTAAATATAGACAGGATCATCAGTGATGGTTTTGTGAGAATGGAGAGATGGAGCCTCACTGGAACTCTGCTGTGATTTCATTCTTTCTCAAAGAATCTCAGTTGGTTTTATTCTTCAGTAGATCCCAGTAAATGAACTAAGTTCTCTGCAAGCAGTGAACAGTTGTTAATTTGGTTTTGTTATTTGCAAAGTCAATTATTAAGGCTTTCTTTAACGCAATCAGTTAAAAATAACTTGCAAGAGTTGTTATTCTGTCTTGTTTGAACATTTTGTAAAAATGCATTCGAAAAGTTTCAACATTTCTAATGCATCATAAAGCTTGTCTATGGCCAAAGAAGAATGAGGAAAGTGGCTATTATCTCTCTGCTTGTAGCCAGTATATCTGTGTTTACACATTGCTATAATTAATTTCTGGACATACAGCTGTGGCTGTGCAAAACAGAACGCTTGTGATCCCTGAATCACTCAGGCCCTTCATGTTTGTTCCGTTGTCAATGACAATTGCATGACATTTTTCTGATTTTCCATTCTATAAAAACTTGGCAAAGTTGACATTCTGCTTTTGACTCACTCCCTCAAAATTAGAAGAACTCCTAAATAAAACTTTTTCTTGAAAAACTCTTGGCCTAAATCTAATTAAGTAAAAATTAAATACAGATCTGAAAAAAAAACTATCTTGCTCAATGTTGTGAATGCTAGTATAGCAAATAATCTGCAAAATATCCGAATTATGATAAAATTCTATCTTTACTATTCTGCCTTGTATTTTTAACTCTTGTACATATATTTTAATCCCAGAAAGATATAAGATTCTTCCTAAGTTATGTAGTTAACACATTCTCTCTTAGTATTAGTATTTTCTGTCAGTAATTTTAATTATTTAAAAGATCTTATTATTGGATACGCAATATTAACTCCATTTATTGTCACCATTAATTATTGCAGTGTTTTATGCTTGGAATAAGAAATGTACATTTATATTTAAATGACTGCTAGAGTTTTTTTTTAGGAGGTACCAGGGATTGAACCAGAGACCTCATTCATGGGAAGCTGGTGCTCAACCACTGAGTTACACCCACTCCCCAAAGCTTTAGTTTTTTGGGGATTTTTTTTTTTTTTGTATTTTTTTTAGGAGGTACTGGGGATTGAACCCAGGACCTCGTACATGCAAAGCACGTGCTCAACCACTGAGCTATACGTGCTCCACTGGTAGAGTTTTATCATATGTAAAGTGCCTAAGAAGATTTTTGCTTCAAGGATACATCTAGATTGCATATTTGAAAGTAAATTTCATATGTGAACAATGAATCACAATGAAATACCTTGCTTATTTCATCGACCTTGTTATGTTGTTTAGGTATGGTGGGGACCTATGTGATCACATGATTACTGACCACACGCTTGTTTAAGGATCTCAGAAATGGTGGGGAAAATGCACTTGAATCTTCACCTTGAATCTTACAAAGGTCAATGCTCAGGATGGAGTGGATGTGAACATTTTGGCCAAATCTCAAGGCCAGAGCTAAACAATGATGCTTTCCTAAATAGATTCTGTTGGAAGATAAGCTTTAAGAGATGAAGAGAAATATTTCTCCCAGAAAATTTCAGTTGTCCACTTTATATTTGGTTGCATTTCAAATAAAAACATCAGAGTCTTTTCCTATTGACTCTTCTCGAATTAAAAGGGCAGTAGTTACCATGTATCTACTATGGCTCACCCAAGTAAGGTGAACACTTTGCTTACATGTAAAATAACTGACACTGGAAGAAAGGACAAAAAAGGATGATATAGAAAGGAACATGAAACTCACCCAGAAACAAGGAAGTTAAGGATGGGAGGAAATGGTTAAGCAGAGACCAAGACAATTCCAGTCCTTAAGGATCTAAAGTCTAGGGGAGTTTGGGCAAGCCAACGGGCATTTACAATTCAAAGATACAGTCCAGAAAACCACTGGTTCATAGGATGACTACTGCTCTGTGCCAAGACTTAGCAAATGAAGGTAGATGGGGTTTAAGCCCCCTCTCTGCTTCCTTGGGCTTGTGCTTTTGCATAGATGTAGGTCTGGATAAGGGATACTATATAGTACCAAACAGTGTAGAAATACAAAGAAAGGGCATGCATGCTATTTTGAAGGATCAGGAAGATTCTGAAGGAAGCATCTCTATTGTTGCCTGATTTTATTGTCTGTAGACTGGATCGATGACTAAGTCTTGATGTGGGCACAGATACAAAGAAAACCACCTAGTAGCTCAATATTCTCCTTTAAACTTTAACAACCCTTGTGAATACACAAGAGTCCCAATGACAAAGTCATATGTTCACTCCAGTTGAATCCCATGCTGGGGTCACTTAAATTGTCATTGATATTATATACATATAGATAATATATTGATAATATACGTATTTCCTGTATTATAAAGCTCGATGGGTAATTGAGGCAGCTATGTGGTCAAATAGAATTTCACATCTACAATTTAGTAGTGTTGTGATGCCCAAGTTATCTAGTTTTGTTTCATGTTGGTACTATCTGCTGTAAAATGAGAACAGTAGAGATGCTGGAATGATTAGATGAGATCATGCATGAAAAGTAGTGTGGCGGATTTAAGTGTGTACCTAATTTTGTCATGTTCTTGGTCTTGGTCTACATTCTCATGGGTGTGGACTTATTGTCCATAAGAGCTCTTCCAAATGTTACTCAGGTTAAGGTGTGGTGGGGCTTTCATCTGGATTACTGAAGTCCTTCATAAGCAGAGTGAATGGCACATGGAGAGTGTGGAAGTTTGATGTAATTATGAATTCCAAAAATATAATTGAATCATGCTTGTAAACTGATCTGTTAATCTGGGCATGATTAGGTTAGGATTAGGGCGTTGAGCCCCACCCCTTGGTGGGTGGGGAATTGAATATTAAAGGCAAGGCAAAGGACAGTTGAAGCAGTCTTTTGAGAAGCAGTTTTGATGTTGGAAAGAAGGCCCCAGGAGAAGAGAAGCAAGCCGTTTGCCTGATCGTCTACAGCTGACCTTGTGGAGGAAACAGGAGCTAAGCCCGGAGAGAAACGCAGCCCCGGGAAGAGAGGAACCCCAGAAGTCTGAACCCTGGCAAACGCCGACAACTGTCTTGCTCTAACACGTGGCAGTGGACTGTGGTGAGAGAAGAAACTTAATGCTTTATGGCCTGGTATCTGTGGACTTCTACCCCAAATAAATACCCTTTATAAAGACCAACCCATTTCTGGTATTTCACATTAGCACCCCTTTGGCTGACTAATACAGAGAGAGAAGCCACAAGGAAGTTGTAACAGAAAGCAGAGGATATTGCCACATGACAGAAAAGCCAGGGAACCCCAAGAATTTCTGGAAGCCAACTCCAGAATGTCAGTGTTCAGGGAGAAAGTAGGGTCAAAATTTAACGCAATACAATTGCCACACATTACACAGCCATCATCCAGGCCACACCCCCAGCTCCAGGGCACCTGGAAGACTTGTTCCCTGCTCCCTCTGCAGTGCTGTTCCCACACCCAGCCTTTTCCCTGGCAACCCCAGAGAGGACATGGGCTTGACTCATCTCAGGGAATATTGCCCCTGGGCCCTGGTTTAAGCCTCCACTCCTGGTCTCTCTGCTCATGCCAAGGGCTGGCTTGAAGCTCAATCTTCCTTCTAAGGCACCTAGGAGCTCTACACAGTGACCTGGTACCAGACAGGGAAACGTACATAGCTCAATCAGTATCTCTAATCGCATAAGAAATAAGGTCTTAATAAAGTGTTCTGGAGTTGAGGTTCTTAAAATGGGCAAGAAAAATAATGCAGTACAAACTGGAGTATATATTGAATTTAGCTTCTCTATTTTCCATAACAAAGGCAAACATTCTTGAGCTCCTATTTCCACTAATAGCAGAAATCATTTTAAACTTTACGGTTACAAGTAATCCAGTCTCTTCTATTGTAAACAGACTTGTTTGAAAATAAAAGGAAGTGTGAATTTCTTTCCCTCCCCCATCTTCTTCCCAGGATGGCTCCTAGATACAAGGGGAAGCTAACATAGCCTCAAGAAAGTCTCTTGTTTTCATGCTGTCCTTTCTCATGGTTCTAAGAAAATGTAACACATTTTGCCTTTTCTCTAGTTCTGGGTCTTTGCCCTCATCGCATCTTCCTCTGAAATGTTTACAGATGTGACTCATGGGCTGGCTTCTTGCCAAGTAAAGACTTGGTTTCCCCACATTGCTGCCTTGCCAACATTCCAGCTTTTGTTGGTTGTGAGGGACTCAGCAGATTCCATTACCTGGTCACCTCTCCTCAACCATTTAAATCTTCTCAGCCACTGCCCATTTGTTCTTGGCATCCCTCTCAATGAATCTGGAGCCCACACGAAGGTGCCCTGACTTACTGAGGGTCTTAGACCTTAGCTTTTCTTTGGTATTGACTCTTCTGAATCTTGTTTCCCCTCTCATATAAAAGATTTCCAGTTGCCTTTCCTTTCTGATGGGAACTTTCCCTACATCAAACCCTCTTTGTCTGCTATCCAGTGGAATTCTTTACTCTAGGGTTCATCCTCTTTTCTCTCCTTGGTATTACAGTACTCATAACTTAGGTGTGAGTTTGGAAAGAGCCGTAGGGAAAGGAAATAAAACAGAGAGAGAAAAAACATCGGGAGGTATTGCATAAATATTGCCTCATTATACATAGAATGTGCCTAGCACATAAGACTGTAGCAAATAATAAATAGAAACAATTATTGATTCCAGATTAAGATAACAGAGTTAAGTCAAACGTCAAAGTCTTCCTCTTCCTAAAATCCAAGAGGACAAACCAAACAATGATTATAGAAACAAATCAGCTAAAATAGACTATAAACAATCATCAGAACAAGGAAAGTTTTGAAAATGTTAAAAATCAGCAAGGTTCACTGTGGTAGGTAGAATTCCAAGTGCCTCCCCCATCAATTCACATCCTCTGGTGTACATGGATGACCTGTACAATCAATCTCCCACTTGAATGTGAGGAGGACCAGTGACTATGAGTGGGTACCAGTCCTGGAATTAGGTTACTAATCAGTTGACTGTGAATTAATAAAAAGAGAGGTTATCTTGGTGGGCCTGACTTAATCATGTGGAAGAAGGTGAGGCATCAGAGGGAGAACTCCTGCTGGCCAGGAAGAAAAGAACTAGCCATGTTGTAAGCTGCCTGTAGAGGCCAGGAGGCAAGGATCTGAGGGTGTCCTGTAGGAGTTGATAGTGGTCACAGCTGACGGGTAGTGATAAAATGAAGGGCCCCAATCACACCACAACAAGGAAATCAATTTTGCCATTTTGTCCATAAAGTGAGCAACTTTTTCCAAACTTACTAGCAAAGCCATGCTCCGACTTCTGACCCATGAAGACCATAAGGTTAATAAAAGTGTATTTTGTGTGTGTTTGTGTGTGTTGTTTGTTGAGTTTGCAACTATCTTGTTACTCAGCAGTAGAAAACTAATATACTGAACTTGGCAAACATTCAAGCAATTCCAAACCCTGCTTTCCTCAAAAGCAACGTAAGGGGAAAGTAAAGTAAACACTCCTTTACGCACACACGTGCACAAACACACACAAACAGGCAAAAATCTTACAATGGATATCCAACTTGGAAAGAGTGGAAAGGCAGTTAGTGTATTCAATTCTAGAAGGAGAAATAAGAATTTCCACTCAGATCACCTCTGAGCATGAGCAGAGCCAAGAAAAACCTGTGGAGTTCATAATTTTTTTACAAAGGGAGGAAAATAGAAAGGAAAGGTAAAAGGATGATTAACTTCCTAATCTAGTTGTCTTCAGCAGTAATTAGGGGTGTAGCCAAAGAGATGATAAAAATAATAATAATAAAAATAAATTTAGACCTTCAGAGGAAGCAGATTTTAAAGGGAAGAGATACTCATGAAGTTCGTCACATATTGTGGAGAGAGTAGGGCAAAGAGAGGAAGTAGAAATGGCTACTGCAGACAAAGCAGTGAAATGGGGAAAAGACCAATGGTTGACTCTTAGTAACTGAGTGGAAATTGGAGACATCCTTTGAATTCCAAAAAGCATCCTTTCATGGGAGCAGAATGCCTCGACTAATATCCAGTGGCTCTGTTTTAATTGGTGGGAGTCAGCCTTGCAGGTTCTTAAATATTTTGAATAGTTTCCCTGAATACAATCCAACAAAGAGGAATAAACTTGTTCGTGAGTCACAAGAACGGGCTCAGAGTCACTAATAAAGGTGTGTACAACCTTATCTGACACTTTCCAGCCATGGGGTGCTGGTAAATATTTAACAGTGGGCTCTGTTATTGTGTATAAATATACATATATATGCATTTACTAATATTTTTACTGATATAAATGATGTGCAGCACACAATTTTAAATTATTTACAAGTAATAATAAAACATACAATACTCTTCATTGTAAATTCCAGAGAGCTGAGTGACTCTCATAGTATGTTTTTGTTCATTTTTGCTGAATTTTTGTATTCATAGCCAGCCTGTGGTTGCAATTGATAAATGAGTGTAGCTCCACCGTGAATATTCATTGATATTTTCCTTTATATTATCAAGTAGGAAGAAAGTGAACAATGAAGAAATTTGTAATTTGTCAATAAAGCAAGCAACTTCTTTTGGAATTGGGTAAAAGTTTCCAAATACTGAAAAAAATAGTTCCTAATTTTCTATGCTAATCACAATGTAATGGCTACAGACAGCATATATTTAAGTTTAACCTATGTTTTTTAGATTATCTCATCACTTTCTTAAGTCTGGACCAGCAACAAAACAGTAAGTCAAACCCTGATTTGTAGCATTTGCCAATTTCTGTGACGTAAATACTCTCACCATGGCCAGTTTCAAGCAACCAACGTGGAGTCTCTGAATGTGCAAGACAGTGGTCTAGAACCACAATAGCATGGATAGTAGTAAAATAATCAGGAAGGATGGACTTTGAGAATTTTTTAATATAATGTTTTTATTTGTTTTAATATAATGTATTTAACCGTAAGTTAATATAATTTAATTTTTAATTATGGCCATAAGTTTTTAACAAGCAGTTCACAAAAATACTTAAAATGTCATAACCTGCTCTAATGAGCTGTTATGAGCAGGCTCCAATGTACTGCTGCTTCCCACTCCCTTGCACCCCTCAGGCTCCGCAGACAAGAGTTGATAAACTGTTCTCTGCTGGGGTGGAAAGGGAGTTCATGAGAATTCACCCTCTCTGATTCAGCCTGGACAAAACTGTCCAGTTCAGAGTATACAATATAAAATGGAGAGAAAGAGAGCAGGGGAGTGGCTGGCACCTCTCCAGTACGCTGCTGTAAAATAATGGAGGAAAGGATTACAGCATGCCCAAAATAGATGACAATCTGGAAGAAAACAAAGACTTCAGAGAGAGGAAAGATCCCTAGAAGTGCTTCAGGCCACAGGTGAACGAAATAAGACAATGATTTTAATAGAACAAGGGCTCAAAGAGGAGATAAAAATGCAGAGTAAAAAAAGAAAATTAACAAAATGAGATGAAAATGGAGATTTCAGTGTTAAATAACTTGAGGACAATATCACACAATTATAAAGAAATTAAAATTTTACTTTTAAATGAATAAATAAGTAAGTAAACAGATGGCAATCAAGTTGTAGATGAGGAGAAAAAGTTAAAGATAACTATATAGAATGAAGAGAGAGAGAAAAAAGACAAATATACTAGTATAATGAAAGAGAAGAAAATAGATGTTAGAATAGATAAAGTGGTCCACCAAAAAGATAACTGATGTACTTGAAGAAGAAAAGCCAACAAATGGAAGGGAAAGAATCACCAATGACATAATAGAAGATGTTCTCAAAATGAAGGATAAACTAAGTAGGCAAACCAAAAGAAAATTTTATATAAAACAACTGGCATGAAAGTATCTTCTAGACAATCATTGACACTGACTACCAGAATAAAGAATTCTCTAAAATTCTTGTGAGCCCAGCCATCTTCAAAGCAGCATTCAAATGGGGAAAAAATTGGACTTTTGGGTAAAGAAAATATGACTCCAAAAATATACCTGGACAAGGAGTTTTTCATGGAATAGGCAAAAAGTGGAGGTTTACAAACATGGATGATTCTGGTAATGTGATACTAAGTAATCTTTTTTTCTTTTTTAAGAAAACAAAAAAAATCAACAATGAAATCAAGACAACTAAGTGATGGAAGAAGACACAGTGGAAAGGCATCAATGGTGAACACAGACTGTATGGGGACTAGAGAGGCAAGAGGTATATGATGTAAATATTGACAATAGTAGTGATAGCAAAAATTAATTTGAAAATGAAAAGCAAAAAAAATCTTTTTTAATTTAAGAGCATTATTTTTTTTTATTATTTTGTGTTTCTTGTTAATGCCAGTCCAGGTAGTTAAGGAACACAGGGTTAGTTATACTATTTAATGAGAATCATACTTTATGGTGAAAATCATTAGAATCACCCATATTAAAGTCAGGAACCAAATACTCTTACCTTTCAGTTTCTTATGAATTTAAATGTGCATTTATCATATGACCAAGCAATTACACTCCTAGGATTTACCCATATTAAATAAACACATATGTCCTAAAAAAAAGTTTGTATGAGAATGTTCACAGCAGTCTTATTCTTACCATCCAACTCCTGGAAACAGCACAAATTTCCAAAAACAGGAGAATGGTTAAGTACATATAATGAAATGCTATTCAGCAATAGAAACAATCTACTGATGCATGAATGAGCAATATAAATGAATCTCAAAAATGTTATGTCAATACAAATAAGCCACTAAAAAAGGTCCTGTATGATTTTATTTATACGAAGTCAAAACCCAAGTGATAGAAGTCAGAAAGTGATGGAAGGGGAATTAGAGTGGTATACAGGAGAACTTTCTGCTGTGAAGGAAAAGCTCTATTATATTTGGATGATGGTAACATGAGGATATACAATTGCCAAAACTCATCTGTGCATTTTAGTTTATGTTAATTTTACCTGTTTCTAAAAATAAAAATGATAATTGTTATACACAAATAAATAAAAACTTTCTATTTGGTTGTGGTTCTCAATATGCCGAGGAGGTTAGATGGGCCCAAGGGGGACGTGGGGAAGACTGGTAAACCATCAGTTGGTCAATTCTCTTTGTAATAGGTAAACTCAATTGAAAGGCTAGAAGCTGCAAAGCATAAACCCATGGAAGCTTCCAAAAGAATTTATTTGAAGTGGCTTCCCTTTGTTACCCTCTAGACAAAACTCAGAACTGCTAGAACTCATGTTCCATAAGCAGAGACATAGAGAAATTCTCTACCTTTCTCTCTCTCTCTCTCTCTTTCTTCACCTTGTCAACTTATTTCTCTCAAAGTGAATGGCTCTGTTCCTACTTTTGGTTCCATTTGGAATAGTTCTGTGGAAATTGCTTTCTCCATATTATATTCATTCTAAGGATTTTATTGGCATTTATCAAAACCAGAATACAAACCAGGATACATAGACGTGTAAAATAGGGGAGGCTTGTTGATTCAGGACCAAGACAGTCTTGCTGGTTTTCTATGCTGCTTCTATGGTCCATCCATGGCCCCTTGGTGGAGAAGCCAGGCAAACACGAACACAGCTGAATCAACCTAAAAGTATGAGACACAGAAGAAGGGATGGGAGAGAAGAAATGTTGAAAATATTTTTTTTCCACTTCACACTGTGCATAGCACAAAAAGCCAAACAATAGGAACCCAGGGAAAAGCAAGGGCTAGAGGTCATAGAATGAGATGAAAGAGATGTTGGTTAAATGCTTTGTACCAAGTGAAGTGGACAATGACCTGGACGAACTCTGGCAACAGTCCAATACTTGAACTGTTCCATCTTTATTAGACTTTAGCATGTTTTGTTTCTTGAAAGAAGCCAGTACTGCACTGTTTTCTTTCTGCCTCAGTTTCCCTTTCTGGGTTAGGATTTGTATCAATGTTAGCCTGAGGAATATCTTAATGCATCCCTGTGTGGCCCTGAGAAGGGAAGATTTGGTTTTATGTTTATTTTTTACTGTTCCCCTGGACCCGCACACCCAGTAAATCTAACAGGGGGCCACAGTAGTATCAGAACCCTCACACCGGCTGCTGGGAGGAAGAGGAAGTCTCAAGAGAGTCAAAGGTGAAACAGAGGGTAAAAGGTGAACTTCCATGGAGACGGCCAGCTTAATGAGAAAACCTTGGCCTACTTTTGCAATTTGCAGTAGTGTGTCCTTTAAGGCACAAGCTACCATCCTATTTTCCTCAAAGATTCTGATATTGGTCATCGATATTTTTCAGGTAAATTGGTAAATTGCAATGTCTTCCAGGCTTAACTGGCATTGTAAGCCCCACCTCTAATAAGTGAAATCTCTCTGCTGTCAGATCCATTTAAAGCTTCAAGGAGAAGGTGACAAAATAGGTAATCTTATACTCCTGCTCAAAATTTGGTTTTTTTTTTTTTCACTTTCATAAGGGTTTGGGAGAATCTACACCTCACGCTACCACTTCTGGACACCAAGATACAACTAGTATAAACCTTTGCCATGCTTTTGTGACTGCTAGAGGAGAATGCCTCCTGTGTGTACAGAAAAAGGAAATGCATAATTGTTTCTGCCCAAACAATATGACATGAAAACTTTTTATTAGATTAAAGAATTTTGAATGAGGTTTTGAAGGACAGACTTAATTGCTAGTACTTAGTATACAATCTTAGGTTAGAGGCTTGTAAGCAAAATTATTCTAATGAGAAGGGCTTTCAGGTTATTTAGTTTAGAGCCTGCCAAAGCAACCTTGACCCCATGGGCTATTAAAGGATGTCGAGATAAGGATGCAGAGTGGAGTAGAGTCATGAAGGCAGTATTCTTAGCACACAAGGAAAACCACAATGTGGACAAAAGCCTCTGTTATGGGATAACTGAGTATGAAATCACCCCAGAAATCTGAAGAGCAAGATTATGAAGGGCACTTGGTGTAAATCAAAAACACTTTAGCACCACAACCTAAAGCCCTGGGCTTCGTGGTTCAAACTTTGCCAAGAACTCTTTACCACTTCCTCCGATTGGTGTGACTTTCCAGATTGAATGCTCTTACAAAATATCTATTGGTCACCTGCTATGAAAAATAACTTTTATACCCTTGTACATTTTTCCTCTCCCCTTCTTACCCTGCTATTTATTTTGGTTGGTTATATTCTTATTTATAGTTCTTTTTTTATTTTTCTTTTAAATTTAAATGATGTCTCAGGTGTCCATCAACTGATGAATGGATAAACAAACTGGTGTATTCACACAATGGAATATTATGCAGCTGTAAGAAGAAAGAAGTAATGAAGCATATGACAACATGGATGAACCTGGAGGACGTTATGTTGAGTGAAGCAAGCCAGACACAAAAGGACAAATACTGTATGAATGTGTTACTATGAACCAAATATATTGTGTAACATATTGTATGATTCAAAAAAAAATTTATGTATCCAGTACATTTAATAGAGAAATGTATGTTTTTATTCAGTTGTATTTTTTTAAATTTATTGAAGAATATCATTCATACAATAAACAATAAGTGTACAGCAATAGTTGTGACCTTACAATACAAACATTCATAACATCATACAAGGGTCCCATACATCAACCCTCCACTAACACCTTGCATTGTCGTGAGACATTTGTTACAAGTTATGAAAGGATATTGTCAAATTCTTACTGCTAATTATAGTCCTTAACTTATATTTGGTGTATTTTTCCCCCAACCCACTCTATTATTATTTTTAAAATATATTTTTATTACAGAAGTTGTAAACTTATAAAACAATCATGCACATGGGCAGAATTTCCAAACAATACCCCTCTATCAACACATCACACTGTGGTGGAACATTCGTTACAGATTATGAGATAATATCATCCAATTATTACCAGGTCCACAGCATACTTTTGGCATACATTTTCCATACTCCCCCATTATCAACACAGTACATCATTGGCATAGATGCAAGAATTATTCAATTGTATTTCCTTTTTCTTTTTAAATTATTGTTTATATTTTCAATTATTAAATGTACAAAATAAAGTTTAAAAAATGCAAAAAATTTTAAATAATGTATTTAAATATCTTGTATGGCCCCTGAATGGAGCCAGATCCAGTGGTAGAGTCTACTGTATTTTCTCTGAATTTCCACTAGGAAGAGATTTTGTATTTTAAATCCTGATAATGTAAGTTCCTTCTTATTAATCCTTTTTTAAGAAGGAAGTGGCAATCCTGAAACACACACAAAATTCTGTTTTAAACTTATAAGGGCAGTAATATTACTGAAATATTTTCTCAAGTTATAAGTTGATTTTTGCCAAAGGAGAGAATGAGATGTGTTTAGGAATTGTAAAAAATAATATACTACATTATTTACCAAAAGACAAACTTGATTCTAATAAACAATAATACATGTATGAATGAATCTTTTGAAGAAAGGTATTTTAAAAAGTGTAAAGGACACAGATTTTGCCATACTCATAGAATTGGGCATTGTCACTATTCTCTGTCGCTTTATCACAATTCAAATCTTTTAATTTCCCTCCGAAGTTTGGCAACACAAAGGTCTCCTCTCATGGAGATTGAGCCAATTGTAAACTTACAAATTCATAAAAAATTTCTAAGGAATTTAGTTCTGTATTGGAATGTCTTTAATTTTGTTCAAGTGAGGTTAAGAATTCCATGTCCTATTTAAATAGTTATCTCTTATAAGACAGTATTGAAATTAAGGAAGAGCTGTAAGGCTGAGGAGTCTATGGGACAATACTGACTCAAGTTCTATATCATCACTAAAAATGTTCCAATATTTGGAGAAATCATCATTTTTCTAGATAGAGGTTTCATTTATGTAACATGAAAATGTTGGCATCATCTTTCTACTCTCCATGGAAAATATGGTCGCAACGAAGGTCCTATCTAAATAAAAACCTGTTTTTACTGATTTCTTTCTAAATATGAACCATTGAACTAAGAACAGATATTTATATCATTTAATCTTCATCACAGCTATGAGTAAGAAATTATTCTTAATCCAATTTTAGAAATGAGGAAACTATAGATCAGAGAGGTTAAGTAATTTTGCACAGCGGGTGTGTAGAAGATCCAATATTTGAAACTATTTTTTGCCTAATTCCAAAATGTATACTCTTAACTTCATCACTCTCTTATTTCTCTCATTGTCCCTTTTTTAAGATAGATCATTAAAGGTGGAAAGAGATGAAACTAACATTTATGGAGTTTCCATTTGATAGTTTAGATTACTTTTCTGTTTTTAAGTTTTATTCTCCTCAATAATCTTATGAAGAAGTGGTATTATTCCCAATTTCAGGTGGGGGGCGGGCAATAACGTTTAAGAATCAACTAAATATGATTTGCCCAAATGAATTTTTCATGTGATTTGAATTGGGCCCTGTTTGAATCCAAATATCATGCTTTTGCTGCTATGGAAGTTTCACATCATGTTGAAAAGGGTGTTGTGAAATTGGGAGCCAGGATGTATAGTTTACAAAGCCAAGGTGCTAACATGGAACCCACAAAACAATTTACTTTCTTACTGTACCAGAAAATGCATTTTTCTTCTTCTCCCTCTCATATTTGGAAACAAATGACCAAACTTAATGTTGCGTGCCTCCAGGAATCAGCCCAAAAGCTCCTATTTAAGAATTTGAAGATGGTGGCAGGTCAGCAAAACGGATTTTTGTCTTTTTTCAAATCTTACCTCAGAGTCAAAGGAGTTCTCCACAGCTTTGAAACCCTCAAGAGAAGGTGCTTTGAAGGATAGCAATTTCTTTTCAATTGCCGTGAGAACATGCCTTCCCCATCGTCCAGGTCACCTCCCAAAATGAGGCTCTTGAGAGAAGTAATGAAGGTTTCCTCAGGCTTGCTGCTTTATACTCTAGTATAGACTCGAACATAATTACTACTGGAGCAACGATACTATCCTTTTGCCACTGAAGCTCTTCAGAGGCCATAATTTGCTTCTCCTCAGGAATATCAAACTCTTCAATTGAATTATGATGGATTTGAAAAAACACAGGTCTGGAACAGATCAGCAAGAATCCATTTCTTGAAAGCTGTAATCCCACTTTACTGCTTATAAAGCAAAAGTACTATAAGAGCAATGAAACGATCCGCTGTGGCCCTACAACCCCTCCTCATAACGAAAAACACTGAAATTCTGGCCTCCATCTCACACAGGGTGCCTCTCTGTCTGTTAACGCCCTTTCTGCGCTCCTTACCCTAGTGGCAAATCTATACTGAGCTCCTCCTTGCTAGTGCTCTCTGCTTCAAAACTTCTGAAAATCGCTTTCCCTATTAATATGAAACACATAGACTGTTGGATAAAGCTGTCCATTTGTCTGCTTTATTTAGTAATTAAAAAATAATCCTATTTCACTACAGAAACGTTGAAAGCACAGACAGATATAGAGAGGAATAAAATCACCTGTGTGATTTGTCAGAAGAGTAGCTATCTCCAAAGGAGTGTACAGAATTGGAGAGGACTGTTTATTTACTGAGAAGGAAGCTTTGTGGATTGCTCAGGATGCTTTATAGCTTGATCTGCATGATGGTGACGTGGGGAATCCGTACATTAAAAATGTATTTAAATCATAGGCTTTATGTGCTTCATTGTGTGTGTATATATATATATATATATATATATATATATATATATATACTATATTTCAGTTTAAAAAAAAAAACATTTAATATCACCTACCCCTTTAAACCTCAGAGCCACCTTAACATTTTGGAATATCTCCTTCATATATGCACTCATATATGGATGCATATATAATTGTTATCACTATGTACATATCAAATATACACATACACATAATATATGGTCTTGGACTCTTCTATCTTTACATTAAAGATGTCCCTCAACTTAATAGTTTTGTTTTGTTTTTTAACTTTTTTCAACTTACAAACACTCACAGATAAAACAAAACTATGTGCAGAACAAAATCATGTCAGCTCTGCTCCTCCCCAGGAGATGCTTGTAGCCCTCTTGCACCATGATTTGTTCTAGGCAGTGGCTGTTTGTTCTCATTTGTCTACAGGATCTTTGTCACGGTTGTGCTTATTTTTTGACATTGTCCGCACAGTTTATTACTTCATTTTCTCCGATAATTCAAAAGTCATTGAGAGTGTTGAAATTTTCAACAGGAAAAGCTGAATGATTAGGATGGAAGCAAAAGCATAGTAGCGTTTGGAAGTGGAGCCTGACACACACGGAGGAGGTGGGAAAGCTTTGCTTTCCCAGGAGCTGGAAACGGATTTCCAACATCTTTAACCTTATTCCTTGTGCAGAGGGGCTTCGGGTGACATCTTGATTGCCTAATCAATTTACTTTTCTTCCAAGCCTGTACCTTTGTATGGAAAGCCATAAATCAGTAATCAGGTAAGTGAATTGAATTTTATGACAACATCTAGATTTTGTGGGAGAATGGGCTTCGATATGAAACTGCCTTCAAAGTGTCCAGTAATCTCTGATGTTGAATTCTTAGCTAGTGAGATGGCACTATAGTTATCATGTCACATGCAGGTCCTGCCCTCCTTGTCCTTCAGAGTTTGGCTTGTGAAAGTTAGAAAGGAAAGTTTCCTTTAATTGGTAGAGATATTTCCTATGTATGGAAAGAACCGTCCCTCCAATTCTGATCATATATTTCCCTACTGGATGCTTATGTGAGACTCTGAGACATGAATTCTTGTGCAGGTGGTTTATTAAGGAAGCTCCCAGGAGAAAGCAGTAAGGGTGGGAGGAAGCAGGGCAGGGAAAGACAAGAGTCCACATAAGAGTGTAATTTCAGGCAAATTTGCGACCGGGACTTTATCCCGTAGGAACTCTGGAGTGTAGGTTACACCTTGGAGTTGTCTGGCCTTGAGGCAAGAGAGCTGGACTTTCATACTCCTGAAGGAGTCAGTCTTACCAAAAGCCACTTCTCCCAAGTACTTCCATATCTCCAAGCAAAGTGGAGGAACAACAGCAGCAGCTCGAGGGAAATCCTCTTTAGAAAAGTTGTAGGAGGGGCTCATTGGAAGCAGAAGCACTCAGAATCAGGAGTAAGGGCTCAGAGAAAAATAAAAGGGATGCCAGGGGATCTGGGAGGAACCCTGACTGCCCTCTCCTCCTATGGCTGTGTCGTACTGTCTCCATAGGACTGACGCTCTGCCCTCACTTCAGAGACTAGAACTGTCTCTTTCGTTTTCTCACTGTCAATGAACAAATATCAGCATTTTGGTTGGGGGCATTTAGCTATTCTTTAGAAACCTTAACTTCACATAGAACAGCCTAGAGGAAACTTAACAGCTAAGTTTCACTATCTTCATTTTAAAGCTGAAAGAAACTAAGCCTCATATATGATAAGCTGTGCCCCTACAAAGCCCATGCCTTTTCCTTGATTGAGTTCCCAGTCTGTGTGAAAAGAGTCTTCCATAATGTCTGGGAAGACCATATAATCAGTGCTGGCTCTGTCCTGAATGTATTATGGTTCTCCAGGGAAACAGAGCCGAAAGGAGATAATATATATAATATTTTGAGATTTATTAGAGGAATTGGCTTGCATCATACTGGGCAAACAGCAATCTGGGCATGCTGATGAATGTTTTTGATGAATTCCCCAGAAGAAGCTGGCTGATCGAAGTAGAGATGGAGATTATTCCTTTAGGCTGCTGAAATCTGATTCTAAGACTTTAAACTGATTGGATGAGCCTTTTCTCATTGTTAAAGGCAAACTCTTAGTTTATTATAGATGTCATCAGCCATAGAAGCAATCAACTTACTGATGATTTAAGCCCATGAAATACCCTCACAGTAACCATCAGGCCAGTGCTGGCTTGACCAAACAACTGGATGCCCTAACCTAGCCAAGTGGCCACATGAATTTAGCCATCATAGTCCACACCTTGTCACCGTGGCAGCCATTCACATCTCCTTAAACCATACCTTTTTAAAAAATGTATATTTTGTTTATTTTTAAAAGATACTTAGATTACATAAAATGATACATTAAAAAAATATAAGGGATTCCCAAATGCTTCTCTCCCCACACCTCCCACTTTTCCCCACATTAACAGCATCTTTCATTAGTGTGGTACATTCATTGCAATCAATGAACCCATTTTGGAGCATTGCCACTAAGCATCATAGTTTACACTCTCTCCCACTCAATTCTGTAGGTCCTTAAACCATATTTAATCTCTGAACAAAAACAATAACCATGATATTTTCCTCTAACTATACTCAGCTCTCCTGCATACAACCAGAAATGCACTAAGTCTTTTCCCAGAACAGGATGCAAGTCCTTGGATAATACTTGCCCTTAAAGTTGGTATCCTATAACTTAAATACTCTTACATAAAGTAAACGCAATATATATTGTATGATAATGGGATAAGATAGGGAAGAAAACACAGTATATTTGCTTTATGTATATATATAAACATATTCATAACAAAACAAGAAAGAAATATGCTTAACTGTTACAGTTCCCATTCTATAATTGGTCACATGGTTGTAGCTTATATTTATGACTACTTTCTTCCACTACCCATTCCATATTCTCTTTATTTTTGTATTCTAGGCAAATTATTCTTTACCTCCATGGTGTAGTAGCAGTCCTATTTCCCCTTGATGGTCAGAATCAATCACCCCAACCAGTACAGTAATCCCCTTCTTTGCCTGTGGTTTCAGAGGCATTAGGGTCCCACAGTGGCAGTCTTAATTTCCAATTCAGTGGAATCACTGTTGTGTCTTCTGGTGGAATCACTCCTCCTTTTGGAACTAAGGACTAGAAGAGCTTATGTTTGCAGGGACAGGAGGCAAAACTTTTTCTAGTGGATTATTGGGGGTAATAGTGAGTGGGGCCACTCCCATTTCCATCCCTTGATTCCTGGACTCATGAATCCTGGCTATGGGACAAAGAGCACCATAGAGTGGATGCTGATTTAGAGCATACACAGCCTCCTGGAGAACACTGCTCCAGACCTGCAATGCATTGTCACAGAGTTGGTGCCATAATTGAATTCTCAGCAGGCTATCCCACTGTTCTGTCAATCTAGCTGCTTTAGGATGATGGGGAACATGGTAAGACTAGTGAATTCCATGAGCATGTGTCCATTCCCATACTTCATTTGCCAAGAAATGGGTTCCTGGATCAGAAATAATGTTGTGCAGAATACCATGACCGTGGATATGGCATTCTGGTAGTTTTGGCAGAAGCATAATGTGCTGGGAAGGAAAAACTGTAGCCAGAGTATGTATCTATTCCTGTTTCACTAAAACATTGTCCTTCCCATGATGGAAGTGGTCCAATGTAATCAACTTGCCACCAGGTATCAGGCTGATTACCTTGGGGAATGGTGACATATTAGGGACTGAGTGTTGTTCTCTGTTGCTGGTAGACTGGGCACTCAGCAGTGGATGTGGCCAAGTCATCCCTGGTGAGGGGAAGTCCACGTTGCTGAGACCACACATGAGCTCCAACCCTACCACCATGGCCACTTTGTTCATGAGCTCATTGGGCAATGACAGGAATGGCTGGGGAAAAAGGCCTATCGTTATCTACAGAACAAGTCATCCTATCCACTTGATTATTAACATTCTCTTCTGCTAAAGTCACCCTCTGGTCAACATTCACATGGAACACAGATATCTTAATGCTTTTTGCTCACTCTGATAGGTCTATTCACATACCACATGCCTCTTCCTCAGACCTCTTTTTCACCAATTTTTCTATTATATTTCTGTTCCTTCCAAGTCTCTGACCATCCAACCAAACCATTAACCACAGCCTATGAATCAGTATACAAGTGAACCTCTGGCCATTTCTCCTTCCAAGGAAAATGAACAACCAGAAGCACTGCTTGAAGTTTTGCCCACTGGGAGGATTTCCCTTCACCACTGTCCTTCAGTGATGTTAAAGAAAGGAGCTATAGTGCTGCAGCTGTCCACTTTCTGGTAGTACCTGTATATTGTGCAGAACCATCTGTAAACCAGTCCTGAGTTTTCTCTTCCTCAGTTAACTGATCATAGAGAACTCCCCAAGAGACCTTAGCTGTGGGCTGAGAAAGAGAAGGCAATGTGGCAGGAGTGGGGGCCATTGGCATTTGGGCCACTTCCCCTTGTGCAACGCTGAATAACTTCTGGACTGTAATACACATGATGCTCCTTGGAGTTGTGTGACCCCGTATATTTGTACTCTACTTCCAAACTAGTATCATCAATATGTAGTTTCCTTGAGGAAAAGAAAAATGTGCTTTTGGTTATTTAGCACTTTTCAAAATTTCCTGAACTGCTTAACCAATTTACCATGAAATGGGCTGGCTTAAATAATTGGTAATTTGTTAGCTTATGGTTTTGAGGCTAAAAGAAAGTCCAAATCAAGGCATCGTTAAGGTGATGCTTTCTCCTTAAAGGCTGTGGCATTCTCGGTTTGGCTGCTGGCAATCCTTGGTTCCTCTGTCACATTGCAAGGCACTGATGGTGGCATCTCCTGGTCTCTCTCTTCTGGGCTCTGTTGATTTCAGTTTTTTATTTCCTGTGGCTCTCTCTATCTCTGTCTGAATTTCATTCTCTTATAAAGGACTCTAGTAATAGGATTAAGACCCTCTTGATTGAGGTAGACCACACAATCAAGTTCCTCATCATGAGGTCCTGCTTGGGAAGTGGGTATAGCTCAGTGGCTGAGCACCTGATTCCCAGGTTTGAGGTTCCAAGTTCAATTTGAAAAAAAAATAAAAGGTCCTCCTTACAATGGGTTCAAACCCACAGGAATGGATTAAATTTAAGCATATACTTTTCTGGGGTTCATACAGCTTCAAATCACCACAGGAATTTAATTAAATTTTTTGAATTAAATTTTTGAAGCCACAAAATACCTTGATCAAAACTTTTCAATTCTGTAAATCTAATTCCCCAATTAAAAAAAATCTCAGGCCTTCCCTCCCTCCTCAAATATCAGCCCCATAATGGGACCATGTTCTTTTGTTTATAAATCATATCTTCTCTGCATCTTCACCAAGAAGATGTTTTGTATTTTTATATTATGCATTTTGTATTTTATATTATGAAAGCACTTTTGGGGCATTACTTATTTTTTACATATTTTGAACAAATATTTTAAAGCCACAAACTCTTTCCCCTAAAATACTTGCATGCCTATTCTTCCAATATTTCTGAGAATATATGAAGTAGAGAAATCCCATTTTCTATATCATAACCCAACACATATCTCTAAGAACTCCTTTGGTAACTGCCTTGCTTGAGCCAAGAAAATTAGGCAGTACCATGTTGCATTTATTTATTTAAAGATTCAGATTTGCGAATTCTGAAGTTATCTTCAGAAAACATGGTTACATGACTCACAGTTCTCACACCTTCATTCTTTTAACACAGGAGAGCCCCTTTCAAATCCCATCTTTATCACACTGTGTGAAAACCTTTGACAGTGGTTGACAGTTTCTGTATCTCAGTTTCCTTATCTGTAGAATGAATTAAAAATTAAGGATGCCTATTTCTACTACCAAGTCTCTCCCTTAAAAGCAACTTTCCATGGATATGAATAAGCCTTTCTCATCTCTAGGTGTCTGTTGACTCATCTGAAAATGATATGGATGGGTAGGCTAAACTTAAGTTCTCTTCAAGACCTAAAAATCACTCCTAGTGTTTCAATACATCTAATTGTTGGTTCCCTTCCAGTTCTAGCCTTCATCTCAAAATAAACAACTAGATGATAAGTACACCTATAAAATCTCTGCTTCCTTTCTCTGTGGCTGAAGATCATAGAAAATAGATACATTTCCCCCTAAATGGCCAGAAACAATCCCAGAAGGAATGATTCCAAAATTTTAAGATCCAGACCAATGTTGTTAAGGTAGCATACTCCTCGTAGAAATTTTAAAGCAATTCAATAGACAGCTTTGATTAAGCATCATGCCACTGGCAACATCTCAACATCTCATTACTGATTCAAGAAAGGAGTGCTAGCTAGACTATGTTTAGCATTATCTGCAACATTATACCATTATGGATTTTAGTAGGTCAGAAAATGCACACTTACATGTGTATGCCCCAGTCAGCAAATAATTCATGGCATTCCAGAGAAATGTTTACTGTAAATTTTTATTTACTTTATTTTCTGCCCTCTAGTGTCTTTTGAGCTCCTTGAGGACCAGCACATCTCTCACGTCTATCAAAAAATGAAAGCTTATATAGTGCCCACTGATGCTCTTTACATATATTAGCTTATTTAATCTACACAACAAACACCTTAGATAGGTGTAACAGGATTAGATTGAGTTGCATACAACAGAAACTCAGAATAACAGTGATATAAACAAGGTAGAACTTCTCACAGAAAAGAAATATGAAAGAGAAAATAGGTATTGACTGGAAGCTCCATAGTTACCAGGAAATTGGGAGCCTTCTATCTTTGTGCTTTACAGTCTTTTTTAGGCTACTAGCTGCTTAAACAAATACCATACAATGGGTAGGCTTAACAACAGGGATTTATTGGCTCATGGTTTCAGAGGCTAGTAGACTTGCTCCTTCACAGAGTCAATATCTTCTGGTTGGCCAAAAATATTTGGGGTCCCTTGGTATGGTGGCCTGGGAACTATCTATCCCAGGAAAACATATTCTTTAAACTCAGTCCATTCCTGTGGGTGTGAACCCATTGTAAGCAGTACCTTTTGATGAGGTTACTTCAGATAAGGTGTGGCCCAGCTCAGTCAGGATGGGTCCGAATCCTATTATTGGAGTCCTTTACAAGTGGAATGAAATTCAGACAGAAAGTCAGAGGTAGCAAACCAGAAACTGAATATCAGCAGAACCTGAAGGAGAAGGGAAAGGCCAGGAGAGGCCGCCATGTACATTGCCATGTGACAGGGGAGCCAAGGACCCAGGTGCACTGTCAGCCAGCCCCAGAACACCAGTCTTTGGGGAAAAAGCATACCTTTGAGGATGCCTTGATTTGGGCTTCTACTAGCCTCAAAATCTTGAACTAATAAATTTCCATTCTTTAAGCCAACCCATTACATGGTATTTTCCTTGAGCAGCCAAGGAAAACTGAAATACTTAGCTTTTCCATGGCAATGTCTGTAGCAGTGTATCCTCCTTTCCTTTCCAGCTTCCATCAATTTCCAGCTCCTGGCTGCTCCCTGTGACTTCTCCTTAGTCCAATTTCCTTTGCTTATAAGGACTGCAGCCATATGGGATTAAGATCCACCCTCATTCAGACTGGGCACACCTTAACTAATAACATCTTCAAGGCTCTTTTTAAAACTGGTTTCACACCCACAGGACCAGGGGTTGGGACCTGAACATACCTTTTGTGGGGGGCATGATTCAATCCCCATCATCATGCTAGGGAGTGACTTCCCCTTTTAAGATCTAATGATCCAGTATGGTTGTTAGAGTTCTAACTATCATGTTCATATTTTACGCAAAAAAAGAAAAGGAACAAGAGAAATGGGATATAACACTCACCTGAGTCAGAAGTCTGAAATAACACTTAGGCTAACATCTCATTTAGTCTTCCTGAGAATTTAGGCACAAGATAGCTAGGAGATATTTTTATTTCTGGAAACTACATCTTCACTTAAAAATTGAGGCTCTGTAATCAAGGAAGGGGAGAATGATATGTACTAGTCAACTGATATAGGTATCATCCCATTTTACAGATGCAGACATTAAGGCTCAGAGTAGTTAATTAAATGTGCATAATTTTAAGGTATCATAGCTAGTAACCTAGTTTATCTCAAAGTGAGTGACATTTCACAATGCAAAGCCACCACCAATGTTACCTAGCAGTATTGCCATGTAAGCACCGTTCAATACATATTTGTGAAGTGAGGTAGCAAACGAGCACCTAAGACCAGAAGCATAGTAAAATGGCGAAGAGCATGGGTCCTAGAGCAGTGCTTCTCACACTTTAACGTGCACACAAGTGTCCTGGGCATCTGGTTAAAATGAAGGTTCTGATTCAGTAAAAATGGGGTAGTGTCTGAGTGCCTGCATTTCTAACAAGCTATCAGGTGATACTTATACTACTCATCTATGGACCACACTTTGAGAAACAACAGTTTAGACTTTGAGAAACAACAGTTTAGACTTGTGCTGTCCAAATATAATAGCGACTCAACACATGTGACTACTGAGCACTTTTGAGATGTACTAAATGTACAAAATACATCCTGAATTTCAAAGACTTACTACGAAAAAAAAGAACACAAAAGAAGAATGCATTTTATCTCATTCATATTTTTATACAGATTTCATATTGAAATTATTTATAGTATTTTGGTTATAGTGGGTTAAATAACATAAAAAGTGAATTAATTTCATTTATTTCTTTTTTAATATGACTATTAGAAAATGTTAAATTATGTGGTTTATATTATATTTCTATTGGATAGTGCTGGTCTAAACTGAGCAAAGCTAACTAGTTGAAATTCCGTGTCCCTGCATATTAGAAGAAAGACTACAAACAAGCTACTTAATTTGGTAAATTCGGTTTTCTCCTGTAAAATGGGAGTAATAATAGTATTTACTTCCCAGGGTTGTTGTGATGTCTAAATAACAGAACCCAATAAAGCATTTAATACATGATAACTCTTTGAAGCTGAGCTATAGGGTCAGGATTAAACAAGGACTACTAAAGAAAAATATTATTTTGATGCTCCATATTTTCAAAACATGCCAAGCACAGTAATTAGGCACTTTGAGTGAGTTTATTTATTTATTGTTGCCAATTACTTTAAAAATGACGTTGACAATATATGTCACATCAACTTGGCTAGGCTCAATTTCTTTATTTTCTAACGTCAATAAAATTGATGAGTTTCCTAATGAAACCAAAGATATTAGGTTGTGTTAAATCATCAGTGCTAGACATAACTCAGCACCTAAATTTCCAGGCTAATGATCAGCCGAATCATGCACCTTTGCTTGCACAGAATTACATTTTATTTTAGGTTCATAAAGCAATTTATATATTTAAAAAACTAATTTCTTTCAAGCCCCATGTTTTCACTGATCTGCCCCTTCCCCAAACACACAAGCACATCAGAAGTCAATTTACTCAGTGGGCAATTTGCCTAGAGCCAATTAATTGAAAGGCCGATTTGCCAAATGACTGATTCATCTAATTTACTTATACCTTTCAACAATTTAGTTGTGGTTCATGGGTTTTGATTTTGTCTTCATTCTAGCATTTTAAAGAATGTTCAATTTGTTTCTGACATTGTCCCCACTGCTCCAGCTACAGAGGAAAGAGAGAGCAGAAAGAAGAGACTTGAAAAGATGAAGCCATGGAGAAGAGGAGAGAGATGCTGGGGAGCATATAATTTTCAAGGCCGTATTCTCACATATGGAGCATTCTTTCTCCCCACACCTCCCATATTTTCCCACATTAACAACTTCTTTCATTAGGGTGGGACATTCATTGCAATTGATGTACACATTTTGGAGCATTGCCATTAAGCATGAATTATAGTTTACATTGTAGTTTACACTCTCTCCCGCTCAATTCTGTAGGTTATGGCAGGATATATAATGGCTTGCATCTGTCATTTCAATGTCATTCAGGACAATTCCAGATCCCAAAAATGCCCCCATATTACACCTCTTTTTCCCTCTCCCTGACTTCAGCACCTCCAGTGGCCACTGTCTCCACATCAATGATATAATTTCTTCCATTGCTAGAATCAAAATAAGTCTTTAGTAGACTATCAGTAAGTCTACTTTAGTTCATATTTTATTTCCCAATCCTGAGGATTCTGGGATGGTGATGCCCACTCTACCTCTAAGTGAGAGGGGGCTTCGATCCCATATGGCTGATGGATGGAACTCTCTTGCTTGCAGTTGTAGAATCTCTTGGTTCCTTGGTATGGTGGTTGTCAATCCTCACTTCCTTGTTAGTTGTCCTGGGTGATTCCAATGAACTGGAGAGTAAGTGTTGCAACTCTGCTGAGGCTCAGGGCCCAAGTGGCACATAGAATGCCCAGAGATTCAAGTCTCTTGGATGTACACCTACCAATTCCAGCACCAACTATAGGTTCAAATAGAAGGGAGAGAAGAGGCATGTGTAGAGAAGTCACAACTGAGTCCGACTCTGTCACATTCGGGAGCGCAAACTCCAAAGTAAGGCCCACTGGCAAGGCACCAAACTCCAGACCTATCTGCAATGACTGTAGGACCTGGGTATCTCTAGAGCCACAGAAGCCCCACTATTTGGGGTAGTATCTACTTCAGCACTCTATGAGATCCTGCTGAGACGTGCATAAGTGTTACCTCTCTGACCTCCCAACTCACTTTGAAGTCTCTTAGCCATATAAACTCATTTGTCTTTACCTTTTCCCCCTTTTATTCGAGGTCTTTTTCCAGTTGCATCACCAGCTAGTTCTTGGTAGTAATCCCTTGGTGCCAGGGAGGCTCATCCCCAGGAGTCATGTCCCATACTGGGGGGAAGGTAATGCAAATATTTATATGCTAAGTTTGGCTTAAAGAGAGGTCACATTTGAGCAACATGGAGGCTCTCAGGAGGTAACTCCTAGGCACCCTACCACACTAGGCTAAGTTGCAATTTCAAGAGCAAAGGCTTATAAGCATAGTTGTCAATATCAAGGACCCATCAATGTACTATACTTCTTCACTAGTCATTGCCTCTGTACTTGGGGGATTGTTGCTGTTCCTTTAAAGAATGTAGCAAAATGGAGCATTCTTATGAATATATATTTTCAGGAATATATTCTTAATCATACAAGTGTGCAATTGTAATATTTCCTGATATCTGAGAAAATATTCCAGAATGTGTTCTTCATGAATATATTTAGAGAAAGAATATATTCATTGACAATATAAGGAATTCTTTTTTTTCTCTCTCTCTTTTTTATTTATTTTTTATTGTGGGTAAAAATCAATTTTTTTACAATACATACCAATAAAGAATTCTTATCAACACAATCCCCTTATGCATAATAATATATTCAAAGGCATTTTCATATTCAGTATTTATCTATGTGAAATATCTTCCTATTTTCTAAGTTCCCAGTATCTCTGCCTCTCATCCTCTCATTCTCCAGCTGGTGGTAATGGGAGGCAGGATCAGAATATATTGAATATTTCTTAGCATTCTGTTGTGAAGGTGAAAAATGAAAAGTGGTCTACCAAAAATAGTTTTCAAAAATGGAAGTTTGGTGAATTGGTCATTGAGCACACTTGTTTTGATAAAATTGTCATTTGGTGAATTGGCTTCTAGGAGTTGGCCTACTTTTGGATGTGCAAAGACAGCCTGTAGTGATATGAGTTAAGAGGTGAACTCAAAAAGTTGGAGATGATGTTGCATATTCTGTTTTCTATTATTTTTTCACTTTGATCCAAAACAATGTTAGCAAATATTTGAAATATTTGACTCTCTGCCACTGCCCTAAGACCTGCCACCTCCACACCCACCCGTCACTTAACAGCCATGTTATTCTTTCCTGCTTAAGTGGATGTGATTTGAGAACCTTCTTAGCAAAATCCACCAAGGAGTCATTACACTTCCTGATATGTGAAGAGATATAATTGCTTTCCTGAGTCTCCCTATATTATTAATACAATAAGCAGCAATAGAAGTGTTCTTCCCAAAACATGGATCAGAAAAGAGATATAAAACTACCTTGGTGAGAAATTATAATTCAGAAACTAGTAAGACATGCCTAGACCCAGAGTGAAAGTCTTATTATAGTTAACAAATCTTTCAGTGAGAAGGAGCTCTGAGTGATCTGAAAGGAAATGCTGACAAAGCTCACATAGGACCAAGGATGCCCCCTTCCAAAATCTCTACCTGTGTGGTCCAGGCCCTAAATGAAAGTGTATTTTTTATGTGGAGATGGGAAGATGAGGTTGTTATATTCTGACCTCATTTAAAATTTGCATACTAGATTTGAGTGTCTCCGGTCTGCTTCTACAGTTTATACACATTTCTGACTGTAATTTGGTTTCTATGTGTTAAGAGTCACAAGTATTCAAGCCTCTTAGCAAATATCTTTCTATAACTTCTGCTTTAAAATCAGTCATAGCTGACATTTTCCCTTCATTTTACAAGCTGCATGTGTGTGTGTGTGTGTGTGCATTAGATAGTTGGGTCTTTGCAATTATGTAATGAGGTAGGTCTTTGGATCCTCATTTATAAAGAAAACAACTGGGTCTCCAACATGTAAAGAATATACTCAGGTTATCTCAGCTGAATAAACCTTGGACCAACCTGTTTGACTCCTAAGCCTGCAGGGCTCAACCCTTGCATGCTATGGTCTTCTGAGCCTAAGTGTCACTAACAAGTTACTCATGGGAGCTGACAAAACCAAGTATTTTAGTCATATTCTGAATTACAGAAAATCCACCCTTTGGCAGGCAGTCCCTTCTAAGGCACAATGGAGCAATAATGTCATAATTGCATGCAGTCATGCAAATTCCTGGTTTTCTTAGGTACAGACTCCCATTTTGAAAGACACATTAATGTATAATAGAGCCATCTACATGTGCTTAATATTTCTCTCAAATACATACATTTAGACTATTGTAGAAGAAAAAAAAAATCTAACATTGTTTTTTGTTTAAGAAATGCCTAGTAACTTTTCACAAAGTGAGAACTTTCTTAGCTCCACAAGCCAGATATACTAACGAAGTGACTATTTAGGAAAAGTTGTTGGGTCAGTGTCAGCTTTCAGTTGAGGGCAAGGGATTATGCTACTCTGCTGGCCCCAGCCCAAAAAAAAAAACAAAAAGACTGGCTAACAAATAACTGATCAGTACAGGAATAAAAACTAAAAAGTCTAGAGCTGACAAGAAGTCAAAAGAAAACCAAAACAAAGCAAAAATAAGCTATGGTCAAAGCAGAAATGGCTCCAGAATAACACATTGGGATATCTTAAAAATTCTCAAACATAAAAGCTTCCTTCTTTTCCCAAATAATGTAAACCTCCACCTCTCACAATTTGCAAATTGTTGAGCCAATACTTGGATGGGGATAGTTTAGATGGCAATGAGGACAGAGTAAGGGTTCACCTTTTCCTTAGTGCACAAGGTATAGAAGGTTTCACAATGGAACCTCTCTAGGTACATATGGTAATTCTCAGAATATTGAGGTTATCAGAACATCTTGTTCTTTGGTAAAATAGGGCTTTCCTGACACAAATATTCTTGACCTTGGGAAAGTTTTTATGATTGTTATGTACAAAAGGATATGTTTTTGTGTTTGCATCAGTGAAACAAGAGCAACGTGATGCTGGGAAATCGTGGGAACACAATTCCTTTGTGGGAGTGCTTCCAATATTTTTAAAGGCTCAAGTTGGCATTGGAGGATAACATGAGGATTTACCTTAACACCACTTAAGGCTTAACAAAAGGAGAACAACAATTAATATAGGGAAAAGGATTTTCTTTCAGAACACAGGAAACTGAGTCAGAGAAAAATCTGGCCCTCAGCTTCTGGGTTCCAACTTTGGTATGAATTAGATCATTAGGAAATAAGGGCATATGAATGATAAACTTTCATTTGAAGGAAAAATAGCCATGGAATTCAGGTCCACTTAATTCATCCCATAATTTCACTGATTCTTAAGGGCTCGAAAATTTTAATTAACTAAATACATAAATAAATAAAATTAAACAAGCAAAATATCCCCAAACAAACAAACAAACAAAAAAAAAAAACAATATAAAATCCTATTTTAAACATGTCATAGGATCAAAATAACCCCTCCATTCATACTTTGGGCAGAAAATGAAGACGCAAGTAAGTAGATAAGGCACCCAAGACGTACAAGATCAAATCTATAAAAGCATCAGCAAGAGCTGAGCCTCTCTGGATTCTGAGTAATTGATACATATCGACTTTCACTCAATTAGATCTCTTTGAATTGGAAATGGGGAGTTAAATTTTAATGTCGACCTATTAGTATAAACCATAAAACATTCCTAAAGAAAAACTCTCCCCTGTGCCTTTGGGAGATGGGTATGTCAGTGGAAAACTAGCATTTGCTTTAAAGTGATTCTGTTTTACAGCTTAATTTCCTGAAATATAGTGTGTCTGTATGAAGCCAATTATATCGTTCACATTTGTTATGTCCTTTTATCAGTAAGTTCCAGTTGTTTACAGTAGTGAGGGCTATTGTTCTCTTCCTCTGCTATAATGACCAGGCTGCAATGAAAACGAGTCTAGGACCTCATTCTGCCACACATACAAACATTTTATTAGCAAACATGTATAACAAGAGTTTATAACCTAGCAAGAAACCTGAGAAAGGCCAGTTCTCTGTTCTAAGTGTTCTGGCAGAACACTACAATAGTGGTTCATGCAGAACAAATACAAGCATATTTTACTGGCAGGATTCAGGCAACCTTCTAGTAGGAGTCAGGCAAAAAAGAATCCTGGGAATCTATGGCTGGACATGGGACCATCTGGAATCTAAGTCTAAGAATCCTGGGAATCTATGGCTGGACATGGGACCATTTGGAATCTAAATCTAAGAATCC